>CAUJNA010000142.1:114250-176750 GCA_963377175.1 Effrenium voratum | reverse complement strand
GTGTGGACAAAGTGGTCGAGGTGGTCGGGGGGGTCAAGGTGGTTAAGGTGGTCAAAAGGTCAAGTTGTCAGCTTGTCAAGTACTCAATCAGGCGGTCCAACGGTAAAGCGGTCCGGATGCCTGAGATAGTGGTTCTGTCCTCGGGTAGGACTCGGAGTCCTCTCTGTCAGCATAAACCTGGGCCTCATAGCTTAGTCTCTGCAGCCCCGTTTCAATGGCTCCCGAAAACCCACGCTGGCAAACAGCCGTGTTGCCAGGAAGGCATCCATTGGTCGCCAGCGCGTAACACATCAGGTTCGGAGGAGTAAGCAGCACAACCAAGAGAAGTAGCTGCAACATTACGCAACGTTAAACTCCCTGCGGATCTCTCATGGAGGACATGGGCCACCACAATGCTGAGGTCGCCTTTCACTTGAGCACGGGCGTTCTGTATTCCGCTCTGGGCCCCCACGCCTTTCCAATGGAGGACTGTCAACAAAAGCCATGACTCTGAGTAATCGATCATCGCGGTGTCATCGCAGCCACCTCACTCCGAGAAAGAAGCAGGTGCTTGAAAAGAGGCGGAAAAAATGTGCGGCTGTAACAAAAACACACCAAGAAAAGGGGACACTGTTCTTTTGAACCAGGACGTGAATATTGGTTGAAGGTTGGCTTCACAGCGCATCTCGATAAATCAATGAACCGCAGCATACCAAGGGCTCCGGCTGGTTTTGAGACATACCTGCGACCTCAGGAGACAACCATCTAAGAACTGCCATTTTCTGTCAAGTAGGTCTGTTCATAGGAAATGGTTGTAATCTGTAAACGGTTGTCTCAGGTTCCAGGTACAGTCGGCCAGTATAGTCTCGGAGAAGATGCCATTGGCTAATTGCAAGGACGAACTCGCCAGAAAGGACTCGATCGACGAGCCCTGAATCAAACAAATCGAAACTTATTGGCATGTTTGTTTGAGGCTATACGCACCCCTTTTGTTTTCAGGGCGTTCATTTTGGAGACCACCCACGGGTATTTGCCCGCTTCCAATTAGCATCACATACTTCAGCCCAGGCGCCGCCGGATTCCACATGTCCGGCGCAGGCGCGTGCCCCGGGGTAGCAAAACCCAAACCAAAACACAGCGCCTGGCAGGATCCTCTGTGAATCTCTGCGATTCATTCTGACATTTGTCCGTAGATGACAGGGTTCAAAATCAACTAGTCTCAGGTGCTATGCTTCGCGGACTGCGAGTGCTCATGAAAACATCAACTCGTTCTGCTGATGTCACCTAAACGCTTTGGACCAGAAACACTGGCGGGCGCGAGTCTGGCAATCGATCCAGGATGAAGAAACTGGGTTCAAAATTTATCGAGGGTCTCGAGGCATTGCTTCCCCGGCAAAAGAAGACCCTTCTCAGTGGTCACACCTGCAGAGCCCCAATGCTGAGGGATGCACGTCATGGATTGTCTCAAAAACGATCCCAATGGACTGTCTCAAGTCCCAAGTTCCAATTTTAAGGTGGGAACACTTGATTCAAAATGGCAACCCGGTAGAACAGAAGGCAGCCAAAACCAAAGAATTGCCCAAGGCGGCCGCTTCCATTGGCTGCACAGGCAACAAGTCCCCGAGTTTGGTCTGGGCTCACCGGAACTTCGAAGGCCCCACGTGCACCCAGTTTTGCTCTCAGCGATCCTCCCCGCGTTGGCGCCCTTTGGCCAGGGGAGGTCCACTCACGACACTTTCCGTGGTCGAACATGAAAGCATGGGCGTTCCAAATTCTGACCACTGAAAATCCCAAGACTTCGACAGCGCTCATCATGTGTGTGCATTTCAACCACGTCACGCAATTCCAAGGCGGCAGTCGGGGCGTAGGCCGCTGCAGCGTGCTTCTTCAGGCAGCCTGACAAAGCAAAGCCGCATGTTGCCCACACACACACACCATAGTTCTGCTTCCCCGAAGGGAACCAAAAGGTTGCTTTTGTCGCGTGAGGTTGCCTTGTGTCCATCATATATTCCAGGGCTGCATAAGCCGCAGATTTCCGGATCCCAAAATGCCAGCCCGAACCTTTGGAACCCTCTCAAGCCAAAGCCTCACATCGAGTTCCCAGCGCCTCCAGCACTCCGGAGAAGTGAAGGGGCCGATGGTCCGAGTTCCTCTGGCCGATCACCAAGCGACGGAAATAACTATGAAATTCTTGAAGTACCTAGCCACTTTCAGGTGATACGTGCATTGCCCGTCAGACCATGGTTTGCCAACCCAAATGCTTCATGGATCCTTGCAAAAAAAAACAACCTCTTTCAACATGGCTGTGGGTCAAAACCAATGGTACCATTTTGGGGTAGGTGCACCACCCATTTTAGAACCTATTTTGGTGGTTGGATTGGGATGTTCACTGGAAATACGATTTGGATGTTGATCCATGACCACAGGAATCGTTTTGGCCCAGGCGCAGCAGCGTGCGCCGCAAGGCCGACTCGAAGCGCGGCCCAGGCCCCTGGCACTTGGATGCTTGATGTGCTGAATGCAAGTGAGACAACATCGTCTCAGCGCAGTGCCAAAACCGAGACCAAACCAAACCAAGAAAAACAAAAGGCTAGCCACGAAAACGGGAGCGAGAGCGAGAGACTGACAGAAAGAGAGAGAGAGAGAGACAAGAAAAAAAAGACAGAGACAGAGGCAGAGGCAGAGACAGAGAGACAGAAACAGACGCAGAGAGGAGACTGAGGCAGAGGCAGAGGCAGAGGCACATGCAGATGCGGTGGCAGAGACAGAGAGACAGACAAACAGAGAAAGTGGGGGACGTGTTTTTTTGCGGATCAGGTCAGCCACGCACCAAACCCACAGCACCCGTCCTTGCTGCCCCGGCCGTCTCGTCTCAGCGCCTGGCAAACCCGGAAGAAAATTGGCAATGCGGTCTTCTAGGTGGGTGATTTTTTTCCAGACAAATGCAAGATCGCATTTTGCGACAAATCCCAACTGGTGAGCGACCCTTGTTTTCTCTCTACCAACCAAGGAAGCAACTTGAACAGCGCAATTTCTGTCCTGAGTCTGTCAGGGGGCATGTATATACATCGTGTTCATGAATGGATCAGTGTGCTGAAAGCTTCGTTCACGCGTCACAAGGATCTGTCGCCTTCCCCATATCGCCAGACCAACCCAATTTCCGCTTGGAACCAACCCAATTTCCGCTTGGAACCAACCCAAAACACCCCTTTCCGAACAAGGCCTCATCAGGAGTCTTATTTGGGTGTTTCTCACAAAGGACAATTCCAGGTGCTTGGTCTTCTATTGGTTTCCCCTCAAAAGAGTAAAGGGGGATCCATGTTATTGCTTTTTTTTTAATACCCATTTAGGTGTGTCAATTCTTGAGGGCGCCCCCCTTGTGGGGCAGTGTTTCAAGGAAACCAACAGGAAACCATTGCTATTTCCGGGGGGTGTCCAAATCCTATGCCGTGTTTCGGCTGTTTTTCGGAGGGGGGAAGTTCAAGCCCAACCCATTCGGCCATTTGAACCCAGATTTAAGAACCCATGGATTGCTCCATTCTTCTGTGCCCTTTCTTCTTGCGGCTCAGGGACTGAGAAATGGAACAAAAACCTGGAGATTCCCGAGAAAAAAAAGGGCAGCGCCATAGGAACCGGACCGACGGTGTTTTCCTCCCATCTCTCATTCCCTCAGATGCCCAGTGGCCATGGGAGAAAAAAGGGGGCATCCTTTTTTGGTTGACTAGGGTTGGGATCGGAACCCCTCCCCTCCCAAAAAATAGGAGAGAAAACATATTTTTTTTCCAAAAGGGAAGCAACCCGCTACTTGGAAGGAATCGGAACCCCTCCCCTCCCCAAAAAAAGAAGAAATAAAAAACAAAAAAAGGAAAACAGGGAGGCAACCTCGGGTGGGGGAACCCCTCCCAAAAAAAGCACACACCACCCCGCCCGGCGCCTGGAAGACCCGCTCCGCATGGCGCTCGAAGGCCTCGAAGTTTTCGGGGCCCAAGGCGCGGCCTGGAGGAAGCGGAGCGCCCCCCCCGGGGTGTACTTGGAGCGTGAGACGGGTTTGATGGTTTTTTAAACCTGTGGTCATTGTTGTCTGTGCGTGTGTTGCTTTATGTGGTTGGTTGTCTGTGTGTGCTTTGCGGAAAAACAAAAAAAAGAAAAAGAAGAAAAAGGTTTGTTATAGCTGATTCGTAGTCGTTGGAGTTGTTTTGATGATGCCTGTGATAGTTGGATTGATGGTTTTTGTTTTGTTAAATAGCTTTTCACAGCTTTTAATTACCCTCCCCCCCACGATCATGGAAGCTGACACGAGGGTTTCGGAAGACTACTTTCCTTTTGGGCAAGCGCACTATCCACTTGGAGATACCACCTGGGCTCATTTGGAGGGCAAGAGTGGGGCTTGGGCCCTCGGTGTTGAAACTACTAAAAACAAAAAACAAAAACATTGGCTTTCTAAGGACCTCGTGTTTGTTTCAAATGCCAAACCCTGGGTTGGGTAAGTGGTTCTAAAACGGGGGGAAAACCAAGGCACGCTTGCAAGCTTCGAAGATACAAGAACGCATGAATCTGGGCAAATTACTGTAATTTACAAACCGGAGAAGAAACAAAAAAAGGCATGACCTATAAAAGACCTTCAGACCTTTCACCTGACCATCTGATGCGACTAAAACAAGTCTCGCAGATCAAAGAGTGAGACCTAACCTCCAAAAAACAGAAATGGGATGACTTGACATCTGCACCTCAACTCCGACAAGGAAGGAACGCATCATCTGGACTCCTAGACATGTGGAGGCTTGTACCATGCGAAGAAAGGGGGAGGGGGTTCGCCAAAGCCACAAGCTTTTATAACTGGAGACATTGAGGGAACGACCCTGCTAGGGTTGAGCCTTAGCGATGCCTTTGATTCACGGCTTGCACGTACCGACTTTGGAAGGGACGTGAAGCTGGCGATGGAGCTTCACTTGATCGGCCAAAAGGCCTGGGATCCACGGAAGAATCCACCAGGCTTTGGCGGGAAAACCGGATTTATCTCAGGGCTGCGAGCTCGCGGGCCAACAGGTGTCCTTTTTGGAAACGTAACCATCGAACCAAGCTGAGACCAGCGGAAACCATCTACTCTCAACCAATCCAAAAGGCTGCCAGAAACTCCACCCGCGCCCACAGGCCTTGCCACAGGCCCTTCGTCACCAGCGCAAAGTCCCCGCGCACGGCGGGGTTGGAGGCGTGCGCTGTGCGGCTTCCCGGGGTGACAATCTGGAACCTGTGCGCCGCCGCGGCGAGAAGTCGGATCGGAGGGTCCCTGGCTTGGCGAGGAAGCCAAGAAAACAGCTCACGGGGGTGGGTATGCAACCATTCGACAATAATGTTACTGTGTATGGACAAAATCCTGCACCACCTAAGAGACCCTGGCAGAATGATTCCCCTGTAATACCAACAAACAATGGTTTCCCATGGGTTCAGAGTGGTGCAGGATTTTGTCCATCCACAGTAGTAATTGTTCAGCCTTGCATTCAGCCGAAAAATAAGGCCCGAGTGGTTAAAGGCGGGCACCAAGCCTCCCGAGAGGAGCTACCAGCTACCGAAAAGCCCGAAGGTTCTGCTTCCCACCAAGGTCATCCTCCCAAGAAGGGATGTGACTGGGGCCATGTTTCTTTGCTTTGGGACAGCTTCGGAAGGCAACGAGAGGAAGACCACTCTCCACTTGGCGCATCAAGTCCAGAAGGGCTTGTCTTAAAATGAGCAAAATTGACCCCAACAAATGATTGGCATCCCTTTGGTTTCCAACAAAACACCCCCGAGAAAAGGGTACCATCCAAAACACACATACCCGTCCCCCGTCTAAACTCATCCGTTCATTGCAAGTTGTTAAAATTAACCGAGGAAATACTGAAAATAGTTGGTCTTCCAAAAAAGCTGCACATCGACAACCCGGCCGCCCCTGGTTCTGACTCGCAGCCATGTTCGCTCGCCAATCGAAATTGATTGGAAATGTGTGCCCAGTGTCCCCACACACCACACACCACACACAACACAAAGTGAGAGACACAAACACCGCACAGGTGGTACACACAAACCGCCCCCACTTCTCCCACCCCCCCGGCCGAGCCGAAGGCCTCCGAAAGCCTGAAAGAAGGTCAATTGGTCGATCTGGTTCGGTTGGCTTGGCTTGGCAAGGTACCGTATGGCTGTGTAGTAGACGGCTTCCCCCCCCCTGTAGACAGCTTCCCAACCTGCCCCCCCCCTCGCCAGTTAATCAATCCAGCCGGAGGCACTGATCCCAGAAGCGCGACACACCCAGGAGCTCTTTGAAGTGCTCGGGGTCTACGTTGAAGTCCCCGAGCAGTAGGCACGGCGTCTGCAGCCGCCCCTCCTGTGGGAAATAAAAGCTCGGTTTTCGTAGCACTACAAACCTTGAAAGCTTGGAAAATTGCTGTAATTCCCAATCTCTAGCAGCCATGCCAAATGCAGGCAACTCCTTGTTGTGCTCAAACCCCCAGGCAATCGACCCCAAGAAAACATCAAAAACCATCTCCGGGCCCAAAGTGGAATTTCGGACCCCACTCAGCTCAACCCCCCTTCCCAGCTTTTCCTGTTGAACCCCACCTTTTGAACCCCCCCAGACCCACCCCCCCCCTGCGCCCCGCCCCCGGGCCTCCACGCCAGCCGCCGCCTCCACCGCTCGGCGCAGCGGCTGCAAATAGCGCTTGAAGGGCAGGCACGTCCTCCGAGTCGGAAAAAGTGTTGCGCTTCGGGAGCAGCACTGTTGAGGGGCTGAGGACCAATATTCAAAACAGGTTCCACTTCCATACAAGGATATAGGATCATCAGTAGTTGCGCTTCAGGTGAGTTTCTAGGGGTACCTTCCATTTCCAGTCTTTCCAATTCTTCTTTCTAGAAAACCTCCGGAAATCCGGGGAAAAGAGCTGGTTCTTGAAAAGGACGATGGTTGAAAAGAATGGGGAATCAACCCTAGAGAGTTGTCATCAAAACCGGTATTAAAATGGTCGATCCCCAGAACTATGCAAAGACTTAAGACGGCCGCACCCATTTATGGCGGGGATTGTCCCTCACTACCTTCCAATTACCCCGATTGTGAGTGGGTGTATGCCGCATACCTCACGTTGTATCCTCAGACCGAGCTTCAGTGGCAAGCTTGTTTTTTTACTTCCTGCACTCAAAACAAACACAGAAAAACCTTTCCTGGTCAAAAAAAACACAACAGGCAGCTAACCTTTCGGGTTGAAACACACGATGCTAAATATTCTTGGCGGTAGTGGGTTTGGGCACACACGCGGATGCCGGAGATCTTCCTGGTCAGGAAGCTTGGCTTCGACCGGACTACCACTACTCTGCTGCCAATTTGACCAAAACAAGCCGCGGCTTTGTAGGTTGGATGAGCCGAGACAAATCTCCCATGGCTCAAACGCCTCAAATGGGACCCATGCGATGGGCATCCGCGCCCGATAGATCAGGCCAAGCCGCACGGCGAGAAAGAAGGCCGCTTTGAGTCTCACACCGCTGGAAGTTGGGCTCGGTTCTTAGGCAAATTCCCCAAAAGGCCCAATTGGTCTATGTCGAATGGAGATTGGCCACGCTTTCACATCTTTGACATCCCTTGATTTTCCAAAAAGCATCTGATACCCTGCTCTGCCACACTGGCTTAACGCAGAGCAATCACTCCCAAGAAAGTGTCCCATGAAAGCGTGACCCCCAGGCTGCCTCAATACATCCGCACGCGAAAAGAAAATCGCGCGCACTGGCCGACCTCCGCCCCTCCGTCCGCCCAAAAAACGAATCGAGGCCGAGCTGCATGTCCCAGAATGGCACGTGCAGGTGCACGGAACACACCACCAGCCTCTGCCCATCTGGCCGCTCCTCGGATGGACGGTCTGCACGTGTCCCCTGAAAACCCACACACCACAGAGTGCGGATATGTCTCGAAGGGAC
The DNA here is from genome assembly GCA_963377175.1 of Effrenium voratum. Lineage (NCBI taxonomy): Eukaryota > Dinophyceae > Suessiales > Symbiodiniaceae > Effrenium > Effrenium voratum. The sequence continues at coordinate 168,836 of CAUJNA010000142.1, read as the reverse complement.
CCCTTTGACGGGTACGTGTCCTGTTGAATTTCATCATAGGGCAGGTCCCTGCATGTTTTGGCCTGTCTTTGGCCGCCGTTCAAAAGGCTTGCCGCTGCAAATCATCAAAAAAAAAACGAATCTCATGGACGAGATTGCGGATGGATCAAAGGCATGAGGCAAACCTCAGGCCCCGAGGCCCTATGGCCTTGACTTCCACCAAACTGCGTCCAGCTGGAGCTCCCTTCGTCAAAAAGCAGCTCCCCTTCGCCCCTTGTGGGGTGTTCGAGCGCCGCCAACCCGCTCTCCAAGCAAAGCTTCCACCAGCGCCACCGTGTGGTCGCGCGAGCACCTTCGCCGCCTTTCCAGCGGGTTCGGTTGGGTGTCTCTCTCTTGGAGGACACAGTGTTTCTGTAGTGTCTCTATCTTCCTTCCTTCCTTCCTTCCTTCCTTCCTTCCTTCCTTCCTTCCTTCCTTCCTTCCTTCCCTCCCTCCCTCCGTCCTTCCTTCCTTCCTTCCTTCCTTCCCTCCCTCCCTCCGTCCTTCCTTCCTTCCTTCCTTCCTTCCTTCCTTCCCTCCGTCCTTCCTTCCTTCCTTCCCTCCTTCCTTCCTTCCTTCCTTCCCTCCGTCCTTCCTTCCTTCCTTCCTTCCTTCCTTCCTTCCCTCCGTCCTTCCTTCCTTCCTTCCCTCCGTCCTTCCTTCCTTCCTTCCTTCCCTCCGTCCTTCCTTCCTTCCTTCCTTCCTTCCCTCCGTCCTTCCTTCCTTCCTTCCTTCCCTCCGTCCTTCCTTCCTTCCTTCCTTCCTTCCCTCCCTCCCTCCGTCCTTCCTTCCTTCCTTCCTTCCTTCCTTCCTTCCTTCCTTCCTTCCTTCCTTCCTTCCTTCCTTCCTTCCTTCCTTCCTTTTATGTTATTTCCTTTTATTTGTCCTTTCCTTTGTCCTTTCCATTCCTTTCGTTCTTTCCTTCCTTCTTTCTTTCTTTCTTTCCTTCCTTCCTTCCTTCTTTCTTTCTTTCTTTCTTTCTTTCTTTCTTTCTTTCTTTCTTTCTTTCTTTCTTTCTTTCTTTCTTTCTTTCTTTCTTTCTTTCTTTCTGGGGGGGAGTGTTTTTTTGCTTTCTGGGTGTTGCTCGCCTTGGAGAACGTGTGTGGTTTCCCTACCGCGCGCAAAGAGGATCTAACTCCAAAGTCTTCCTAGTTGTTTCCTTCAAACATCACCCCAAGGGAAATTGTCTCACGGAGCCCCCCACGCTGGTGTCCTTTTGGTGTCCCTTTAAAATGACCATGCCCTCAAAACGACACACAAGCCAAACCCCTTTGCAGTTTGAACCTCTAAATCTGGAAATAATCACAACTGAATACTTGTTCTATGCCAAGAAGCAACAAACAGATCCACAGAAAAGCTGGAACCCCTGTCAGCTCCATCCCCAGACTCAAACCGAGTCCAAAACGGAAAAAAAAAAAGCCCCCGTCCCGAAACCCGAAAACGGGGGAGAAGGCGGGGGCGTTTTGGTGATGCGCCTGAACAAGGGCCGGCTCAGCACCGCCTGCTCCCGGCAGAGCAGCCGGGCATTCCCCAGGACCAGGGCACTACCTGCGGCCACGGCTCGGAGGCCCGGTGAAAATTTTCCGGAACAAGGCCATCCTGTTGGGTTGGCTCATGGGAACCAAAAAGGCCATCCTATTTTTTGTGGGGTTGGTGGAGTCTCTCAAAAAGAAGCCTTCCCCAAAAAGGTTTTGGAAAGAAGGGCGCCACCGGGCAACAGAGAGCATGTGTAGGACTTGGAACCCATGGGGTTTTAATGGTGGCGTCCCTTCAAATCCGAAAAAGAGAGAAAAAAAGAAAAAAACTCGAAACACTCATCTAGGCGGATAAAGGTCGTAGAACAGGAGTTTGGTGTTGGTGGGGGGGGGTTGGGGTGCCGTAGAGCTAAACTTATGCACGGCCATAGGAACATGTGTTGTCTTTCAGCTATCCGTCAGTTTCTTGTGTTTCCCCAGGAAAGCAAAGGGATATATAGCGGGTGTGTATACCTCCCGGTTTCCTCTCCGGATGGTGTGGGAGTGGCAACCATGTTAGATTGGTCCGTCGCTGGAACGGCAGGGAGCAAGAAAGATACTCCTCAAGGTTGGGACTAGAGGAACACCAACCAACTGGCAAGAAAAACACGGGGGGGTTCCCCAGAAATCGCCCCCTACAATAAACCGGTATGAACGTGCGCTGGCCAAAATCCGGTTCCGCAACAGGTTTCAACAGAGAGCTCAATATACACGGAAGGGTTGACTACCTATGTGTGAGAAAGCCAATGAATGATATTTCAAGTGAAGGGAAGGCTGGCTGCCACGCACGTGTCTCATTTTGCACACCCCTTTGACTCCTTCGAATGATCATGATTCCCTTACAAAAAAAAGCCTTGTCACAACTGCTACTCCTAAAGATTTAATCGCCATCCCACCCTCCCAATTGACCCTGGCGCCTCCAGGTTTGAGCCATCTCGAAATACAAAAGGCGACAAGCCAGGTTCACTCTGAGCGGCCTTGGGCAACCATACTCCCCCTTCAAAGATCCAACCCAGCGGTGGTTTTGTTGAGGGTACCTTTTTTTAGGCGGCCTTAAAGACAACTCCAAAGGGAGAACACCGTTTGTTTGTTTTTTCTCTGTCCCCTACTTTTGCGGTACCCACAATGGGGATTATTTGGGGACAAAGGTGCTTCTTGAATGGTAAGCTTAAAGAGCTAGGTTTACAAGGAAAACGTGAAGGACTGCCAACATTCTGATGGTCCCCCTATCTTCAAAAATAGGGGCACCAACAACACAATGTGGTTCTTCCTTTGGCTTCAAGACAGTTTACCCTTTTGTGAAGGGTCCCACACATGGGCTCCGGCTTCCCCTTTACACCGACCCCAGGCACCAGAGTTAGGTCGAGCGGCAGGACTCCACCTGGACGCCCCGGCCGTCCAGGTCGTCCTGGCCCCGCAGCAGCGGCTGGACATCCCCCAGCGCCCGGCAGAAGAGCGGGTCCGCCTCCTGAAATGGGCCCCGGCCGTTCGGTGAGGAAAAACGCGCGGGCACCGGGGGAAAGAAAACCTTCGGTTTAGCACGTAACCACGGGAAGCATGTCCAAAAAAATAAAAGCTAGAATGTGCCTGTATGATAGAAAATCAACAGCTTTTGATCGATGGAATTTAGAATTTCCTGTGCTTGTCAGGCACGCAAAACGTTTAAACACCTCTTGTTTGTCAACTTGCGTTTGGTTGCCTCCTCAAGGTTGCAGGGGCTCTGGCAGGGTTGGAAGACACCACCCAAAACCGGTCACAACAAGGACCAACTGAGTTTCTTTAAGAGGGACAAACTTTGGCAAAACAACAAGGATTGAGTATGGCCCATTGGCTGGCAGCTACCCAGAAGCATGCGCAGCATAAACATGTCGTATACATGTGTATATACATATATAACTACATATCTACTACTCATATGTGTGTCTCTGAAAACTAGGGATTCTCAAAAAGTGGTTGGCTGTTCGGTCCACTTTGATACGAGCGGCCGAGGCAACTCTAACCGCCTTGCGAGGCCAACTCCGCATGTTTGCTCTTCTGCCTTGCAAACCAAGCCGACTGATAACAGTCATAGGTGGCCTTTTGGAAAAATAGATGGCCCTGGTAAATGAAACAAAACCCTTCTAAACCAGTGCCATCAATTTTTAACCAGGCTCACCTAAAAAAGGACACCTATGATAACAGTGTCATTTGTTTCTGCGAAAGGGTTTGAAACGGAGTTTCGGGATGGATAAAACAGGCCCTAACCCACCAACAAGAAGAGACCACCTTATCCCCCCAGTCCCAAGGGCAAAGCGGTTGCCCTCGGCTGGCCAAACACGAACCAAAACAGGGTGCCAGTTGTAACAAGGTAAAGAAGCCCAGCAGGGGCAGAAACAACCGAAAGCAAGCACGAAGCAGCAAACCAAGCAGGCAAACAAAGCAGCGCAGCGAGCGAGCAAAGCAAACCAATAGCGCAACCCCCCAAATTGGCCTCGACCCGGACCCGCCGTAGAACGGCACCGCCAGCTGCCGGCCGCCCCTTTTCCAGGAGGCGGACGGTGCTCAGCGCCGCACCGCTATGGCGACGGTCACAGCAAAACCTAAATGCCGGAGGTAAAATCTTGAGCCAAATGCCGCGTTGGGCATAGGCAGGAAATGACATACGCTATGATAAAAGTACATGCCCCCAAAAACACCCCCCTCGACTGTACAAAGAGAAGGAGTGAATTTGGAAAGGCGCATTGGCCATGTTGGAGTTGAGTAGCAATGAAAAGGAAACAAGGAGGATTAGGTTACCAGGGTTCGCGACCCCATACCCGGGCTCACTCCCGAATTACGGGTATGGGGCGGATTCGCGCCGGTAACCAAATCAACCAGAAAAACAAAAGAAGGAAAGAGAACAAAGTTTCAACTCCAGAATGGCAGGCATGAAATATCTGCGATGCAACCACATCGAATCAATAGATTCACGTGGATTTAATGTTTGAATTATGTGGTCAAAAGCGCTTTGGCTTGCTGATTGAAACGTGGTGCATAGACCAAAAAGGTTCGGCCTTAAATCAGCACCGTCTAGGCGCGCGGTCATTCGAAGACAACCGCCAAGGAAACCGCCAGCAGCACTCAGCGGTTCAGGTCCGAGTAGGACCTCACCGGCAGCGGTGCGGCGCATCCGTGATCCTCACCACAGCACCTTGATGGGTTCCATCGCCAGCAGCAGCAGCGGTGCAGGATGATGCTGATCACCAGCGGCCGTAGACGCCGGCGAGGGTGACTGCCTTGCTGTGACGACGCGCACCTGACGGGTCATCGCAGCTTGCGCGAATAGCGCACAGCCACGCATGCAGTTGAATTCTGAGATGGCGAATAGCCGAAGCATTGAAATATGACAAGGAGCATAGTCCTTCCTGTGAATTCCGATATGAAAGCATGCGCGCATTGGCGCAGTCATGCACAACACTCAGACAGACGTCAGGTATTACTGATGTCGTCCGCCGCCGTGCCGTCCCTTCCCCTTGTTGACGTTCCAGTCCCCAGGAGGAGGAGGCACGGTTTCGGCCAACTCGTCATCATCACCCCAGGTAGGGGTATGTGGCGAGTTCGGATTCTCGAATTCGCGGGGATCACCTTGCATATGCGGCTGCCAACTCTGCGGCATTGCGCCAGGCCACATTTGCGGCATCATGCCAGCCATGGGCTGTTGCATGTATCCTCCCATTGGGAAAGTGGGATACATCGGACTCGGGAATGGGAAAGGGGCAGCCTGTGCACCCTTGTACCCCGACCCGCGAGCATCAGGCTGGTACCCGCCAGTGGGAGTTCTCGATCTGGCGGATCCGCCACGACCGTACTGCCCGTGTTGGTAGCCGTATTGGCCACCCTTGCCTTTGTACGTCACCCTTGTGACCCTTGCCTGAAAACTGGTCACCTTTGTGACCCTTGCCTGAAAACTGGTCACCCTTGTGACCTTCACCCTTGGGCCAAGGGTACGCAGGGGCATTGCCCTTTCGTTGATCTCCCTTTTCCCTGCGGTCAGGTCGCGGGGTAGCTGACCGATGATCTCCCCTAGGAGTGGCTGCCCGCCTATGGTGCTTCCCAGACGGCGGGTCAGCAAAAACAATGGCGCTTTGGCCATCGCGCTGTGCAGCGGGGACCATGTCAACCTTGTTATTTTCGACATAAATGTATGCCTCAGCATACTCAATCGGGGCCGTGATGGATCCACCACCGGCCCGCAGAGAGTCGATACTCAAATCGAGAACTGTGGAGGCATCAAAACTTGGGTCCTCACTATTGAAGTCCGAGAGGCGTCGCTCAGCCTGTACCAATGACATTATAATGTCCGCACGTGAGGCGCCTAGGCCATACAGTGGAACCAAATATCCGTCCTCAATCCCGATGCGGTAGGCATCAAAAATATGCACAGAGAGGTAAAGAGCAAATGCTGAATTTAGACTGCCCTTTCTCGTCATATGACGACCCCATTGCGCCGCCTGTTGCGGGCGCTCGACCAAATATGTCATGACAGACATATTGTCGGGAATTGGGACGCCAGTATTGCTCTCCTCGATGAGCAGCTGTTTTGCTACCCACCGCTCGAGAGCCTCGTCACTCGCACGCACACAAGCGTGGGTGTCCCTTGAGGTGACTTTCACAACCTCCTGAAACGCAACCTGCACGGTATCCGCATTGGGATTGTGCACAAGATGAGGCGCACAGCGCAAACCGGAGATCATACAGCTGACCACCTCGCGGATCGGGTTTACCGACGCCATGAGAGGAGCCCACACGTCAGTCTCCCCTTCATACCAGCTGTTGGCACGGACTGCCTTGAGTCCGTCCAGCCAAACTGGCTGCCCTCTCCTAACTTGGGAGCGGATGGTGCCTGGCACCCAAATGGCAACCATTGCATAGAATGGTGCCATACATATTCAAATGCGCGCACCGAGGGCACCAATAGTCATGCATGGGAGCTTTGTCCCATGAAAATGACACCCCTCTCCGCGGTCCCTGGACATTCAATTCTCGGACCGCCCAGGGACGGATGTATATTACATCCCCTTCCTGGTGCAGATAACATGCGCGCCAGAAGGGCGCATGTATCTCCTCTCGCACAGCAATCAAACCGCGTCGGGTTTTATAGATGCCGGCGGCTTCCTCGATGGCCATCCACTTTAGGTCAACGGCCACAACGACATGGCGCTTGTCCATGCATTTGACGCGATCGTCAACAAAAAATTCGCCCTCATTATTGGGGCTTGGCAACTTGAGGAGAGGCACCTTTGCGCCCTCCAACCCAATCATGATCTCCCCCCTGCAGACCTGCTCAGGCCGCATGGGGAAAACTGATATGGCGAATTTGCCGGGCCTCCGAATGCACCTCGTTTTGAGGGCGGACCGACACTCGGCCATCGTCAGCAGCACGTATCCCGTGCAAGGGACCTCCGCTGCTCCCAACGGCCTAAGCAAAGGCCCCATAGGCGTTCGGTCACGCAGTGCCCAACGCTTGAAAACTTTGAACGGCACGTCCCTCCCGATTAGGGTGGAACGCGCAAAAAGCACCTCATTCGGGCGCACAGTCGAGCCATCTCCCCTCCAGACTGTCCGTATTAGGAGCTCGACTGGAGGGTACGCTGGGCTCTCCTTCGCGAGAGAACCCGCCCAGGTCGCCACCTCGACACTCGTGCACTTATGGATCCCGTATAGGGCCTCAAAGAGCCTGAGATTAGAGTCATTGACATCCAACCTCCCAGAATGTCTGGAACCGTCCCACACAAGCTGGGAGCCGGCTCACCGGGCTTCACGTTCAACCGCGTTGGGTCAGTGTTGCCCGACAAAATTTCTAGCAGCATTTGCGACTCCCTGGAGCTTCGCCCAAGCATCGCCGACGTATCGTTAATCTCGGGGAAAAAGTGGAAGATGTCGTTACCGGCAGGACAGGCGATTCTGCCTGCTGTCCCGCTCTGTGCATCAAACACAACCTCTTCACCCTCGAATGTGAGGTTGTAGGTGCTCGCAATCGGGCACACATCGGGCTTTGCCATCAGTGCATCCTCTAGCGACGCACCAGCAGGGAGGACGCCCTTTTCGTGCGCTTTGGCAATGGGACCAGTCCCCGCTGACATAAGCCGATAATTTTCGGCACGAACGTATGGAAATAGGTTTTTCATCCTCTCAATTTCCTCTTCTGTGGTGCGCCACGCCTTTGCCTCATAGTAGGGTGGCTCCTGCCTTGAGGGCACTAGGTCGCGGTCGCCCATTGATGAGAACTTGTCCACATATGGGCCCATCCCATCATCATCTACGTGACCCTCGTGATCCTCATCCGAGACGTACTCCCTGGGCGGCTCGCCCAGAGCGTCCAGATCGACCTTACCAAGGTCGACCAACGCCGGAGAATCCAGGATTCTCTGGATCCTCATGAGCTCGTTTCTGAACTGCTCAAAGCCTCCGGGCTTTCCAGTTACGGAGGTCGGCATTGCGCCCTCCCATGAGTCTGGAAACATGCACACATTCGTAGGGGAATACTCGTCATCGGAAATATCCCGATCACGCTCCCGTACATCGCTGATCAGTGTCACATCCAACAAGCCGCTTAGGGCCTCAGGACGCGACGCTTTCGCCGGATGCGGCTTTGCGCTCTTTGACGCTACAGCAGCCTCTTTGGTCGCTTTGTTCTTCTTCTCATCGCCCTTACTCCCCTCTCTATCCACATCCATCGCGGACGGCTGTGCGCTCCCCTCCGTCCCGCCCATTGGCGGTTCAGGGGGTTGGACAGGGGATTCCTTTGTGCGGGCTTTGCCGAAATACTGTCCTGGGATCTGCACGCTCCCAATGGAGCCACCGCCAGTCTCTCTTGGACGCTTGGCGGTGTGAGCCGACCCAGTATGTACAGCAGGAGCCGATCGCCTAGGAAGGCCCTTACTGACCGACAGAGATGGAGGAGGCGGCTTCACCTTGGGAGCCGGCTCCGCCTTGGGCGCCGGTTCCGGATCAATTACGCAGGACCTGAGGTCGAAACTTTCTGACCTCAAAAGGCCCGCGCAATAGGAACGGAAGACGTCCTCAACCTCCCGAGCAAGGAACTCGGGATGGTCCTCCTCCTTCGGAGGAGTTCTCCAGTCGTCATATCCAACGAGCAGATTCCTGCCCACGATTTCATTGAATCGATACGTGCCCAAACCGGCATAGCGGTTGGTAGCCCGAAGAACATTACAAAATCTTTCGACCTTTTCGGTCGCCGCAATGGCCGCAGCCATCTGAGGGTGAATATACCCAGTTTCAGTCATGCATCCTGCGGCTTCGCGCAAGCATGACCTCGCACGCCACAGATTCGCGGCGGCCTTGTAAAAGTCGCAGTACTCAACGTTCCACGTTGCGTCCTGCGCGCTGAGCTCATCATCTCCGCTTTGGGAGTCGGGCAGAGTGAGCCCCAACGGATCTCCCGACCGCGGAATACGTCGGCGGAGATCTGGTTCGAATTCGGCTGATCCTCCAGCGGAGGACGGGGAACATATTGTTTCCCTGGGCCGACACATGACTCATTTGCCGCTTCCCTGCTTGGATGCTCCCTCTCGGTTTGCATCTGGTGAAACCGTGCGACTAGGTCCGACCGAGGGCCAAACGACAATGGCCCAAGGTTATCCTCAGCCCACTCAGCAAGCGCCTTGGCTCCTGCGTGATGAATGTCATCGGCATTCATCGTGTCAGACAGAATGGCCTTTGACAGGAAATCCCAGTCGTATTCGCCGTAACGACGATCAGTTGCTGAAGCATTGTCCAGCAGCTGGAAAAACTCATCCTCTGATAGCCCTTGCCACAGAGTAAGAGCGAGGGCATCCTCAATAGAGTCAGCCTGATTAGGGTAAAGAAGGCGCCTTGGCCAGGCCCCGTTCCTCCACGCCGCCAACGCGGGCGGGTAACCGGCTCTTCGGAACAGGTAATGCACAACGATGCAAGCATCCGCGCTTTCAGCGGGCGCATAATACTCCGACTCCGGGCCAGATTCATGGTCCCCGGGTTCAGACGGATCATCGTCGCCATCAGGCGGATTGGGTCCACCACCTCCACCAGTCCCGCTCCCATCCATAGGATCGTCGCGGCCCGGTAGCTCATCGGCAGGGGAGGTAGGGGAATCTCCCTCCGCCCCATTGCCGTTCCCATCATTGCCGCCACCCACAGCGCCTTGGCTGGGTGAAGCCCCTTTGGCCCCACCTGCATCCGCAGGTGCGGGCTGTGCATCCCGACCAGCGGGTCTGGATGCTTCGGGATGAGAAGCCATCCCATCGACGCATCGGTCGACAGGGACGGGGTGCTGTCCTCTGGCTGAGGATAATCCCCACCAGCGACATCAGGAACGCTGCCCCCACGCTTAGGTGACGGCTCTGTCTGGCTAGGCTTCGCCGGCTCAGACAGGCTAGCCGGGGCACTTTTGACTGCCTTCCGCGGCGGAACCTCGGGCCGAGGGTGCGTGATCTCACTATTCGCGGGAGCGCACCCCCATCATTCGGTGCGTCAGCACCTGCCGCTTTAGGCACGGGTGCGCCCGTGACCCCAGGTGCTTTGACCTCGGGTCCCTTGGCACAAGGAGCGGCACACTTTGGCGGAGGGCCAGCGGCCGAAGATAGGCGTGGCATCGATCCTCCCACTTTCGGTGGCACACAGCTGGAACTCCTTGTGGCCCCACCGCTCCATCTGTTAGCGGCTTCGCGCTTGGACAGGGATGGAAAATCATCGGTGTATGCATCCTTGGGAAGCTCAGGAGGATCAGGCTTAACCTTCAACATTTGCTTCCCGGTGGCAGGCTTCAAATCGATTCTGTGGCCGCCAGTCTTAGACGGACCACCAGTCGTAGTCGGGCTAAACCCGCACGCCTGCGCTGGCTTTGCAGGTATCGTCCCTCTCTGATTGCCACAAACTGCCGGCGAGAGACCGCGACTTGCGGCCGACTGGCCGAAATCGGCCATTGCTTGGCCCAGCCTCTGCCTGCCCGTTGCGGGCGGCGTCGAGGACCGGACGCGCTGAGCCATTGTCTGTGGCCCTTTTCCCGCGTAGGGGCGAGGCACAGACTGCTGCTCAGAAGTCCTTGCACTGGTCGCGGCAGGCGCATTGGCCGATGACGCATGACTTGTGGCGCATTGGCCGCTCGACATTGTCCTAGGAGCAGAGATTACCTCCGCCCATGGCGCATCCTCAGATGAGGACCACCGGTCCACCGGTGTGAGGCCTGCTCTGACTCCGCACTGCTTCGCAGCGCTCAGGTATGACTCCGATGGATTCATCAGATAATCATTTTCTACCATGAAATCCAGAGCGATGGCCAGGGCTTCCCGGATCTCATCACTCATCGCGTACTCACGCCTCAGCACACATACCAGGTCGGTGAACGCCGAAACAAGACCCATAAACTGGTGTCCGCCTCTTTCGATACCGACAACGCCGCCGTTTAGGCTCTTCTTTGAGCAGCCGAACCACATCGCATTGGATGGGTAGGCTGGGAAACCGGCATCGCGGCACTTCACGAAAAACGTGGTTGCAACCTCCTGCATGGCTGTTCCATGCCAAACGATACCAGGACCCGACAAGACTATCGTCGGTGCCTGGCTCCGGCCGCCCTTATTGGCGAATGCCTTCATGGCATCGATGTTCTCATCGATGATCCTACCCGCTTCGGGGCTGGGACCATACGTGTTTTCGGACTTACGCCATTCGGTCAGCCACAGGCATTTGGTAAAGATGATGAATATATCATCTTTAGCGCCCGCAGGAGCACCTGCATGTACCGGGTCAGCCAGCTTCGGGCTGACCACGGTACGGAGAAGCTCAGCCACTGAGGTCTCCTCTTCAACCTCCACGACCTCCAGCGCGTATTCGCCGGTTTTGGCCGGGAGCTTTGTCCTAATGGTCGTCCACTGCTCCTGAAGCTTTGCTCCAGCAATGGACTGACCCGAGCTGCCGGTGACCCAGTGTGAGGGTCCAACCAGCACCACAACGCGAGATCCCTCTACGCCTAGGTAGGAGACCTTGTTTGGAATACATCCGCTTAGCAGCTCGGCGCATAGGCCAGCTGCAGCGGAGGGGTTAACGTATCCCAGCATTGTGAGAACGAACCCCAAATCGTCCGGCTCCTCGCAGCCGGCGTATTCCATTGCCGTTACGGGCCAAATCATGGAAATAATGTACGTCCGGACATTGAACGCCCATGAGTCCCATGTCTCCCGCACAAGCTCACAAGGTTGGCGGTCCTGTCGATCAGGGTAGATGTTACCGCTGATCGCGCTCATGAACTCACTGCATTGAGTGGCTGCGTTGGCAAGCGCCGATAGCGCGTGCTCTGGCGCATGGTACATGAGCTTTGCAGCCCCTGAAAAAGGAAGGCCGCCAGCCAAGGGAAAGAATTTTCCTTCCGATGCGGGAACATAGTGCTCCCAGATTTCAAACAGCGGGCAGCATCGTACCTCGCCGAGTTCGCGGATCTCCTGAGGAAAGAACTTAAAATCCACCTCGCCGCCGGGCTTTGCCGGGGGAACCGACGTCTCACGTGCCACCGACCCGGCGGGAATTTCCGCCCCAATGGTCAGCACTCACGCTACGCGGTTGGCGCCGTGGCGGATCCATCCGATCTCTGCCGAGTGAGGGTTTACCTCAAGCACAGGGTTCCAAAGGTGCGTGGCAGGGTTATGCGAAAGCAAATTCCCCGCCACAGCAGCCGTCCCTTCACCAATCGTTTCTTCTTTGAGAGCGATTGCTTCAACACGAACGCGGAACTGCCTTATCACGCGTTGGTGTGAAGGCCCCTTCTCAGTACGCTTGTACGCCTCGTGGGCGTTCTTACCGAGAGGACGTAGCAAAAGTGCCAGTCGGACGGTTACGCCCAGGCCAATATGGCTGAGACAAGAGTAATAACTCTCAAGAAGAACGGGCTTCGTCGATGTCCACACGCCTGTTAGCGTTTCGGCATCTCCGAGCGATGCAACGGCATTCCCATGGCCCAAAATGTTCCATAGGGAAGAGAACTGAGTTCCATGAACCCATCTCTCGTGCATGCTGGCTGCATTGAGCTCTGTGCAGTGCCGCATCGGGAACACTAGATACCCGTCGCGCTCAAGCACGGGTTCACCGGCGTGCCAATCCCCGATTTCCTTGCTCGGCATGGTAAGCGGCTTAGCGCGTTTCCATTCAATCAGGTGAAAGATGGTGGGAGCAATCCCCACTTCTTCCGTGAAGAATCCCACAAAATCATCATAGGAGGACCACACGGCCTCAATCTCCTTGCGCATGGATCCTACTTCAAAAGCATGTGCATTGACCGTTTGCATCTTTGCCAGCGCATCGGCTGAGATGCAATAAATTGCCTTCATATACCCGACCACCGCCTTGGGTGGGGTACAAAGGGCAGTGGGACGCTGGTATGCCCAGGCCTTGAACGCCTCCTCGGCTCCGGCCGGCTGTACATTCGAGGGCATATCTCTCCTACCCTTCTCAACGGCCGCCTGCATGGCGCGAATAACATTTTTATTCGCCGCTTGGAAAAAGGTCTGCCAGCGTGACTCAACCTTTGCCATTTCGTACAGCCAGTTCCCGCCTCGGGGAACCAGTGAAGGGGAAACGGCTGTAGACAACGTCATCTCAATCAGCGCGTTCCGAGTCGGCTCGCAGTGGAGCTCAGACTCTCGCGGCATTGCCTCACAGATGATTATGGCAGCCGTGTAGACGCTTTGGTCACTCAGCTCCACTTCACCCAGAAGCATGGCCTGGAGAATACCAGCCACGCGTAGGCGGCGGTATTTCTTGATAGACGGGATGAGAGACGTGTCCGCAATCATGCCCGTGTCAAACCCCTCCAGTAGGTTGAAAATGCCGGAAAAAGCACCGACGACTTGAGGGTCTTTGACGCCTTCCTTGACTTGCACCAACTGCGTCTCAGCAGTGGTGCGATTACCGTACTGATCGGACTTTGCCGTCAAGTGCGGATAGCAAATCCTAAGATTCTCCGATAGCCGAGTAGGCCTCTCATCGGACAGCGCATTGGCTGCGTTCTTCGCTTCCGCTGGAAGCGGACCCAAGGAGCAGGCGCAGTTCGGGTTCATATAGTCCGCCTGCTGCCGCGCCGCCAAAGACGAACCTCTCGAACGCGGGGCAGCGCCCGCCGCTCCGCTGGCCGCGGATGCAGCCGCTGCCATGGCGCGAGTTTGCGCCCGGGAAGCGGTAGGGTAACACCAAATCAAAATAAACAACGAAAGATCCCCAGAGATAAGGGATGCCTCCCACATCCAAAGGTGTGTAAACCTTGGGTGCCAACTGCATCAGCACGAAGGGGCAATTTCCCCTGGTGTAAGACCGAATATGGTCATCCCTATGATAAACAGTCGTGCATCGACAACGACCCTGCTACACCACTGCACAGGAAACTGCAAAGCTATCCTATGAACATGCCCACCCGGGCGGAAACTGACACAAACACAAACCAGCTAATTGAGGCGAATGTGCCTGAACTAATGTCGCGAATTTGCGGTTGTTAGTGCAGCATGATTAATGCTGTCGTGAATGATGTCCATCAAGCCTACTCAACTCAAGGCTGTTTGAAGAGCAGCGCGGGTCACATATTTTACAACTAAGTCATGCACAAGAGGATCAACACGTGTAGTGCGATACATCCTGTTGCATTTGAAAACTGGGAAAGAGTTCACATGTCGTGAGATGCAAATTAATGTCAATGCATGCACATGATCCTTATTTACAAGACATGAGCAATAGTGTACAACACGGCTATAGCGGTTTACGCCAAGCTTGACAAGAATATCGCGATTAGCAATCCAGGTATTCGGCTGTATGAAAATGCCTACGGAAAACTTCGTGTTCAGCGCGTGCTCAATTAAGTCGTTCAGACATGATTGGCACTGCTCTACCTGGTCACGTGCGCGCCTGATCTTGCTCCAATTCCCTCGCGTGGATGCATCGATCAAACTGCTATATCTGCACAACAAAATGTTAGGTCTGGAGCCTTCAATTGTACCCCGTCTAGGGATAACAGGGCAAAGATTGGCCGGTCTAACAAAGTAGGTAAGCCATCTACCAAACTGAGGTTCAGGCGTTATGCCAAGCTCAGAATCGACGAAAATGTTTCGCGTATCGCAAACATTTGATCGATCCTCAACTATGTCAAAAACCATATAGCTGGATTCAGCTAGCTGGATGAATTTGTTGAAAAATGAATTTTGATCGGTTTCCACGCGTACCCCCCTAATTGGGGGGAGAACAGGTGCAGCAGGCTTTACGACAGGGAGGGTGGGATGGCTAATGAATTTCTCCAGGAATCCTGGATTAAACATTCCTAAAGTCTGCAAATTCCTACCCCATGTCACCTTGTCTACGCACGCTTTGGTGAGAATGTCCGCGCCTTGGTAATGCGATGGACATGCTACGAAACGAAAAATCTGTTCATTGTAGACTTCATTGAGCCAACTAATGTCGATTCGCTGAGTACGCGACATATATCGCATGTTTGGGTTGTTCCCAGTGATAATGATGCGGCATGCGGCCTCATTATCTTCCATACAATTCACCGTGACAGGCTTACCGGTGCCTTGACCGATAGCAAACTGCCAAAGCTGTGCAAGTGGCATGCCTTCCTTGGCCACGCCATGATCTAGTGCAACGATCTCCGCTTCGGGAGTCGATTTGGATACCGAAGTTTGCTTCTTGCTAACTGCGGTAATGGGAACATATGTCCTTGGGCCGACTAGGCAAATAAGGACACCAGATGTACTCTTGGAATCGGTACGATCTCCAGCGAGATCGGCATCGCAGTAAGCGACGATTTCAATGTCACTAGGCTTATCGCAGACCCATCCGTATAGGTGTAGGTCTAGCGTCGAGTTGATATAGGAAACAATCCTATGAAGCTTCTTATCGCACAGTCGATTCCACTTAGTGATTCGACTGGCCAAAGCCTGTACAGGTCTAATCAGGTCGTATCGACCCATTCTAGCACCATACAAAATTTTCATGAGAACTGCAGCTGCAGCGTCGCCTAGGGCACCGGGCTGTTCAGCAATCACGTCTGTTGGGCAAGGAGACGGCTGCCCAAACAGCTGATCTACTTCCGGGTTGATGGGATTCTCATCAAACTCCGGTTTACTTTCATCCAGAAAGGGCGTCTCAGCCTTCACCAGAGGTCTAGGGTACTTGGGGAGGCATAGCTCCTTGTACCTATCAACGCATGCTTCCATGAAGCACGCCTCGTTATATTTGATGATCTTCACCCGAGCCGGGTCGAATTTGACCTCGTCAGCTCGAAGTCGTTTCTCTCCGAAACGAATGTCAGGCATCTCCTTGGATGGTGGATGATCCACAGTCCAAGCAGTGCGAGGATCGAAGAAACCCTGTACATCTGCTGCAGCAAACTCATGCTCGCAGCCCAGATACCGCTTTAGGGTACCCGGCGGTTCCATCGTAATTACCCGACTAATGAGGTCCCATCCGATCGATAGGCTAGCGGATGGGCCACTCATCTTGAAGTCATCAACATACACCACAAGAAAAAGCTTATACTTAGGGTGATAAAACACACTCGGCCATTCCGGGACACGGATAAATCCGACCTCAATAAGCCTCGCTTCGCAATGCTTTTCCCAGAACGTGCCGGCATCAGGATGCCCGTATAGGGCAAGAATCAACGGACAGACCGGATCGTCATAGCCAGCATCTACCCATGCTTGCGGCCATTGATCCTTAGGAAGACGCACCCATGTCGTGGGACCCAGTAGCTTAGCTTGGGTATAGGCGGATTCGCCATCACTGACTTGTAGTGCGTGACCAGGCAACATGCCATATGCATCACACATCTTGCCTGCGGCCATTGTTGCCGGGCATGAGGTAGCTTCGGAAAACATGGCCCAGTGATTTGCCTGGTCCCTCACAAAGCATCCCTCAAACACTACTCTCCCTTTGTACTTCCTATTAGGATCATCCTCAGGGAGTTCATGATTCTTTTCCACACATATGTCAAAAATTCTTCCTACATGGACTGTCTTGCCATTTGCTCGCGCTTCGGCAGCAACTTTCTTCCACTCTCTAACTCTCAACTCATCCCAACATCCCAACTTTCGGAGCTTTGTCCACTCCTTGAGGAGAGCTGCACGAGCCTTGTCGTTACCAGCTTGCTCCTTCTTCGTCACAGGCCTTGCTACACAGGCGTAAAAAGTTGGTATGCCCTGTAGGTTGGGTTGATGCCCCGAAGCCTTGTTCGATCTGGGCATCGGCGGAACAGGATCTCCATTTAACCCTATGGCGGGACCAGCAGGGTACCCGCCGGTACTGCCGAAGCCATTAACCCCCCTGACGGTTACGTCGGGTTGTTTGACGGTGATCTTGGCATCAACAATCATGACTTTCTCGAGTATGAGTTGAGCGATCCTGTCTCCAGGTCGAACTCGAAACTCATAGTCAGAGTGATTAAAAAGCATCACTCTCACTTCTCCTGAGAAATCAGGGTCAATTACTCCTGCACCTACGTCTAGCATGTGCTTGACTGCCAGACCTGATCTCGGTGCGATGCGGCCGTAAACTCCGCTTGGGAAAGTAAAGGCGCATCCAGTTTGCACAAGAGCACTTCCCTTAGCGGGAACGATGATTTCATCGCACGAGCTTAAATCTAAGCCCGCAGAGCCAGGCGTCTGCCGAGTAGGGAGAGTTGCATAACTGTTCAACATGTGGACGAGCAAGGCATCCTTGTCTCGTCTCCATGCACACGGATCGGCCTCCGTTACCTCAACAGGCGCAGCAGGAGCGTCGTCCTCCTCGCTCAAGGTAGCAGGGGCAGCCGCATAGGGCTTATGCCCGTAAAGACCTTTAATTACGGCTTTACACATCCCAATAGGATATCGCGCAGTCAAGGGCGTAAGGCTTCCCTCGATCCTGGCGTGGGGGTAGCCTATTTCGTGGCTACACGTGCGCCCTCGTAGCTCGTTGGCTAGTTCAGGGCAAGAAGTGGCGATCCGCCACTGCTTCCTGATGGGAACACCATCGGACGTTTGCATTCCAAAGTCGCAACCGTCAACATCGACACACCTGATGTCGGGATCGTCGATTAGACGCCTCATAAATGGCTGTTTCCAACCAAGGCAATGCCTCGGCCACTCGAATGCAATTCTACCTCCCTTAAAACGCACGCGTTTGGCGACACGAAGGAAAGCAGCAAACATGACCATCGACGTTCGTCTAGCTTCGTTGAGCTCTACTGCGAACTCGGGACCGTACTGAGACAAATTAACATACTGCCAAGTACTCCACGGTCCGCACGGGATCGAGCCCCATAAGTCACAACCAGGATTCTGATCGACGATCTCAATCAATCTGGTCATATCCTTATTCTTTAAAATGTCGAACGACTCTTTGTGTACGCGAATCGCGTCACCCCCCTGTTCCAGCATTGTGGCGGAGAGCTTAGAGTCAGGTTCGCATGCAAATTCTATCAACAATCTCCGCTTTATCAAAGCGGGTCCAGCTGGTTTGGAGGGTGCGGCTTCGCCAGCACGCGCTCGTTTCAGAGCTTCCTCCCTTTCAGCCTCGATGTATATCCTTCGCATACCGACGGACATACCTTTCCAGTCAGTAGAAGAAATGGAGTTGGGTTTACCAGATCCAGAATAGGACCTCTCCTTTCTTTCCTCCTTCTGCTCATAATCAAGCTCATCACCGTGTAAGGTGTGGGCTTTAGGCTCACCTGCATCGAGGTCTTTGATTTTGTCTAGCCTATTTTTAAACTTGGTCAGAGTGACCCTCGGAGCCCTAGAAGGAGCATGCCCTTTATCATACAGAATGGTCACACCAGTCCAGAACCTTTGAGTTCTGACTCGATGTCCTGGGTTCAGGGTTCTCCTGTCATCACGGATACACTGTTGCGTAGAGTCAATGTGTTTTAGATGAGTTACACGATAATCATCCACATCCACTTGGGACGGGCCTCCTGGAGGCAGTGGAGATCTATCATCCCCGAAAAAGGGTTGTCTAGCATCGGTGTCTGTGCCAGGATTTGGACTCTTCATCACGCACCCAGTGGTCCCTTTCAGGAACATCAGCAGGTGCTTCAGAGTCAACAGCAGGATCACTACTGTCATCGTTAGGATGATCAGAACCCGGACCAACGGCATTGAGCTGGTTGTCCGGTTCGGTTGGAGCATCCGCTTTGGGAAGACCCTTTCCTTCTCCAGTATCTAGGAGCTGGACCTCCCTAGTCAAACGCTCATAGGCGGCCAACATGGGAAAAACGTATCCCTCTTCGGGGTTCCGCCAAATTCTTTTGACTTGATGAACACTGGGTCGGGAAAATCCGTTCCTAAAGTGTTCAAGATCGGCAACGTAGTAGTCGCCCTTCCACTGGCCACCGGGCTCTAATCTATAACCCAGGAAAATCCCAGGCTTCGACACTGGCCCGAATTTGGGCGCTTTAGATGCAGGGTCAATCTTCTGTGCCGGCATAGCGGGCACGTTACTGTACTCGTCCTCTCCGTGATCGGACGGCCCTGAATCATCAGCTAGTTCATCATCTCCTTCGGGCTCGTAATCAGAGTCCTCAAGAGGGTCAAATTCTTTTGGCTTTACAGTGAAATACGTCTCGCCAGTCCACGGGGCTTTTAGCTCCTTGGTGGAATCTGGACCGTATCTCCAGTCTACGGAGTGCATCATTTCTCCATTTTCCTCATCATACTGAACCCATGTATCACGGTCAGCGGTGAGACGAATATGCTCGATTGGAGCATCAACGCTGTCAGCTTTGAATAGCTTAGTCCTTGGTTCAACGTGCACTCTGACGAGTTTGCCAGATTCTTCATCGAAGATCCAGTGATCTTTTGTAGGAATTTCATCAGCTTTGTGATGGTCGTCCCGTTCGGAGGCGTTTTTGAGCCCCCCCTTTTCGAGCCTACGCGGTTTTGGCGCGATTGGCTTGAAATCAACAAGACATCCGAATGGGATGAGTTGACCGGGAAAATCCCTGTCATCGTTTCTCTTTCCCCATGCGGTTCCTTCACCTCGATTTTCGAGATTTCTGGCCGCGCAAAATGCGCGAACGGCAAATGGCCACCATTTGGGCGATAAGCCGGCTTGTCTGAGGAGTACTCTTGCTCCATGCAGAACTAGCTTCACTTTGTTTTCAATGATGCCATTCGTCTTTGGCATTCCGGGTGTGGACATGTGATGCACCCAAGCCATTCGGCGAGTAGCCGCAAGAAACTCTCTGGCTTGGTCCGAGTATAACAGACCAATCTTGGGTTCGGGACCCATAAACTTGTGAAAGGCTTCTACCGTATTAGGTACAGAACGACTAAAAACAGGGAGTACATCTATGTACTTGGTCGCAAGATCGTAAAACACGACTGCGTCCGTTTCACCATTCACACCACGGTCCTTTAAACCGTGTAACACCATCGTGTCAACAGTGACAATATCACCGAATTTCGTGCATTCATGCGCGTCGGCACCGCCCCGGCGGTGCAAACGCACGTTTTCCATCTTTGCGCGTTGGCAATGTGGGCAAAAAGGATTCTTTGGCAAATGTGACATCATGTGTTGAAGCGTTTTAGCTTCAGCACGTAACTGGGCTTCAGTCCTGTAGCCCTCAGGGTGTTTGATTTCAACAACTTCACCCCCCTCGTCAGGCGCGTCGGCCTCAGAGGGAGCTGCAGGGTACAGTGAATCGTTCATGGCAATTACTGGACCGGGCATTGCCGGTATCGCAGGACATGCATCTAAGTTCGGGGCTCCAAACATAACCGGCCCTTTAGGCAGGTATGGGACGTTGTTTATAACGTCGAGCCTAACAGTTCTCCCGGATGGGCAGATGAGAACAGGCGTCTCAAAAGCATCCCACCGGAAACTGTATCCAAAATCCACGCACCTACGCCCTATCGATACAATCGAGGGTGTATTACCCATGACGAAGGCTTCAATATCCTCGTCAAGTGACTCAACAGTTGCATCAACTCTACCTTGAGTCCCAGCAACACCATTTGCGGTTTGCAAGGAATGTTGGATTCGCCCATTCTTGATGTGGCGATGATCCTGCGCGGGAATGTCGTGCATCCCAACCAAGTCGAAAGGACACCCAGTGTCAGCAAGCCACCGGATTTCGATTTGTGGGCCAGGCATAGCAGGCATCTGATCAGGAACATTTTCCCTGATCATTCGAGGGCGACGAGCCCACCTATTATCAGGCACATACTCACCTAAGTGCAACTGTACAATCTGTCTAGTAGTGGCAGCTAGGATTCTAGCATTTTCCTCGGACATCGCAATCACCTCGGGAGGTTGACGCAACCTATCCGGGTGAATGGGGTGAGAATGCGACCGCCGATTCATGATCGGCCTAGGCTCGTCACGTGTCCTTATATTCTCAACTTGCAGAATTTCAGCATTGTCATTGAAACTCAGCCTGCGAGCAGTGAGCTTAATCCCTCACTGCCTTCGCGAGCTCAGAGTTATACTGGCCGCACTTACCGGGCAGGTAATAGAAATCCGTCCTAATGTCAATTGGCCCAGGAATCCGTCTGAATAAAACGGATTTGCGAGTCGGTACACTCAAATCGACATCATCAATCAGAGCGTTGTCCGAGAGACGAATCGTTCGTCTGCGAATTACAGCTCTGATATTCGGGCCGCCCGGACACGTACCTTGCAGTGTACGAGCGCCAATAGTGGTCACTGACCACTCCATTGTCCCTTCAGGGCGTTGAAACCGAGCTCTATACTCTTCAAATGCCTTGGCTATGGGATGAGCAGGGCAGGCAACAAGCCCAATAGCCTGAGGGTGACGGCCCGCCCCTCTCAAAAACCCGCTGACAAATCAGGGGCAGGACTATATGTCCTGTCGTCAGCAGTGGTAGTAGGTTCAGCAGACTCGGGTTGCGCATCGGCAGACTCGGTCGCTGGGGCCGCAGTGTGTTGCTTCGCTTCTTTCAGCAAATGCTCAGGTGGCTTTGCATGCTTGTAATCACACTTATCCCTCATGCACTTTCCATAGGAAACCCATTGGGCGCAATACCCTGGAATCAGGGGAGGACGCTCCTTGCGTTTCGCATCGGAACTCCCAGTTCTTGTGTGTGCGAATTTGCACTCTTGTCCGCGCGAACAGTATCCACGCGCGAAGTCCCTGCACGCATCAATCGCAGGAGCACCGGGCGACGTAGATCTGGGCCTCCTTGGGGGTTCGCCCCTAGGGCTAGGCGTACGCCGCTTGTCCTGCTCCCGATTCCTGGGAGAGTACTTGTCCCTTCGATGAGGACTTGGGGTATTACCGGTCCTCTTCCTTGGATCACTAGGAGGCCGATTAGGCCTATGGGAATCTCCAAACGGAGATCGTCTCCTGACGGGAGGACCAGGAGCACCAGGTTTCTGGGCTCTGTCCCTGGACTGAGATCGTTCGTAAAAGTCTTTGTGCATATTGACCTGATTCTTACGAACCCTCCAGCGGTCAATTTCGTTCTTACAACGAGCACGAAGCCATTCATAGCTACAAACATCAGGGTTGGATATGTTCCTATCCCATTCCCTGATATCATGAGCCAAACAGTTGAGGTGTCTAACCTTCTCACTGAATAGCGACCGCTTTACCTGCTCGGTCAGCGGTTCATCGAGACCCGCAAGGATGTGATCCCACTTCGCGATGAACCTTTCAAGTCGCTCCTCTTCAGTATAGAAAGATGAAACACTGCATCGCAAGTTTGAGAGCTCAATTATCCTGAATGATTGCTCTCCGATATTTGCAGTCCTTAAGTGGTCGTATAAGAGCCACAGGATCTGCCTACTCTTGATGCGATTGTTGGAGCGTTGAGCGGCTTCGGTGAGACGATTAATCTTATCGATAATTGCAACAGTCTTGATGCACTTCCGAATGGCTGCATTGAACCTGGCTTCAAGGATGTGGTATTTACATTCCCCATCCAGTTCATCAAAGGTCTTTGCCTTCTCGACTTCAGTTAGCCAATTGATGACGTAAAGTCCATCATAGCTGTAGGCATTGCTAACAGCTTCCTTCATATTGGCTATCCATACCCTCAGCCCAGCCGCGTCGGGCTCTGGCGGGAGGTCTATGGGAATGCACTTAGTCGCAGCTGTACAGTTCGGATCATGGTGGCTACTGTATCCGCCGCCACCAGTTCCGAAAAGATGCTGTGGAACCTGAGAACTACTGATTGACAGTGCACATACAGGACAAAGGCGAGTAGCCTTCGGAATGCAAATCTCACATGCCCTTTTCATGCATATCTTACATTCCCCAATTTTGCTGGGGTCAGGAATATCCCGATCACACATCCGACAGTTCTTGTCAGGAGGATCGGGGCCACGCATGGTCGGCGGCTCAAGGCCTGAAGGATCCTTCGGCCTTGTACCGTTGGGATCAAATCCTGGATAATATCCGGTTTCACGTTTATCCAGGGGCACGGGTTGCGTAGCCTTCGGAGGGCTCTGAAGGTCAGCCGCGTTGGGTTGACCCCCAGTGGGAATGTCACGGAATCTGTCAACGGGTGGCCGCAGAGGCGGCGAGTACGACCGCGTCGGGTTCGTCTCAGGTGCGCCTCCAGGAGATCTATTCCTGACACGGTTACCATCGGGATCCCTTCTTCTCCTAGTTTCGTCCCTAAGGCACGCAAGACAACAGGGACCCTGGACAAATCCAAATCTCCTGTAGTCATCCTGCCCAGCAGAATGTCTGGTGCAGTAGTAGGTCCTACAAAACTGACACTCAATTCCCTTGGTCAGGAACGAGCTCTCCCTACAGACACCGCATCGGGGTCCGTTACGGGAACATTCTTCACACAAGTTCTCTTTGAACGAGAAACAATACTCACAAATATCACCTCTGCATCCTTTGCAGTGAAACTCAGCCATGAGGTGATTATTTCCATCACCTACGTATTTACACCTGGGTTTACCAGGGTCGCCAGGGTTCCCACCGGCAGCACTCTTCTTCCCCCCTCCTCCTGGGCTTTGCCGATCTGGAGGAGGAGGTGGTGGAGGATCATCATCAGGAGGGCCAGGTGGAGGTGGCCGCTTATCCGGAGTACGGGACGCGGCACGCCTTCCTCCTGTGCGATCGTTCAATCCACTACTTGATGCCTGGTTCGAGTGCCTTGACTCGAGGGAGTTAATTCTCTGGGCCGTATTACCCAGCACCTCGAGCATTTGCTCGAGCTTACTGTTGAGCGTAGTCGAAACGGCCATGTTATGAGTATTTTGCTTGTCCGTGTAGGATTTGCAGTCCCTTGACTTTATCTCAAGGTTGGCTTGTGTCTCATAAAGTTGGTCTTTAACCCACTTTATGCCGTCCCTATTATTGGTCCAGCATTGTTCGACATCTTGCATCATCCTATCAATCTGACATACCCTAGTGGACAGGTCCTCGATTTTGAGGTTTACTCCACCAATCGCAGGATGGTTGGATTGGCTCTCCACTAGAGATCTCTCGATCGCATCAACACGAGCTATAAGCCCGGTTACTCGATCAGAAAGAGATTCAAAAACAGTTTGAACTTGGGTGATGGAGCGAGCAACATCATCATAGCTGGCCCGCTCATTTAGGGCATCGCCTATGCTTGTCATGCGATTGGAAACGATCTTGACGCGTTGGCCAAGCTCGGTCACGATGTCCTTAGTCCCTTGCGACAGCTGCATGGCCGCGTTCGCAGCCTGCGTACACGTGCTACTCACATGGACGCATTGGTCGTATTTGGCCCTCCACGAGTTAACCTCAGTGGAGAGCTGCTTGATGCATTGATCACTTCTATCATTCCTACGCCCAAGGTCTTCGACCTTAGCAACCAGGCGATGAATGATCGCACTTACCGAAGAGTCCACTCTCCCTCTTTCAAGGGCTGTTACAAGATCAGCAACCTCGTTGTGTTGCTCCTCACTCGCAGGACCAAATCCTGATCCGCGATCTCGAGGAGTGGACAAATCAACCATGATCGGATTAGATCTCGGAGGTGTCCTGAAATCATCTTGTACAGCCGTTGATGGCCGTGGGAATTCTCTCCGATTAGGAGACTGACTCTGATACGGTGCAGATCTTCTGGCATCACGAACCGCTGATGGCTGTGGCATGCCTAGACCCTTTGTCACAAACAATTTGGGAACTACTGGCCTATCAGTCCGCATAGGAACTTCAGGCTTCATATCGGCAATGACAACGTCATGCAAATCAGTCGCATTGGACGCTCTAGACTCAGACATTGATTCAACATCGGTTGCGCTGCTGACGGTGTTGTTGTGATTGGAACTTGATGCCATCATGGACTCAGACTCAATCGGAACATCAGCTCCGTCTGTGTTGTCAATGGTGAGAAAGGAAGCCGCATTGGGCGTAGGGCGAACAGGCTGTACATTCGGGCCACTCGACCTATTGAATTCCTCCTGGAATGCTTCGATCCCATCAAGCACGTTAATCAACGTGTCCGCGTTTAGCGGATCCCTACCGACAATCGACGCGGGATCGCCTGAGTGACCACGTCTTGAGCCCCGCACACTGGGGTTTCCCCTGTGTGCGGTCTCTCGATCCATCCTTCTAGCCCTATGCGAGCTGGCCGAGTCTGACCTAGACCGTTTGCTTGGCGTAGGACTGGGATGCAAATCCAACCTATCTACAATGTTTCGCTCCCTTGGACTCTCAAATCCTGAAAGTCCTGGGGGAGGGGACATATTCCTCATTGTCGGGTTCACCGATGGCCTTGGCCTGACATTGCGGCTGGCCACATCAGGATTGAGATTTTCAATGGACAAGGGTAGCATGAATTCCTCGCTTCCAGCAGTCCGCTTTGGGCTCTGAAACTGCGGGAAAGATGATGGGGCGGGTGGCCCTGGCATCCATGTATTGAAATCCATGCCAAAAATATTACCGTCGTTGGGCCATGAGGCCATCCAATCTGACCTACCGATATCGGCTGGCAGATGAACATCAAATGCAACTCCACTGGATGTACCGGGTTCGGGATTACCGAGCGCTTGAAAAACTATACTGCTGGTTGGCACAGGTCTACTGCTACTTCGAGAGTCACGAAACTCGGACTGACCAATATTCATCAGCTCCGGGAAAGATGAGGATTGAGCTCCAGGTGCAATACCGGGCTCGTCATCATCACGTCCTGAGACGGAATCATCATGGTCAGGACGATTAGCCCCATGACCCTGAGAGCGATTAGCTCTTGAGGCATTAGACGATAGGTCATCAGTGCGAGTAGCACTGGACCTTCCTGAACGCATTGCTTCGGAAAAAGTGTGGTCCGACAAAAAATCAGGACCGGAAAACATCGGCTGTCCGGGCACCTGGTCGTCATTCACAACATCCAAGATTCCGGCCTGGCCGAGAACCCATTCATCAGTCACCACGTGAGGTCCATCCTCAGTGATTCCTGCCATCGTATATACAATAACCTACAGCGCCTGCAGGGTTGTTAAAAAGGGGTTCGCGGTGCCAACCGAGGACGAATCCTACGGCTGATAACCTGCGAAAGGGTTTGAAACGGAGTTTCGGGATGGATAAAACAGGCCCTAACCCACCAACAAGAAGAGACCACCTTATCCCCCCAGTCCCAAGGGCAAAGCGGTTGCCCTCGGGTGGCCAAACACGAACCAAAACAGGGTGCCAGTTGTAACAAGGTAAAGAAGCCCAGCAGGGGCAGAAACAACCGAAAGCAAGCACGAAGCAGCAAACCAAGCAGGCAAACAAAGCAGCGCAGCGAGCGAGCAAAGCAAACCAATAGCGCAACCCCCCAAATTGGCCTCGACCCGGACCCGCCGTAGAACGGCACCGCCAGCTGCCGGCCGCCCCTTTTCCAGGAGGCGGACGGTGCTCAGCGCCGCACCGCTATGGCGACGGTCACAGCAAAACCTAAATGCCGGAGGTAAAATCTTGAGCCAAATGCCGCGTTGGGCATAGGCAGGAAATGACATACGCTATGATAAAAGTACATGCCCCCAAAAACAGTTTCCAACCAAACTCACTCAAACCAGGACCAGCTCTCTCCAAGCTGAGGGGCATGCTGTTTTGGTCCCCCTCGCGTGATCTTAGCCGCAAACTTCCGAGACGCTCTGCCTCACGAGCCACGGTCAACCCCTATGTGTAATACAAGGGCCTGAGTATGAGTAGCTCGCCACTTCGACCTAGGCGGCAAGCCCCAGGTAGCCCCGCCCCGTCTCCAAGCCCCGTCTCCCCTTGGCCTACGGCTGTGAAGCGAATGATGCTTTCGCACATGGGATGAACGTCGTTTCGTGCCAGCTGCCTAGACTCCCCACGCCGGGCGATCAAATTAAGAACGGCGATCAAAGGAGGCCGCTACATCAAATAGGCCCTGGCTGAAGCGCGATGCGTGTACAATTAGAATGGGGGCATGGGGTGCCATAAAACTAAGTTAATTGAGACATGGCTACGGGAAGCAATATGGAAATTCTTCAACCCCATTGTATTCGTAGGACCCCTCTCCTGCACCGCCACCAGGTCATGGCTCCGCACCCAAGTCTGCAGCTCCGCGCCGCTGTAGCTCAGCTGCAGCTCCTGCAAGGGCCAGAAGGTCAAATGGTCAAAGGGCCGCTGAAGGGCCCAGACAGACAGACAGACAGACAGACAGACAGACAGACAGACAGACAGACAGACAGACAGACAGACAGACCGACCGACCGACGGACCGACGGACCGACGGACGGACGGACGGACGGACAGATCGACGGACAGACAGAAAGACAGTCAGACGGACGGACGGACTGACGGACAGACAGAAAGACGGACAGACCAACAAACAGACGGACACGGACAGACAGACAGACCGACGGACGGACGGACGGACGGGCGGACAAACAGCTGGACGGACAGACGGACAGACAGACAGACTGACGGACAGACAGACAGACAGAAGGACACACGGATAGACAGACAGACCGACGGACGGACGGACAGACAGACGGACAGACAAACAGACAGACCGACCGACAGACAGACCGAGGGACGGACAGACAGACAGACGGACGGACGGACAGACGGACAGACAGACAGAAAGACAGACGGACGGACCGGCGGACGGACAGACAGACAGACCGACCGACGGGACGGACGGACGGACAGACGGAAAGACAGACAGACAGAAAGACAGACGGAAGGATGGCTGACGGCTGGACGGACAGGACGAACGGACAGACGGACGGACAGACAGACCGACGGACACACAGACCGACAGACGGACGGACAGACAGACAGGAAGGTGTGGAGGGGAGGGTGAGGCCGAAGGCAAGGTGGTTGGCAAAGGCTGATCCAAGCCTTCTCTGCAAATGGATCCTCACCGATGAGTGGTGTGCCGGAGCTCTTCATGACTTTTGACCTAAACCCTGCGCCAGAATTGGACTTGCAGTCAAAGCGAAGGGGGATTCCCGCAAGTCATGGGACACAGCTCTCAGTGACTGACCTGCGAATTCATGGCCAGTTCTATCATTCTAACTTCTCGAATCATGAAGTTGTCATGTGCCATCGCGGACTTCAATGTGCAAAAGTCACAAGGTCTCTTCTGGATGCCAGTTTTCCTCAGGAAGTTCTTGTGAAGAGGCATTGGGGACTTCAAATTCATCTGATATTAAGCAGTTGCCGACATGTGCGCTTCCAGTTTCCTGGATAGAGGTGCCTCAGAACCACTCCCTGGTATTGTGGGCTTGGCCTTGGTGCTTTGCATGCACTGATTATGGGACCCTCTTTGCTTCCAAAAGTGAAGGACCCCTATTGGAGGGTGTTTGTGTGTGTGTGTGGTCGGGGAAACCGGAAGGGCATCGACCACTTTTGCGGACCTGCTTCTGGAAACACCTTCGGTCATCTAGAAGTGGTAACGTCAAGCAGCCTAACGCCGGAGCATGTGTTGGTTATGTAGTGAGCACATTGTTTCTGTTGTCTTTGGCATGCGGAATCTGGTGTGATTGCAGCCTCGGTCTTTGTTTATATGTTTGGACAGTCATTCTCCCAGCTTCTCAATGGAATTGTGAACCTGACCATCAAGCTGTGTCTTCGCGGCATCCTGTAAGAGAAAAGCCCATGAGAGATCACCTCTGTGTAGCATGTCCACTTATTCACCATCCCACCCACATGATCAGGAAGGCTCATCCATCGCAGGGGTGTTGTAGCCCAAACATCGCGTGGTCTGAGCAACAGGGCGTGGCATCCGTGACCCTCCAATTTGGGCGGCAGTTGGCCGCAAAATTGGCGTGATCTACAACCTCATACACATTCGTGGACGGGAGCCGAGGAAGATCTTTCCATGAATGAGCCATGTCCAAGGGCGTGGGAAAGAACATCTGCCAGGGTTGGTCCCAAGGCCCCTTGTCTAAACATCACGTCTACCTTTGGTGTCCCTTTAAGGGGACTAGGGGGTGGGCGCTTCAAACCAAAACTTGCAACCAAGCCTGAAGTCCGACTAAAATAAATCGGCCTCCGCCGGGAAAGTGCGAAACATTTGGCGGCGGCCTCTAGTCCACGGAGGATCTCATCCTTGGAGTGAAGGTGCAGCAGCCGCTCGAGCCAAACACAGTCCTGGCCAAAGCAGAGGAGAGGGCCCCAAAGCTTTGGGGGTCTTTAATCTAAGTAGCTTGAAAGCTATGGAAGGGGGACTCACCCCACTTACCCCAGCATGTGGCGAGTCTGCCACCTTGCATAGATTTTGTGGGCGAACGCGATTTCAACAAATTGAAGGGCTTGGGCTTGACTGAATGGAAAACAAACCACGAATTGTGGAAACATGCTTGGTGAACAGACACCCTCGCCTCCTTGGAAATGCTGCCTTTGCACTTCCATGTTTCTTGGTGGGAGGGTCAACAGCAATTGCCCCAGGCAAACCAACCATCATCCGCACACGTCCAAGAGATTGCCTGGCTCTCCGCTTGCAACGGTGGTTTTGACCACAGCGGCTTCGTTTTCTCTGCAAAACCCAAGGAAAGGGCACCTCCCTTCAAATCTTCGCCCCCTTCCCCGACAGCATGTCATTGATCCGTTGGGCCCTCCCAAACAAAGAAGCCAGCCTTTCGCCCACCACACCCAACCCCCCTCCACCAACCACCTTCCGCCCCCGAACGAGCCAGGAAGGCCTTCTGTATGTAGCTGGACTTCCGGTGTTGGTTCCATGCCGCAATGGACCACGGCCGCACCGCCCCTATGGGCCAGTACCCGGCCTCGGCAAGTGCGGCAGAAAAGCTGGGCGAGCCAACATGGATCCTCACCTTTTGAGGATCTTTGAGGAATCTCCGTTTGGGGACCCCTTGTTTGGGTACCATGCCAATTTACAGAGAATCACTAGCAACAGTCATTGTGCAGCAGCAAAAGAGTGCGTTGTTGAATAGACATGTGCCTTATGCAGCTTCCGCCCCTTTCTTTGGAGCGCAGGCCCAACTACGAATGACTCCGGATAATATCTGGACAACAACAGCGCTCCCAAAGTGAGTCCAGCTGCGGAACACCCTGTTCACCACTCCAAACGGCGCTTCCCTGAAGTTGCTGCTTTGGTCAACCCGCCGTCCACACTGGAGTCCACACACATGTTTTGGGCGGCAAACAGGAAAAGTATTCACGAACCGGCCCCGTCCACCCGTCCGGGTCTGCCGGCACAAAAAGCCGCAAGGCAGACCCGCACAGCACCGGCGCGCCATGCCATAGGCTCGCGAGTGCCTGAATGAGATCAAGGTGTGCGGGAAATGGCGCATGGAAAGGCCCGGTTCGCTGTCGGCTTGTGCTCTTGTTTTTGGGCTCTCAGTGTGACGCCATACGTGCTAGCTGGCTAGCTGGCTGGCTGGCTGAGCTGGCTGGCAGGCTGGCTGGCAGGCTGGCTGGCTGGCAGCAGGCTGGCTAGCTGGCTGGCTGAGCTGGCTCGTGGCTGGCTGAGCTGGGTGGGTGGGAGGGCTGGCTGTCTGTGTGGCTGTGTACGCGCACTGCTCGTGCTGTCTGAGCCCATCGAAGCTTGGGGAGGAAGCTCACCCCTCCACGGCTCTGCAGCTCTGATCCCTATGAAGGAAAGCCACGGCTGTGGTCACACCCCTTTTGCTCCGTGCCGCAATGGCCCCCCATGCCCTCACGTAGCCGGACAATGCTCGTTGCGTCCGCACGCCCGTACCTTTTCTCTCAGCTCTGGCCAGTGGGGATGCGATTGCGCGGGGCAGGACAGGGATTGTCTCAAAAAACCCCGCTCGGTTGGACACGGATTGTCTCCGACCCACGTGCTCCATGCTGTGCCGCACATTCTCATGGGCCCACCTGAGCACCGCTGTTTCTGGCTTACGTAAGGCCACACGTGACATGCTTCGAACTCCTTCGGGTGATGGTCATGGTTTGCTTAAGAGGAACCCTTGTGATGAGCCCCTGAAATCGCAAAACGACGCACCCTTGTTGGACATCCACCGGAACCCAGGGTCCTAGCTGAGTTGATGTTCGAAGGGACTGTGGATGAACATGTCGAAAGACCTACCCTTTTCAGAGTTGCGGCCAGGGAAACCAGAAGGAACACCCACCCTTTGTGGCCCCTCTGGGTCAAAATGAGAAACCCTCCTGGGAAACAAAAAACATGCTCCCACCTTTGACACCCCCAAAACTAGGCTGGAATTTAGGACCCCAGCAAAAAAGTATCTTTTTTGCCTGGTCAGTGGAGCTATTTCTGGGGAAGAAAGAAGAAAAGGCATCGGAAAACACGCGCTCGCGGTTCGCGGTGCGAGATTTCAGCGGACGGGCCCACGAGGAAGGTCCGGGCGCCTTCCAACGCCCAGATCCCCCGAGCCTCACAAGAACAGCAACAGCAACGATGCCTTTGCATCGGGTGAAACGAAACGCGTTTTTCTCGCCATGGCCGGCGATGGCAGGAGGCCGGCATAAAAGAAGCCCTCCCTTTTCAAGGAGCCAGAGCCAATGGTCTGCAAAGCCAAGACCACAGAGAGACATGCAAGCATGAGCCTTTCAATGGGATGAGATCGTGAACGGAAATCCACATCCCTCACATGTGCAGTCCAAATCTGTGGTTCCCCATCCATGTCCCCCCCCCCAAACGGAGCATAGATTGCTGCACTGCTTCATGTAGATCTGAGAGCCTGATCCCTCAAAGCACGGGTGATTTTACTTGTTTCCTGTTGCCCCAACGTCTCATATGTGAAACGGAGAGACTGCGAGAGAGGCAAGTATATGAGAATTGGTGCTAGTTCGTACTTGAGGCCCCCCTACCCCCCGCTGAGATGACCTTGCTTTGGATTGTTTGAGTTTAGAGCTGTGTTGTGAGTGCATGTTGCTTCTCGCGGCGCTAGGGCGCTTTTTTGGCCAACAATGAGGTGCCAAAGTTCGACTTTGTGAAAAAAAAATCTGAAACTTTAGGAGGTTTGCATCCGTGCTTCGGTTTGTCGCGATTGAAATCCAAGTCGAGTCGGTGGTTTGCGCTGAGCTGGCTTGGTCTGAGGGCAAGGGGCGTTGCAGTTTTGCGGGAAAGCCATGGCTTTTCATAACAGCCGAGCGACTGGGCGGTGTTGTTGTTTGCTTCAGGCTGCTGGTACATATCTGGGGATTCGCATTGGGACTCTGCCTTGGAGATGTTGTCTGCAGGCTCTAAAACAGCCGAGTTCTAATTCAGGTGGGCTGCTTTGCCATTTGCTGCAGGCTGCTGGTGTGTGTGTGTGTGTGGGGATTGCGTTAGCATCAGAATGATCAGCGTGCTTATGTATAGAAAACTTTTGCATATCGAAGGATACTCTGGTTCCAGAATGAAAAAATGATAACCAAAAGAAGATAACGAAAAACACATTATAAAAATCACAAGAATAATAATAATAATGATGATAATGATAATGAGAATGATAAATGATAATAATAACCACACAAAACAAAAACAAACTGGCTCTCAGCCCAGCTCAGAAAAGCATCGCCCGTGGGCCTCCCGTTGGAACCTCCGGCTCTGAGCTCCGGCGGCCAACATGAATTACATCGCGCGGGGCCGTGGGACTGCAGAGGGATAAATCTCTCTCGGGGCACCTTGCCCATTTCCAGGCATCCTTCTTTCTAAAAAAAAACACCCAAAACCGTGGGGAAACAGATCCGGTTTTTGAAAAAGATGGTTGAAAAGAATGGTTGGAATCAACCCCTATCTCACGTGCTGGGCTCCTGCCCCACAAAAAAAGAAAGAACAAACACACACACACACACACACACACACACACACACACACACACACACACACACACACACACACACACCACGCCAAAGACAGTGGAGTGTCCAACAAAATGTTTGGAGCACTCAAAGGCTTTGTATCCTTGCCGTCTGCAAACCTCACACTTCCGGTACCCCATTTGCCCCATCAAAAAAAAGCAGTTGTGTTGGACGCATGACCCATGGACCCATGTGGGTGCGTCTTTTGTGACGGTACCCCCTTTTTTGGCGGTTTTAAAGGAAACCCAAAAGGAAAAGCCGCTCCGATTTTGCGGATCCGATCCCTAAACAAAGCGACGCGTCCGTGTGACCTGTTTCTGACCCTGCCCCCGATTCTGTAGATCCCGGCGGGGTTGGAACCCAGGCCCGCCGCATAGGCCCAAGCCGCTTCAAGCGAACGGCGCCTACGAAGCGGCTGCTGAGCCTCCGCTGGAGCGAAAAGGAGGCAACGATTTGTGGGCGTCCCACTTGGCGACATCTGTTTACTCCAACAAACAAGCAAACAAACAAACAAACAAGCAAACAAACAAACAAACAAACAAACAAAAAAGCAAGCAGCAAGCAAGCAAGCAAGCAAGCAAGCAAGCAAGCAAGCAAGCAAGCAAGCAAGCAAGCAAGCAAGCAAGCAAGCAAGCAAGCAAGCAAGCAGCAAGCAAGCAAGCAAGCAAGCAAGCAAGCAAGCAAGCAAGCAAGCAAGCAAGCAAGCAAGCAAGCAAGCAAGCAAGCAAGCAAGCAAGCAAGCAAGCAAGCAAGCAAGCAAGCAAGCAAGCAAGCAATGAGACAAGCAAACAAACAAAAAGCAAGCAAGCAAGCAATCAAGCAAGCAAACAAACAAGCAAACAAACAAACAACCCAAAAAGAAATCAAGCAAGCAAGAAAGCTAGCAAACAAACATACTTACGTACATACCAACAAACAAAAAGCAAGCAAGCAAGCAAGCAATGAGACAAACAAACAAACAAAAAGCAAGCAAGCAATCAAGAAAGCAAGCAAGCAAGCAAACAAACATACGTACATACCAACAAACAAAAAAGCAAAACAGCAAGCAAGCAAGCAAGCAAGCAAGCAAGCAATCAAGCAAGCAATCAAACAAACAAACCAAAAAGAAATTCAGCAAGCAAGACAGCAAGCAAACAAAACAAACAAAACAAACAAATGTCTTCGCAGGCCCCTCAAAGTCAACTCTCATCTACACTCCTTGGAACAGGCATCGCGCCTTCGGGGCCCCCGCCAAAACAACTCTCCTAAGCAGAGCGCAACTGGGGTTTGGGTTTCCTTTGGTTTACCACTTAGGGCGTGACTTTGAGAATGCAACAGCCGCGCGGCAAGAATGCGAGATTGCCATCTCTGTGGAGAGCCATTCTGTCCAGGCAAGGGAAGCCACGTTTTTTCCTCCGCCACCGTGGATGAGGAGTCCAAAGCTTTTGCTGTAATTCACTGGAAAGAATTCTGCCGCCTTCTAATTTCCCCAAAGGTATTGACAAACCAATGCTACCCAGCCAGTCAGCCCGTCCGTCCGATTTTCTGCGAGTCGAGGCCCCGGGCGTCGATCGATCACGCATCCTCCTTCAATTCGAGTCGAGTGATTCACCGGTCTCTCCTTTCCCCAAGGTTCCATGGTGGTCATATCGCACGTGAGTGGATTGTCCCCAAGAAAGTCACCAAACTTTGTCTTTTTCCGCCAACATGGTCTTCCCAAGTGCCAAGTCCAGGATGGCCCTACTCCTGGCTTTGTCAACTAAAAATCATCGGAAAGGGGGTACTCTACAAAAAGCCGTTTCCCCTGGCCATTGCGTTTAAGGGAAGCCACGAGTGCAGAGTTTCAAGGCGCAGGCTTCCTTTGCGGTTCCCACTTTCAACTTTGGGACCCTAAATGCTGCGAAGAACGTCACACACGAATTGATCGCTGCCTGAAATCAGTCACGACTTCACGATCTGGGGCCAAGTTGGGGTAACCTATGCCGGCATCGCAGTATCCCACGTACCACTGAAGCCATACCCCGCCCAACGATGTCCTTCTCCCAGCGGTCGAATTTGTCGTCCACCCAGTAGCCCACCTGCCGAGTTGCAATACCAGCACCTGGCACCTTCCCCAAAACCTCGCTATGCCCTTGGCCTCAAGCCAATGCACAAGGCATAGTTTTGTTTGTCACGCGCATTCAAAGTCGCTGATTTACACATGGCACACAGATCCAGGAAGCATGGACGCATCCCGGCAATCCCCTTTCCATGCCGCTTGCTGTGCAAGCGCAGTGATTATCTCAAGCCCACCCGTCCAGCAATATCCCCCGTGGCTGGAATCATGGCGTTGGGCATGTGCCACAGTCAGGCACATGCCAAAAGCGCCCGTGGCAAGCAGCTTCTGGTTCATCTGCAGGCGATTCTCAGCGCAACCGGCAAACAAAACCCCTTCTGCGAAGGAAAAAAATAAACGCCCTCCTGGCCGGATGGATCATGACATTGGCCTGAAGTTCGACTCCTTCCGATGAGCCGGTTGCCCTTGGCTTCCTCTTTGCCTTGGGCTTCACTGCAGCCTTTGCTTCCGCCTTCTCCTTGGCCGCCTCCTTGGCTTCTTTGGTGGCCTCCCTTGCGGCCTCCTTGGACATCCCAGCCTTCGCAGGCTTCCTGAGCTTCTGCACACAGGCGAACGCGGGACTTGGCCTCGTACGCTGCCTTGGTCTGGTACTCCTCGCTCGGAAGCAGCTTCGTGGCGATTGTCACAAGCCTGGCCCTTGCGCTGATCCGCCGAGACTGAGCGGCTCCCCAGCTCAAAGGAGCAGCAACATGCGGCAACAGCAGAACTTGCTCTAACAAACAGCCAGGCAAAAAGGATCGAACATATTTCCAAGCAGGAACCCCCCCCGTGCTATGAAAGTCAGGCACGAGCGTGGAAACAAAGCGAGAATACAACTCCTGCAAACCAAGAGTGACTGTAGCCGGCATTGCAGGGCTGGGGCATCAGGGCCAAGGACCACGAGAAGAAGGATAAGAAGGGCAAAGGCAATGGGGAAAGCAAAAGCCCAGAAAGTAAGAAGGAGCAACCATGTGTGTAGCATCACAGGGGCCTCTGGAATATAGCGCAGGGGCCTCTGGATGGAATAGCCCAACAAACTTCATTTTCATCGCTGAGAAGCTGTCTGAAGGCTGCTCGGCCACGGCGAGGGAGGATCAAGCAGCAGCCATGGAGCACGCGCAAAGGCTGGCACTCAAAAGACAGGTAGGCCAATCAGGAAAGGGTACCATCTGGGGTAGCATGAGCATGCAATAGCCCAAGGAGCAAATCAGCATCCAACAGCATAGGAGATTGGCCTATTCACCTGACCAAGTGAACGTTGGCTGTCACAATCCCTTGTTTGCCCGCCTTCCTCTCCGCTTTCGCGGTGATGTAGGTGCCGCGTCCTGATTGGATGTCGCGCCGGGAGAGAAATTGGAGTGGAAGTGAAGCTGCTGAAACCCACCCTGCTTCGCTTCCGGCCTCAAATTTTGCCGGGGTTCGGTTTTGGGTGTGTCTCTTGTGATGCCAATCTTGGGAAGTCAAACGCAAGGCCATGGGTTTCCGCCTCACAGACTCTGCCCCCACCCCCAGCATCTCAGACCCCCGACCATGACGCTTGCCCTGGCTCCACTCCCCGTCGTAGGTCCGGCCTGAGCCGCAAGCAAATCTGGAGGGGAGCTGCAACAGTGCAATTTGTTGTACTCCAATTTCCCAAGTTGAGAAACAAAGGCACTACAGCGGAAAACCCTGCGACCTGCGCTCCAGTTCGAATGTGTCCGAATAGGGGGACCCAAAAAACGGGTGTTCCTTTTTGGGTTCCCCTTACACCAACCAACCCCCCAACAGCAGGTGCCATCCAAAAACACGCCCTTCTGCTGCCTTTTTTGCTCGGCTTCGCTCACTGCACCCCGAGGCCCCTTGCCGTCCGGCCACACAAACTTGCCGTGGCCATGCTTCAGGTCATCCTGGCGCACTGGGCCTTGATGGCTTGGATGAAACAAAGCCGGGGAAAGACCTGGATTGATCTGGGCGCTTTTTGCTTTTTTCTTGAGCCTCGCATTTAGCAAGGAGGTCTCATTTGGAGAACCTACCCGTTGATTATTTTTTTCTTGAGCCTCGCATTAAACAAGGGGTTCTCATTTAGAGACATACCAATTCATTGATTCCCGGGTTCAGTGTGTGTGTGTGTGTGACGTTTGTCTTTGTTGAGCTGCACTGCAAGGAACACTATGATGGCAAGCCCAGCATAAGGCATCTGTCCTTTTCGCAAAGATCATTCCCTCAGGCAAAGGTCCATCAACTGTCAACAAGCAACCGGCCAATATGGCCATATGTGGGTGTCTTTCGCTCCAAGGATTCCCTTTGTGGTTGGTTTTAGGAGGAAACCAACAGGAAACCCAACCATGTTCGGGGGGGGTCCCCATTTTGTGCGTCACACAACCATGCTTAACCTTGGAGGTCTACGAGGGTTTTCACGGCTTGCAGAAGAAAAAAGACGAAAAAAGCGAGCGGCGGAGGAGACCAGGTCCTTGTACTGACCCTCGTAGACCAACATGCCCTTCTGAGTGTGCCAGACCTGAGGAAGGCACAAGGCGCACCGCTTAAGTGCATGGGCTGTGACACGACTCCGGCTGTTCGACCAATAAGTGGCATGTGCCAGGTGTCCTTTTGAAATCCACTTTGGGGGTTGGTTTTTTAGGGAAATCCACTTTGGGTGTTGGTTTTTGAGGGAAATCCACTTTGGGGGTTGGCATTTTTTGAAACTTCACTTTGGGGGTTGTTGTTTTTGAAAAATCAATGGCCCTGGTAAATGGAATAACACCCATCTAAACAAGTGCCTTCTATTTTAACCGAAAAAGGACACCTATGATGCCACCGCCCCCTCTCTGTCAGCCCAGTTCCACCGTTGGCTGCCTCTTCAAGATGAGTTGCTCGAGGCAACACAGAAAAGCGGTTGGAAGAGAAACACATTCCCGCAGACCAAGACGTTTGAGCAAGCAACGACAGAAGCCCGTCATGCTTACTGCTTGCAAAGCTCCACATGCCGGCAAGCCGCCATCTTGCCGGTTCCGGAGAAGCGCCCACTCTGGAACTGTCCTTGCGTCAAGAGGCATATACATCCACTCCAACAGGTCATCATTTTGAGGTATGGGTCTGTCTTACAGTAGGGGGACCCTCCAAATGGCGGGGGTGCAATTGCATTCCCTGAAAAACCACCAGACACCAGCACGGCAAACATGCAGTTCCTCAACGACCCCGATCAATGCAATCGCTATATCACCTCTTGAAAATGCATCTTACATTCCCCTTGCCACCCCTTCCCCTTACCACCCCTTCCCCCTGCCAGCCCTTCCCTCCCTGCAACAGCCATGTGAAAATCAAATCATGGCTCATATCTATGTAACATCCCCTCGAATTTCAAACATGAGCAGTAAACATAAGCCTAAAGGTGGCAGTGGGTCAAAAAACAGTACCTAAAATGGGGCCACCCAGGACTAAAACCTGCGGTCCCCTTGTGGCTTAATTTTGACCCATACCCAGGTGCTGTCACCCGAAGATCTAAGCACGACATTCTCGGGCCTTCATAGACACGCCCATCGCTCCAGGTCTGCTTGCCCTGTCCATCCTGGGCATCGGCCTGCGCTGCAAAGCCCCCGCCAGGGCCCGGAAGGCTGCGTCCGAGTACACGCGGGTCCACCAAAACCTGAGGTACCCGTCTCAATGCCTTCGGGTGTTTTTCCCATTTTTGGGATGAAACATTCATCTGGTTGGCGCCCAAAGTAGCCCTACATCGGCCAGGGCAGCACCAACATCACTCGAGAACGGCACTTCGGTCCAGATGACCAAAGAGACAAGCGCGCCTTCCACTGTCCCTCGTACTGGCAGTTTTTGGATTGCCAAACTCCCTGTCCTCAGCTTCGACACTTTGCCAAACTCCCTGGACACCTCTTCCACCGGCGTCGAACTACCCCTCATCCCGCCACTTTCGCGGATGTTGAAACTTCAAGCCCCTTCATCCACTGGTCCCTGTTTCAGTAGTAAATTGCTTCTCTGATAACTCTGACATATGCTCCCATGGGATCACAGCTCCTTGACACCTCTCACGGGCCATTTGGCCCTGGGTCGACATCCCGTACCCAAAAAGTAATTAAGTAATCCAACCACTTAAAATAGGTCCTAAAAAAGGGGTGGTGAATTCACCAATCCCAACCAAAACGGGCTTCCTTTAAACGGTCTAACGACCACCGCAGCCATTCTGCTCAGGACCCGAGGCGATGGCCGTGACGCTTGCCTTCTTTGATCATGCCCGTGTACGTGGATCCGTCCTGGCGGATAAGCTGCTCCCGAGGCCCCCGAAGCTTCACGCCCGTTGTTGTCAAAAAAAGGTCCCCCGAGCTCCTGGAAGAACAGGCGCAGCTGGTATTTTTTTTTTTTTTTTTTTTTTAAAGAGTCTGTCTTGAAATAGGGGGCCTCCTTTGTTGTTGCCATGGCAAACCAATACAACCAGCTACTGGGGTGCCAGCGGTAGAAGGCATTGCCCAAGCGAATCTTGTAAACAAACCATCGACATCAACCTGCGTGGCCCAGGTTAGGCACAGGCCGTGAGCTAGCTTCGCGACGGCACGCTTCGCCCCTGCCTGGTAGGTTACAAACTGCTTCTCCTCGCTCGGATTCCGTGGGCAACGCACACTTGCAGCCGCAGCCTAACGGCCTAACACCCTTCAGGAAATCCGGAAACAAACAACAACCAATAACAGACGGTTTCATACATCTATTTGGGAGCAGGATGCTTGCTCTCAAGATCCGAAGCACGCGTGCACTTCTCATCTGCCAACTTCAAAAATCAAGCCTGTTTGCACGAGCCTGTAATGGATTGGATTTGTGAATTCTGCATCTCTCTTTCTCTCTCTCTCTCTCTCTCTCTCTCGCTTGACCTATTCTCATGCGAGGCTGCTGTGTGGATTCATCTGCCGCATTGCTTGATTTTGGCAAGTACGGATGGTTCTACCACTCTAAAGACTCCTCCCTTCCTCCATTCCCCTGTCAGGCGATGGTTTTGGGCGGCAAATGGCCCGCTTCAGAGTCGATGTCAACGGGAGGAAGGGTATATCTCTCCCCGTCGCGTCCTGCTCATCCAGTGTCAGCGCCTCTTCTTTCTTCTCCTCCCACACTCAAATTGTCCAACCAACCCCCTCAGCCTTGTAGTCAAACATGCCCAGCATTTTTCTTAAGGCCCAATGTCCTAGCACCCGGCCCCCCTTGGCCGGCGGGACGGACCCATGTGTGATTGCGTGGAGGAGCATGGCTTATGAAAGGATGCGCAAAGCCGAAAAACCCTGAGAAAGCATCATAGCAAATGAAGCATCACGGAAGGACGGCACTGATGAAAAACCGGCAGGAGACAAGATCTAGTGGTGGACAGCTACTTATGCAAGAGCATTGCATATGACCAGCTTCCCGTTGGAACTAGACTGCAAACCGCCTGCCGTGCGCCTCTGAAACATCACTTGCTCCGAACCCTGGACACATCTCCTGCGGGGCCTGGTGCGGGACCTCATGGAACCCATGTAAAGAAATAGAAAGGCGGCCGCACTTATTATTGGCTGGGACTGTCCCATCATCTACCCAGGCTTTGATTGTGGCCTCACCTGATGTTAAAACCATCGAAACGGCAAACATACTCAACCCCAGCGCAGAAAGGCAGCAGCGTTTCACGCCCGGCTCGCTCCTCCAACAATGCAGGAACGGTTGTGCCTCGCAGTCAGGACCCCCAAGGCATTTGCACGCAGAGGCGAATATCTGGAGATGTCGTCAAGGAGTCTCTTTTCCGGCACACTGTACATGGTGTCTATATATAAATATATATACGTATACTGTATATATGTATGTGTATATCCATATCTACCTCCGCCGACCCTCTCCAAAAGGGAGGCACTCAGGAAGGATGGCAACATGCCATCTTTATACAGATTATCATTCGTTCAAGTCATCGTTTTCTGATCATTGAATGGCGATGTGTCTGTTCCTTTACTTGATAATTCTTCTATTCCACCCCGGAAGCTGTGCCGGTGGTGATGCTCAGGGCTTTGCTGTGGTGATGTTGATGTTGCTGTTCCTTTACTTTAGTTGTTTTGTAGGCTTCCAAAAGGACGTTATGCGTGGGACTGGGGATGCCAAAGAACAACCTCTCATCCCAAATACTAGCGGTCATCACCCCCAGCATCACCCCCAACATCACCAGCGTTTTAGTGCAGGCAAGCCCTGTGACGCTGAGCATGCGAGAGGACGACACGTTTTGCGTGTTCCGTCCAGATACTAACGATGCTAATGGTGCTTGGGCATAAAGCCTACCAACAGGAAAGCAACATTTTTGGCAGCATTTCGTTGCAGCTCGCAAGGCCCCCGTATCTTGTTGATGTGTATATACATATATATATATATGTATACCTATATATATATATATATATACACCTATATATATATACATATAGATAGATAGATATATATATATACATATTGTAGATTATATATCGGCGGATGTTTGTTTGTTAATCTGAAGCGATAGCAGGTGGGGCCAGGGTTCCCTTAGGGCCAGGGTAACCACCTCTGGGTCCTGGGATTCCAAACGTGAAAGAATCTGCGTCGGGGGGGGGGGGGGGGTGTTGTCTTCCCTTTGGTTTCCCTTTGGTTTCCCTTTGGTTGACCTTTGGTTGACTTTTGGTTGACTTTTGGTTTCCCTTTGGTTTAATTTTGGAATCTGTCTGACGTCCCGTTGGCTTGCCTTTGCTTTCCTGGACTGAAATACTTTATATGCAGGGCGGCAGCCCTTAGATATGTAATGTGTCTTGTGAATTGCTCTTGAGTCCTTGTGGGGGCTGCAAGAAGTCTCAAAAGTACCGAGAGGTCCAGAGGTTCAATCGATTGATTTATGATGGGCAGCCTGGGTGTTCATCAAAGGGACCCCTCTGTTTGGTGGGGTAATCGTTTCCGTCTTTCCCTTCTGACGTGAGGAAACAATTCTAGATTGCTTGATCTCTGACCACTCCCCTTGAAGTCTGTGATCATGAGGCAATCTTCCTGAACCGAGGCCAGCCCGCAAGTGGTAGCTTAGCCTCCGTTTTCCCGTGACGGCCAGGCCCAACTTAGAATTTTTGCAAACCCTCCCAGTTGGCCAAAGCACATGACGGAAGAAGGAAGCCCTTTTCGAGACTCAATCTGAAGCTGCACAAAATGGACGCATTGCTACATGCTACCGCAGCTTTTCCGCAACATCAAATAAGAGTTCTGATTCCTTCCAACGTCTGCTGAACCTTAAACGTAAAACATCTGTCAAAAGAGATCCCCTGATTTGAGCGGATGGCTGGGATGGCCCATAGCGCAAGCAGTCCAACACGGTCCGTCTCCCGCTTATGCCAACTCCCGCCTGCTTCTCCCGCTTGCTTGTCCTCGGCGGGCAACGAACGAGCCACGGTCAACATGAATTGTGTCTTTCCATAACATGGGAACTTGAGTATTAGTAGTAAGTGCGCTCGATGTCATCCCCTTGGCTCAGTGGATGACAGTAAATGCTGACCCTGGTCAAAACAAACTTCTTGCGGCTTCCAGGGATGGGCATGGGCCCTTTACAACTCCTAAGGTTCCTATATTACTATGACCAACTCAAGGTATTTTGATCATGGCACGTGTGCCCATTTTTTCTCTAGAGCATGCTGACCACCTTTTGGCAAATAGCTCTTTTCTTGGTAAGAAATGCCGGTTGCCGCCAGGTGGAAATGATGCTGGTGTTCACTAAAATCTCCTACATCCTGGTTGTCAAAGTCTGGAAGTCAGGGTTGAACACGGCGTTACCTGAAGCAGGCAGCAAAGCCTTTAAAATAATTGCTCACAACAATGCCCCACCAAGGTGGTGCGTGCCAGTGCGCGTGGACGGCCCTTTGCCAGTCACTGTCTGCCTGGGCCCAACTGCTGGTGGCCCGGATTCGCGCTCCCAATGCGCGCCTCATCCTTGAGAGGGTCGACTGGTCCGGGCGCCTCAGCGAGAGCAGGATATAAGAGCCGCACCTTTTGCAGGCTGAATGCCCAGGTTCCCAACGTTCCAGGGCTAGATCCGGCACCAAAAACCAAAAAAAAGTTGTCCGAGTGATTAGGACGAGTTTGGGAATGCAGCATATGAGACCTGGGACAAAGAGGCTGGTTGTGCAACCGTGTGCTGCTTTCCTTTTGGCAAGAGGTCCTCAACAAAAAAAAACACTTTCAGCACCCCACCCATGCGTCGGCTCAGTCACTGGCAATGGGAGGGCACGGTGCCTGCGGAACTACCTTCCAATGCGGGTCTTGGCCCATCCAATGGTGGGGCTGTGCGTCAAAGGCCAAGCGAAAGGACGCAAAAGGAGAGCAGGCTTCCACAAGGGGCGAAAGTGGAAGTCCATTGCTGGAAAAGAGGCGAAGTGGGGCCTCAAACCTCTCTCAATTTCCCCTTCCAATAGGAAACTCACCCCCATCCCCAAAAGGTGGTGCTGACCCATCGGGGAAATACAGAGCCCTTCCCTCACCTCCCCTGTGTTCCCAGCAGACAACTCGGCCCCGCCGGTGCCGCAGCAGCGGGAGTCTGAGAATGGAGAAAGGGGGGGGGGGTGTGACACATAATTACCACAATGGTGAATTGGGAGGCACATTGGGGGGAAGGTTCTGATGTCACATCCTTCGAACGCAGAGGCAGCGCAAAATCCACCCCGTGTCTGTCAAAAACAATGTCAAACATGCTCCGTGCCTCGCATGTGGTGTGAATGTGTGGCGATCCTGATCCTGATGTGAAGTGCTTCTTGTATTCGTCAAGTCACTTCGCTTTTTCACCCGTTTAACCCGTAGTTCTTTCTGCTACCAGCCACCACTGCCAAACCACGACGCAGCAAGTTTAAAGATTGACTACGAGGAAATTTGGAAAGCCGCACCAGCCAAAGTTCCTATGGGTCGCGGCAACATTTCTTTGGCAGCCCTCGGCTGTGGGCTTTTTCAGGATGACTCTCGACTGGGATGGCCCGAGAAATCCTCGACAACCCAGCAAAAAGGGTTGTGCTTCTCTGGAAGGCTGTCGTGCTCAAAGGACCCAGTTTGCTCATCGTCGCTACTTTTCTCTGTCAACTCCCGGAACCCTCAACCCACCAGAGACGCTGGCCATCCAAAAGCCGCCTCCATCCGGAGGCGGCCTCTCGGAAGGGCCTCGATTTTCGATTTTTCTCCCCCGGCCTGCAGAGTAGCAGCACGTCGCGGTGTTCCCCATGGCTGCCAAATGTGGGCCTCGGGTTCGTTCCGCAGAAGATTCTCACAAAGCAGCGTCCCAGGTATGCAGGCTGAATGGCTAAGTTCCAGGAGGTGTTTTTGTTTCCTCCCTTTTTCTTGTTGTTTCTTGCTTTTTCTTGTTTTTTTCTCTTGCGTTTCCTTTCTCTTTCTTTCTTTTTCTCGGCGATCACTACAAATGGGCCAACATCGGGAGTTTGGGACCGTAGGGAACTGCAATGATCCCCAATTCAATCGATCCAGATGCATGGAAGTCATTCGCCAACCCGCAATCAGCGACCGTGCCAGATCACGAGCCCAGAAAAGAGCCGGACAGCCTGCTATTTTAGTGATCCCAAGCCAAATGGGTGGCACTTTAGGCGGAAGCTTGGGTGGCGTTCGCAAAGGGACACCACCAACCCCGGTGTTGGTCAACTTGCCAACCCA
Organism: Effrenium voratum; assembly: GCA_963377175.1. NCBI lineage: Eukaryota > Dinophyceae > Suessiales > Symbiodiniaceae > Effrenium > Effrenium voratum. Next base: position 124,414 of record CAUJNA010000142.1, on the reverse strand, counting down.
CCGCAGGGGCCGGGGGGGGGGGGGGGTGCGCCCTGGTGTGCATTCCATGTACTACTACGGTGCCAGAGCCACTACCAAAAGCCTGAGGAGCACAGGGAATCAAAACCCCCACATTCCATGGGTGTTGACCGGAGAAAGATCCTGAGTGCCTCCCAAGACGTGCCCTCAATGGGGTTGCCCCAGCGCAGACCCAAACAACAGCGTTGAAAAGCGGCAATGGCAGCACGGCAGAGGAGAGAGAGCCAAGCACCGCTGCCTCGTGCATTTCTGGGCAGCCCGGCAGCCAAAAAGCGAAACAAAGCTTCCCCGGCCACACTTGAGGGCTGCGACCAGCGGCACAGGCTGCAAGCGTCTCTCAGATTTGGCCCCCACCCCCAGGTGTTTCTTTTGTGGGGGTCAGGAATCCAACAAACATTGCGCGCATGTCACTGAACTTGCAAAGGCCTGAAACGTGCCTCACGTTCCCTCTATATAACTGCTCGCACTCTGTGCATAAGTGACCCTCTTGTTCGCCTGCATCCGTAGGATCACATGCACTCGAAACACCCGCCGCATGCCGAGCTGCCGCCGTTTTCCGCACGTCGCCCCACCCCACTCGCTTGGCGCTGGTTTTGACGTGTCCCTTCGGGACGAAGCCGTCAAAACCATCCCGCCGAAACCAAGAGCTTCCAGGATCTGGGGGGCGCTTTGCCCGATCCAACTCAGGTGGCCACCTGGCCCACATGTTTTGGGTGAAGAAGTTCCAAAGGGCCCCAGGACTTGGAAGATCTGTGAAACCAAGCTGCGATTTGCACATCTGTCACATCATCAGCATGGCCTGCTTGGACTGCTCATCCTGGAGCGATGACCGCTTCAGAGCTACATGCCTCCACAAGTTTGGCAGCGGATGTATCTGGTACGAAGAACTGCCACAAGGAGATAAAAGTTATAGCTTGGTTGTCATAAGGTCGATGAATTGACTTTTCTTTTACTCTCCAATTAAAATTTAGCCCGCCCACCGCGTGCATCGACAGCATCTCCTTGCGGCTTTAGGCTGATGGTTGACCTGTAAAGCTGAATCTCTGTGCTGACAAGCTGATTTCCAAGAACTGTTGAAGCACACCGGAGCTCATCTTGACAAAGGTCGCCTATCCCCATAATTGTTGGAAAGCGGGTAGAAACTAAATTGAACAACTTACCTCCCAGAGTCACGAGACATAGAGCAGCCAAAAGGTCGCTTGAGTGCTTTGCTTCGTCTGATATTCCTCTTCCAAGCCTAAGAAGCACACCACGCTTGAGTCATACTAGCAGCCAAAAGGGCACATCGAGCGAGCCTGGCTTTTGTACGGTGAGTCTTCTAACCTTCTGGCCGCTTGGCGCAAACCACTGCAAGTGACGGCCTTGAGTCAAAACTTGTGCCAGGGCCCTGAAGCCATTTCGGACCCCTCAATCGAGGTGTCCCATACAGAGGCTCACTTGCGCGAAACATGCAACATCCTGTCTATCCACCAGGTATGCATTGGTCGACATCACCAGAACGCACCCTTCCTATCCTCAAAATCAAACCAACTGGCGGGTTCAAGGGACCCGGAGTCATTTTTGGAACCCCCCCCCTCACTGAACCCCCCCCCCCACACCCCCCAAAACCTCGCCCTCTTCGGTCCGACTCCAAGCCACGACCCACAATGGCCCGGCGCAGGGAGGCGAGGTCCCTCCTAGCGGCGTACTCAAAATGAAAGACCCTCCTTTCTTGAAATGGAATGTTCGGAATGACCCCTATAAACAGCAACCTGGGTCATTTCCTACTGAGCACCAGCAAGACCAGTAACCACGCTGCTTGGAGGTTGATTGAAGGGGAAGGAGACCGCTTTGAAGAGTCAAGTAGCTTCATCGGCGAAAACGCAGGGTCTGTGGAAAGGCAAGCCGGGCTTCCTCATGCGCCTGGCTTAGGATGGAACTGGCTTGACGCACTCCCGACACGCTCTATCCTTTCCAGTGTAAAAGGTCGCCAAGGGCAGAACATCCCTGTGCTAAATACGAAGATCGCCGAATGCGCGGTGTCTTGACTCAGTTCTCATTGGGCTTCCCATGCTCAGGTAATCCCCCAAACAGGCAGTAGAGCCGCCACTTACATTGGCCCCGTGACAAAAAGGTCAAGAAACGCCCTCAACATCACAAGTCAACCTGGCAAGCTCATCGGTTGTCAGGATGTTGGCGGGTCTGGGCAAACCCAAGCTAACGGATGGATCCGGCGCGATTGCGAGGACTTGCTTGGGCGATTCATTTGCGACGGCATGCTTGTCTCTCTGTTGCGTGGTATGGAATCCGACAGCTCGATGGGAGTCAGCTCACAAACTCTGCTGGCTGAGCACAGCACTTCTTGATGGAGCAAAATGCAATGGGGCTTTGAGATGTCTCTTCTTTTGTCTGGTCAAGTGCCATTCGAGTACAAGTATCAAGCCCTAGCCGTTGAGTCGTTCATCTCTGCGGAATGACGACAAACGCTGGACAGCTGGCGGCTAGCCCCCCCAACCACCTGACACCCCCTGACACCCCCTGAGGTGCAAAGTGCAGTCCTTGCGTTCATCATCTGGCCCAGGTTCTTCCTGCGTCCACTTCACCCTCACATCCGGGTACTTCCTTCTGGCTGGCCGCATGTTGTCTTCGGTTGCATGGTGGGTGAAATGGTGTCTCTAATCGCCCAAAAGCCAACGCAACTTGAGCACCGATCCACATCCTAAAATCCGAACCACTAGCTTCAATGGCGGAACTGTCAAGTCAGGCCACAGCCTATATTCGATGTTCTGCAAAAGGAGTTGGAGCGTTTGCCTAGACTGGCTGGGCCCGCCACCCCTACTTCTCATGTCCGTTGCTCACATGTCGTTGTCCCCACCCTCTTATCGAGTGGGGGAAGTGTATCATCATGCCTTGGTGTTAGAGCCACCAAAAGCCAGCCCCCCGGCCACGGGGCCAAACGGGCCAATTGGCGGGCCCTTTGCAACGTGCCCCAACAAGGTTATACGATTTTGCCAACGCTGCTTCAAAATCCAACCTCATTTCCCACAGCTCTGTGCCCAATACGCCCCAACTGTTTGCCTGATGTTGGTGCACTTGTGCTGCATCTCCAGGCCCTCCGCGGCCACCTTGTCGCTCTCCTGACGCGGTGATCGGCTTGTCAGGGGGTGACAGACCGTCTGGATTCCTCCCACCATTGAATGGAAAACTGAAGATGGCCATGCTTCACGACCCCATCAAATCAAAGTGCCGAAGGCACTTGGGCCCGGAATCCAAGCTACCGCTCAAAGCTTCTGGCAAATGTGGGCTCAGGGCACCCAGACTTCCTGACAGCGCCAAGTCTGAGTTGCATAAAGACCGACAGGCAAGCAGGTGCTAAAGGGACCATCAAAACTGCCTCGTGTCTTTTTTGAATTTCTGTTAAACACGGCTCCTAGCGTTTGTTTTTTGATTGTCTTTCAAACACCATTTGAAGGGGGTCCCTAGTCGATCCAAAACAAGAGGAGCCCGGAGCCCAAAACGCAAACCCGCCTGGAGTGAACAGCATGCACGCTGTTGGATGTGCCCCACGTGAAGGAAAGCAAAAAGAGCTACACCGCTTATTTTCACGCAGCATGCTCAAGTCATCCAGCATCGTCAAAGGAAACTACCAGAGCGCATGGGCGCCAGCGAAGTTCTGCGGTCACAAGTAAATTGTGCTCCAACGTCTACTTTGTCCTGAGGTGGTCCTTCCTTCGATCCCGGCTGCCAGCCCCGTTCACGCACGAAGTGCAGGTGTGCGCAGGCTACTTCGTCCCATGGCGGGCACCTTCCTTCCTTCCTTCCTTCCCTTCCCTTCCCTTCCCTTCCCTTCCCTTCCCTTCCCTTCCCTTCCCTCCCTCCCTCCCTCCCTCCTCCCTCCCATTCTCAACACGGCCGTCCGCGCCCATTCTGCACAACACGGCGGCCGTCCCCCCGGCCCATCCTCCGTTCTGCACAACACGGCCGTCCCCCCAGCCTCGCGCCCCCATTCTGCACCACACCGGAAAGCCCTGCTTGGCCACGCACGAAACGGAAATCCCTTCTTATCTCCGTAGCTCCCATCGCTCGGAACCCGGAGGAACCTAAAGCCGAACCCAAGCGATGCTTTTGGGAAAAATGGAACGCAAATGGAAATGAAGGCCAAAACAAATGTGCCTCTGTGTCTTTGGTCCCAAACCTTGTGAGCCAAACTGGGGGGGGTCAGAGCAAAACACCCAAAAAAAGCAAACTGCGACGAGCTCAGGGGGACCCCCAAAAATGGGTGTTTCCTTTCAAACCAGCCCCAAACAAAGTTCTCTCAAAAAGAACACACCCACCCACACACACACACACAAGCGCAAGCACGCACCCACTTCTGCCCGCCCGCACGCCCGCCCGCACGCACGCACGCATCCACAAACCTGCCCATCTGGCAGGCGGCTCACCGCTCCCTTTCACCTACGGCCGTCCTCTTTTAGGCGCGAGCGGATGTTCTCCGCCACGTGCTTACGCATCGGGGAGAACAAACCTGCGCTTGGCAGTACACATTGGGTGCTTTTTGGTTGAGGGTTCCCTGTTACAATGAATCACGAAATAAAGCCACCCCATTTTTTCAAAAAGAGGATGTGCGGTGTCAAAGAGAGTTGAACCCATCTTTCTCAGAAAGAAGCAAGGAAGCCAGAAATAAACCAACCATCGGGGAGTCCCCAGTTTTGAACAGAAGCGATGACTGACGAGCACCTAACACTTGCACCCCTTTCCCCCGGCTGCCTTCTTGCTCCATGAGCTTTTGAAGCTTGGCCCTGGCGTCGCTCAGGACGAGGAAGGTGGCCCCCTTTTGCTTTTTGAAAGGGACCCCAAACACAAAAGAAGCGGCGACGATTGTTGTCTAGAAAGATCCAAATTAGCAGGCCCAAAAGGCAACTGTCCTTGGGCCATAAGAGCGTGTCAGGCTTCACACTAGCTTGCAAGAGTGCAATGTGATGCTTATATTATATTAGATTGCGGCGTTGGACGCGCATGGATGCCATCCCAACACGCTGCAAACGGCAGTGCCTTGCACACACTTCACCCGATGCTGCAGGATGGCTGCCCATGTCTCAGCGTCAAGAATGACCAGCTGCGCTGCTCGAAATGCACGACCTGGTGAATGTCTGTGTGTTACTGTATATGCACGAAATCCTGCACCCCCTAAGAAACCCCCGAATGATGTTTCCGGTGGTTTCAAAGCGGTGCGAAATGGAGTTCCTCCATCCAAGGTATGCATCAACCCCTCATTTCTCCCTGACACCCAAGGCTTTGCTCCGGCTTTCGCCCGCCGAGGTCTGCCTCGATCCCCCCGGCCTTTCGAAGAGGGCGTCCTGCTCATCGAGCATGGCCTTGCCAGGCGACCAACTCTCAGTCCCAGGGTCAATGGCACCGGGCCCCTTTTTGGAGGCGTTAGGCGCCCGTCGATTCATGGGGGGTGCAACGCCTTACAATGGCTGTCGGAAACCTGAGGGCTGACCTCGCAAGTCGCTTTGGTCAGTTCTAACGTGCCACCGGACGAGAGCTCCAAGCACTCCGACTCTGGCAAGTCTTCCAGGGTCATGCCGCCAGGGCCAGCCAAGTACCCAAGTCACAAACGCCCCCCAAAACTCGTACAGTAAACCCTGATACTGAACATTGGGAAACCAAACCGCCAAACCCTCATAGGTACCGGATCCTTGCCCTGTGAAAGAAAGTCTTTGAGAGTGTGGGCAGCTCCTAAGTCACCAAAGACCTGTTGCAAGATCGGGTCCCTTCCCAGCCGCAGCATCTGCACATTGGGGAGGAGGGGGAACTTTCTGCGCACCCTTATGCAAAGTCAGTGTGTTGTGTATCCTTGTCCGTTTGAATTCTGTCGGCGACTGTTCAGATTCAAAGTAGATGGCACTAAGTCACTAGTCCCTTTATATGTCTGTAACTACAGGATGATACAGCCAAACTGGGGAGGTTGTGCCACCTACTTCACCCAATCTATAGACAGCAAACTGTGGGCAACTCGTCTGGAAGCACACAAGACTGCTGCGCTACTCAGCGGCTAGCATGAGCTTCCTAACATTCTTACGTTCCATCGGAGAAAACAGAACCTGACACTTGTTTCGTCGGGCAACTGGCAACAAATATGTGGATGTGCGGCCGTCTTTTGCGGTGTGCTTTCTCTACATCCCACACAGCTAGCTGTTCCACACCAAGTCCAAGCCTATATATGCAAAACATATACACATGATGAAAAACCCTTTGAAACCCCCTAAAGCCGCATCAAGTAGACTTTGACCAACTAAAACGATTCAGAGGAAGTAACCAGAATTCAGAAACAACTGCAACGTTTAAAGCCACGCATACGGTGCACTTACGCAGCGCTCCATTTTGCCATGCCAAGTGTCAGCTGCCTGCCCGGGCTCATCTGAGTCGCGCTGAGCCAGAGCCGACGACCGGAGCCCCTGTACACTGCACACTGCCCTCGGAACGCCATCTGCACGCGGCCTGAAAAGCTCGAGCGAGCGGCAAGCAGCTGGAAAGCGCCGGGGCCGCCTTGCGGCGCCTGAGCGCCCACGGCACAATGCGCACAACTGGCTGTGGGTCAAAAATAGGTACTCAAAATGGAACCCTGGTAAATGGAAACATAGAAAAACCTGCGGTCCCCTGGCGGGTTTGTTTTGACCCATACCCATGTGGAGCCTGTGGAGCTTGCAATATCTAGAATGAGAATGAAGAACCCGACGTGTGGCACGGGCGTCAAACTGCAAACCGGCTGATTGGCTTGGAGCAGGATTGCCAACATCTCAAGCAAAGGGCGAAACATGGCGAAACAACGTGTTCTGCATGTTGTCTATGCGAATAAGGTTGTTTTCAACTGATTACTGCATGCCGACTCAAACAGTCAGACCACTGGTGAGCGTTTGGCATCACATTTCAGGACGCTGCCTCCGTCACTTCCTCCTGCCCTTGGGCTTTTTGTGCGCAAACGCCGGCGCCAGCGCCGGTGCCGGCGGCGCCGCAGCTGGCGCCGGCGGTTCTTTCGCCTGCCAGAGCGGCAGCACGCGATCAACATGGATCGCCCCAAGTTGCTCTCCCCGATGCCATCATGGGGGTGTCTTAAAATTAGCCTGGGTGGCTTCTGTTCTCTCTCGTTTTACCTTCAAACGGGACGTCCCAAAGGAAAGAGACCCCCATTTTCAGATATGAAATATGGAGTCAAGCTCCCCGTTCGGTGCAAACAACCGCATAGCCCTCCAATGTTGATCAAATGGGCTGTCAACCTGGGTATGTGTAAAAATAGAGAATCTGAAATTATGTTTTTCCTGTTGGTTTTTATCAAATCCAGTTTATTCATAGGGGTGGTTTTTGGCCGCTAAAGCCCAAAGCCTCTAAATTCCGCAAGCCCAGAAAAATGGACACCCCCCCTATGAATAAACTGGTTGGTTCAAACTCATCTGGGGTCAGCACTTGCTAATGCTCACTTATAAACCGTCCAACTGGTGGTGTCCTGCAATAGATCCAGGGACCTACAAATACATTCTCTACTGCCACAAAGTACCAGCTCCCTTCGGGGATACGGTACCCCTGGCAGTGGTTCTCACCCTCCCCCATTCGTCTTCTGGTCCTTCCTGCATGGGGCGGCTGGCCCGCAGCCGCGAACGCAGCTTCGTGGGCGTCGCCTCCGGCAGCAGCCGCCGCAGCTCCGCGGAGAAGGCCGCACGCGAGTCCTCAGGGGGAGGTCTATGTGGAGGGAGGGGATGGGGGAGGTTCAGGGGAGGGGGGTTGCAAAAAAATGGAAAGCGTTTTCTTAGCCAAAGACTTTGGCTCAACAGGGGTGGAGGGATCACTTGCGCCGACACGATTGGGATCACTTGCGCCCATAGGATCACTTGCGCCCATTTTCCTTAAAAGGCGTCACTTACGCCCATAAAAAAGGGTTCACTTGCGCCCATGGTCATTTGCAGTGCTGTGGCGGGTGTGGGCGGGGAGCAGCCACCCATAGGAGACAGCTGGTTTTTTCAAGAATGGTTCAACATAACTCCTAGAAGTTTGTGGGTATGGTGTCCCCAGCAAGACTGCCGGGCAGGACGTGTCTCTGGAAAACATGTGACCAGGATGCATTACCATTGGCATGCTTTGCTGTACGTGGATGTCAGATGTGGAAGCAGTTCAGAGAAATACCCTTGATGCTGTCTGATTCCAACACAGTTACCAGATATCAGGCTGTTGTTCATCGATGATGAAGAACGCTGGCAGGCGGGTTCCACTCATTTCCATGGGAGCAAAGCCAAAAGCTCGTTGCAGGTGCGGGTTGGCGATTCAGGCCAGGCTGTTGCCTTCGTGATGGACCCCGCGACTGGCCAGGCCAGGGGTTGTTTGAGACATGCGGTGTGGACAAGTGTTGGTTTTGGGGCAACTTTCCGTGATACTAAGGGAGTCCCCTTTAGAGTGACAACATAGTCATGGGGAGGGCAGAGCAAAAGTGACAAGTTTAGTAGAAACAAAACTCGGCTGGTTTTGGGTCTCAAAACCGATTTGGTAAAGGCTCCCCAGCTCCCAAGCAATGCATTGCCGGGTACCCCAAATAAAGGGATGGACGGTACCTTGCTCATACGTTTTCTCTTTGCGGGCACAAGGGAAGTCATGTTTGGAAGCGGGGGGTGACCACTGTGGTAGAAAGATTCATTTTTCAAAGTCCTGCAAGCATGGCTTGGGAAAAGCTGCGTTTCTCAGCAGAAGCCGGGCAGGCATTCTTGCTGAACAAAGTGGCGTTCAAGTGCTTCTGCGCCACCTGGCTGCCCTGCAATCGCCTCCGCTCTCCGTGAGAAAGCCTGCAGGCCACCAAGCGCGTAAAAACTGACAGAAATAAGCGTGGCACTGCGGCGGCCTCTCCGCCATGCCCAAGCCGTCAATGAGCAACTCGACCTCAAGTCACAAAACCCAGAAACGTACTGAAGGCCCAAAGCCTTACACAGTGAAGCATTGAAGCGGGGGCACTGTGGAAATAAGTTTCATGCCTGCATGGACTTCTGTAACGGGATGCCCGCCTCAGCCTGCAGCACGGCAGCGTTAAGTCCAGGAGCTTGCCTGGCGATACGCTGAAAGGCACTGCTCATAGGAGGCAAGACAACGCAAGTTCCTTCCGATTTCCCCCCTGCCTGCGCAGCCAATGACCAAATCATGAGAAAGAGAAAGTCCTGCAAACAAACCATCGCCTGCGCCGCCGCCAGACAAATTCAATCAACACGCGCTCTAAGGCTTACCGAGCACGAAAGCAATACTAAGTCTGAGTCCGTCTGGTCATTGAGCAACTGATTTCCAAACAAGGTCGTCCGCGCAGCCGTTGCTGACGACTTCTGTCTGCCGGAGCTTTACGAAGAGCAGGATGGAGCATGACAAACACCATGTGCATGCTTTGCGTTGCGCTTTTGCGCATTCTTGCGAGCTGATCCAAGTGACAGGACTACTTGGCTAGCTGTGTCGACTCATGGTGCCTGGGATGGAACACATTCTATTTACCTACTGCCGAGACTTGCCTGTGCTGGATGCAACAAGAGAAATGTGGCTATGCATCGGATTGAGGTTCCACTCTTCAAAAGCTCTGCGCAAGGCTCAGGCTGTGCGTGACATCCATTCGCGAGCTGTTCTGGTTGCATTGTCAGGGTCTGTTTGTTAAGGCTGCGTCCGTCCACAGACTTCTTTCTGCTTCTTGACTACCTCTGGTCAGTTCATTCCTTGAAGGTTACAGAGACTGACTGAGGCTGAAGCAAGGCAGATTCTCGCAGCTGTTCGAGCTGAAGGGCGTGCGTGCCTCAGACTTCAGACTGACCAGATGGCAATATGAAGCATGTGTTGGTCTAGGTCAATGAGCGCCTCTCCTATGACGCCAAGAAAGGGGCTGAAGCCAAGCCTCCAAAATGCAGTGAGCCATGTCAGGATTTCGTCACACAGCTGATGCGTCGAGCATCTTGGCGTTAGGAAGAGTTGAGAAGAAAGGAGCGTGGCATGCTGTCAAATATGGCTTCAACCGTCTCTTGAAACTTGGTCCCACACTGCAGCTCAGGATCCGGTCAAGCGCATGCCCATCAAGGATGCGCTGTGGCACCCCTGGCTGAAGGCTGGTTGCGTCGCCAGGCTGTGCGTGTGGAAAGCTGTGTGTGTGTGTGA
>CAUJNA010000142.1:51750-109250 GCA_963377175.1 Effrenium voratum | reverse complement strand
GTTCATCCAGGTCTGGGGCTTTTGCTCTGGACCTGTCGGCACTGCCTCTGCAGGTTTCCTTGGTTCATTTCGACAGGTGCGTAGCTGATTGCTTACTGGCTGTTTGGGCTCGAAGCAGGGAAAGTGTCTCCGGCAATTTGTGGATGTCATAGGGCGTCATGGCTGGCAGATCCACGGTGCAGCAGCAGGTGCACGTTTTTTGTAAGAAGGGCAACGCTGCGCATGATGTAGACAGGTCATCGAGATAGATGCTGCGCAGCCGCTCAGCACAGAGGCATGGCGCTTGCTTCGTGAGCCAATGAGCATCCGTGGCTGCATACATGGCTGTATATGAAGTAAGTAGAATTGCGCGGGCTAGACTGAGTTGTATGCAGGCAGGCGCCTCCAGTCAAGAGTCGCAGGCAGGCGATGGCGCACCGCGCATAGTGCGGCTCAATTGGCACGTAGCACAGCTTGTTGCAGGTCAATGATAACCATGCGGGGATCATTGGCAGTGAGGAGGACAGTCTGAAGGCGAGCAACAGCCGCACAAGCGAAGCATCGCCTGGGACGGGAGATGTCGAGTATGTTGCTTTATTCAGCTTGGCTGGGACCAGTTGAGGGCAGGCGCGTTCATTGTTGATTGTATGAATGCTTGCAGCAGGCTGATGAGACTGTTGCGCTGAACGCCAGTCGCGCGGGGCAAGGCCAGAAGTCAATGGCTGCTTACGACAGCAGGTAGTGTAGAAGTGCATACGGCACGTGCAGGCAGCCTCTGAAGTGTTGCCATTGCAGCGGAAGGTGGCGTCATTGTTCTTGGTTTTGCGGGAATTGCTTGCGCAATGCTCCTCCCCCTGAGGGTGCCGATTTGCAGAGCGTTGCAAAAGCGAAGGCTAGATTGCGATGTTGGTTGCTCGTAGCACCAAGCTTGCTCGCTAAATCTCGCGGAGGCACCTGCGCCTACTTTGACGCCTCGGAAGCGCCAACGTGTTTCGCTATCTCAGGCACATGGAGATGTGGAAATATACGTGTCGGAGTATGCAAAGGATGGCAGCAAGCTCATGTCTGAGTGGGACCAGGAGTGTGTCCATCAGCTGGTTCATCGTGGTCGGCCCTCCGTGTTCTACCGGTTTGTGCCATCGCTGGACGAATATTTGGCAGCCTTGGAGTCGGAGGAGTGGCCGAGGGATTCCAAGGCATTGGTGGCTTGGCTCGGTAGAGATCTTTGAGTCAGACCTTGTAGTTGTTTGCTTTGTCAGTGGAGCTGCGCGAAGAGTTGGTGCTGAATCAATTAGAAAAGACTTTGGTTGGCTTGGAGTGCCTAGGCGCAGGAGACGATGATCCATGCAGTCACAGGAGGACCGCCCCACTGGCGGTCCTCTTTGTATATTGGAGGTGGCTGTGCCAATCTCCTCATTGGCTTGAGCCTCTTGGAGGCGTATGTCTGCCACAGAGCGGCGCAGGAGCTTTCGGAGACGCCAAAGGCTGGGTGCTTTGTGTGTCGTTCATGTGTTGCCATCGCACTGCTCCGCACTGCGCTAGGTCAGCCTCTATTGCAACGTAGATGTTGCAGCACGGATGACACAGACATCGCTGAAGGCAGGTGTCAATAGGCTAAGAGCGCACGAGCAGCGTTGTCTGATTGAGGTGTCGCTATCGGATCGTGGCGATCGCCCAACTTTGATGGAGGGCGCGCGCCCGTCGTACGACGGGCACCTTTTCCTGGAGTTCATCGCAGAGGGCCAGGATGGTGTGGAGGTGGTGGCTTCTGGTGCTGGGTTGTGTGCCATGCGACAGCAGCTTCAGAGCTGGACTGGGCAATGGATGAAGCAGGGCGGCTTGGTGCGCGAGATAGCAGTAGTGCTGTCTTGGTAGCTTTCTTGGAGCCATGCTGAGAAGGTGGCGGGTGCGCGATACGTGCGAATCCGGCGGTTTGCGTTGCCTGGTGATATGCCGGAGCTGCGGCGTGAGGTCCGGCTGTTCGATGGCTTTCTCTGCCGGTCGCTTCGCTTTGAAGGGCCCTTGGCGAAGCGCATCTGGGATGACCTCCAGGTGTGAGCTAGGAGGGGTCCGCTTACATAGCCCAATTTTGCATGCCTCAGAGGTGATTTGGAGCTTTGCAACTCCAGGTATCTGGGGCATGTCGACTGAAGCTCTTGCAGTTGCAGCAGTGCGTGATAAACAGGAGCAGTCAGGGAAGGGTATCCCTTCTACGATTGCTTTGAGAGTTGAGACCATGTCCGGCAAGAGTCTCAGTGGCTGCAAATGGCTGGGCATCATTTTGTCCAGGTAAGATGCGGAGCCTGAGTCACGCGGTGCTTGCGGGCGAAAAACGGGCAGTTCCATGGAAGCTGTGTAATATATAGTTCTACCGCTTAGTGTCTTGCATCGCATCCGGAACATAGCCCTTCAACTCAAGCATCTGTGGAGTGTGTTGAATCCATGGCCAGTGTACTGCTGAAAGGATGCGCTGGAGAATGGCAGCAGCCACCGTGAGGCTTGGGAGTGGGTGGTGCGGGACAGCTGAAGTTGCTTCCCGTGTACCTTTGCTTGGTGCAAGCTACCCTGATCTTTGGGTGCTTGTGTCAGAGGAGCACATAATGAAGATCAGGGCAAAGTCTCGCAAGCAGATCTATGTGCGCCTACACTGCAAGGATGCCCTGACGTGCCTCATATCCGATTTCGAGGGGAAGACTGTCAAAGTCGCACCTTCGTCTGAAACAGAGCACGAGTCGCAGGCAGGGAAAGGTGGCATTCCGAGTGCGGCATCGTTGGCACACTGCCGGATGGCATTTTTTCTGTCGCTTGGAAGGTCGCAGCGGATGATCGTTTGCGCCAAGCGAAGAGTGAACAATATCAGACCGTGGCCTCCAGCTCTCACAACCTCCCAAATACCATTGGGAAGCTGGTGAATATGTTCGGGGAAGGCTGGATATGGGTGCAGCGATTGAGTGCTATTGTCTTCTGCTTCTGCAGGCGGCTCGAATCGGCTGAAGCGCAAGTTTGCCTCTGCTTTCCTGTAGTAGCTTAGCAAGTGCTCATTGACTATGCAAGATCGGGTGAGGACCGGCGGAACCGTGGCCCGGTGCCTCGAATGCTACTGGCGTGCTTGTAGAGCATAATTTTTGCGCGCTTGCAGAGAAGCCGGAGCTCTGCAATTTTAGGTATCGGAGGTGCGCCAAGAGGCTGCCTGGACTCCTGTGCTTGCAGCGAAAAAGAGCACATTCCTGTAGCGGGTAGCCATATCGAAAATTAAATCATCCTGTTTCTGTCGCGGATGAAATGTCTTGGTGGCAGAATGTAAAATGCTTTGTACTGGTTGGACGAGATACATGACTGTATCTAAAACGGAAATGTGAGAAACACTTTGTACACGCGGGTTGGTGTGAAACTATTGATCACTCACGAGCATAGTCTTGATGTGCAGGAGGATCAATCGATTGGAATTCGTGGTGTCGTTTTCCGTGTGATGGTTCTCAGCGTGGATTGTTGCCATAGTGTCTCATCGCTTCTGCGAGTACCAACGGTAGCTGCTATCGGATTGGCTTGCATATCCTCCGCCATAATCTTCCTAACCTTGATAGCCGGAGCTCTTCCATCCTTGCTGATAGGATTGGTTCCATGGCTTCATGCTGTCTTGTTCTCCTTCTTCTTGTTCTGATTGTACTCCTTCTTGCGGCGGTAATTCCTTTCTTGATCAGCTGCAAGGCTGCGAATGTAGACCAGCAATGCGGTGTGAGAGTCGGAGTCGCATTCACTGTCAGGATGTTGAGTGAAATGCTGGATGGATAGTCTTTTCTTGGCCATCAGTTCCTTGCATCAGGGATCCCAGAATGGTCGTGAATGACTTGATGAGCTCGGGATCGTTGTAGTCTTGTAGTTCCTCAACTTCTTGAGTCCGATCGGAAGTCGCAGTGGATACCCCGAAGGGTGCTGCTTTGCTCTGAACTCTTCCATGGTCGGATGCTCACCTGCGTGTTTGAAGTAGAACTCATCTTCATCGAGGTTCTCATCTGGATTCACGTGTGCCAAGGATCTGCTGAATCTCGGCGAGCTCCTTTGCAGCATCGGCCTTGGACATTTCCCGGTCCAAATAAGTGTCCTGAAATTCACGATTGAATTCAGCCACACTGGCCTGATTGGGAGGTTCCACAATGACCTTGACCTTGACTTTGACGGATCGATCTTCTTTTGTACTCACGCTTTCCTCATCATGGTCTATCGAGCGCCGTCTCTTCTTGGTCTCGCTGGATTGCTCTTGTTCGGGTTGATAGTTGTTGCGCTTGTCGTGGGAGATGCCCTTGCCAATGTGCTTCAAGAAGTGCTCAGCAAACTCCTGGGTCTTGGATTCACATTGTTCTATGGTCGAGATTCTTCATCATGATCCACTGGCTGTGCATAAGAGGCTGTCCATCGGTATCGAATGCTGCGATGATGCTGCATGGATCGATGGTGTATTCTGACAGGGCAGTTCTTTCTTCCGTTTTTCGGATGTTGTACTGGTTGTTCTGTGTGAATGCGAGGATCAACAATGCATCGCCTCCCTTAGGGACATGGGTCAGCGCTACGTCTGATTCCTGATCATCATAGATGATATCATCGACGCATGCCAAGTGGACGTGTTGTCTTCCCCGAGGGGTGCTAGTTCGTCCTGGCTTCATTCCTTGCTGCAAGATCTTCTCGATCTGAGTTCCATAGGTGGCATGGAACATGAATGTGACGGCCTTCTTCCTGAACGGAACGATCTTCCTGTCCTGCTCGATGGATTTCGGCGCTGCCGTGCGCTCATCTTCATGGTCCTGATCACGAGGCTTGGATGCATTGGGCAAATCGTATGATGGCCCACAGGGCCTCCCAATGGTTTCCAGCTCAACGTACCGTGAGTGACCGCTGACGCATCTCACACACACAGCTCCATGCTGTTGTCGTGGTACAATGACTTGCCATCAGGCCTGAGTGCACGGAATGCTGCTTTGGATGTGAGGCTGTCAATCCATCGGTCTCTGGGGACAATGGCGTTCTTTGCTTCCTGTTCTTGGTACGATCCATCAAACTTCGGATACACGAACGCTATCTCGAATCTGGATTTTCCAAAGGATGGAAGCATGGTCATCAAGAATATGCCTGGTATGGCGCCAAGGAAGTTTCGTGCATGGGTGATCGCACACAATGCCTCAGCTCGCATGGTCCATCCAGGTTGAAATTGATAGCCCTCTTCAATTCTTGTGCTTCTCGTGGATGGTGTCGAAGGCATTCGGAAAACAGTCTGCTCATTCTGTCCACTCTCCAAAGGATGAAGTGGACGATGGGCGTCGCATAGGACCATTTAGTAGTATATGCAGATGGATTCGGCATTGGTGATGGTCTTTTATGTCGATTTGCCCGTTGTGGGTTACCATTGGTATGACATCAGTGCTGAAACTCGCGGGATCGTCATTGATCAGGCAACACAAAAGTAGATCTTCTTGATGTAGGCCATGTACGCATTCTCTCCATGGTTGTCCTCTCCACGAATGGAAGGTTCCCACAGGTCATTGAAAAGCATGGCCTCTCATGAGGCCCTCGCAAATGCTCTGGAACGTAGTTGAACTCTGGATGTTTCTGTTGGATGGTGCGGCACTCACGGTAGTACTGCTGCACAATGCTCAGAAACTTGTGGTTCCAGAATGGCGAAGGATTCGAGGTGTCCCTTCTGCTCTGGCTTGCTAGGGCCCACCCACTTGGATTGTTCAAGGGATGCTGGAGGTGCCTTCATCGTTGCCCGTCTTGGAAGTCGTTCTTCATGACGATGTTTGACATTGTCGGATTCCGTCTCTTCGTCCAAGGTCATGGATGGCTGCGCCTTGATCTTTGGTGTGAGCCTCAGAGTGGTGGAACCGGAGGCTGCATAGGCATTGCCTTCTGCCTTGGCCGTTCCTCGAGAGGTGGCTCCGAGGGCTTTCCATTGGAATGTCTTCTTCTTCCTGGCAGTCGGATTTAGGCTTCTTGTCGTCCTTGGTCTCGCCCATGATGAAGTCGGATGATTCGTCATCTTCATCGCTCCGGATGGGTGAGTCCTTGAGTGGAGAAGCTCGTCTCTTTCCGGCCGGCTTCGGAGTGGGTGGCTTTGACTTGGCGATTCCGAAACGGCTTGCAAGGAGCGGCATGTCGCTGTCAATCGGAAAAAGCATACACGATCGCAAAGGTCGAATTGGTTGTAAACCAAACTGGCTGCGGACGCAGACACATATTTCTTGAGGTTCAAGAAAGGTCACATGCAAAATACTCACCACGGCATTGAGGAATTGAAATTCACTAAAAGGAAAAATTCATGCATTGAAAATTCATGGACATGTGGATCATGCCCAAGTTCCCCAGTAAGCAAACATGGTTCTGCTATCCCGACTCCTGCAAATGCGGTTGGATCGTATTGTGCGCTGGCAATTCAACCAAAAATGCCGTGTTCTGCAACATGGTGCGGAACGGTGGATGAGCGTCCACATTCATGAGGTTGCTTGTCAATACTGCCTTGATAAGCTCATCTGCCTTCGCTGAATGCTTGCTCAGCGAATCTGCTAGACAGTCCTCACTTCGCACATGTGCAAGGTCTGGCCACTATTGCTCTCCTTTCGCAACATTTGGATTAAACGCATTGTTTCTTTCTGCTCTGGTTGATGTGTTGTGGATGCTGTTGTAACAAGAGTGTTAGCATCTGTGCGGATATGGACATCCGCGATTTCGCCTGTGATGTCTGACCAGAGTCCGCGTAGAAATAAAGCTGAACCGTAACAACGCATTAGTCCGTGCAATTCAGCAACAGTTGTGGACATGGTTGTGGCGGTAATCTTATGCGTCTCATAGTCGACCAGTGGGCCTCTGGATTTCGATGAGCCCTGGCGAAGATCTCTTTGCTCTGCAAGAAAGATAACATGCGCACGCTGGGATGACTTGTCTTCATTATTGCGGTAGGAGGCATCTGGATAGCCTACTATTCGGGTCTTCCCACGAAGAGGCCAGAATCTCATACTGAGCGGAATGCTTTTGATGGCTCTGACTGTCTTGTTGATGGCGTGAACGTCTTCAATGGTTGGTGATGATGCCTTGGATGCACACCTGGAGAATTGATAACCAATGTGGAATTGTGTTCGCGATTGTAACCAGTTGATCTGACCTAAAACACTTCTGTAAGCAGTATGCATTTGAGGAGTGAGTGGTGCACCATCCTTTAGATGCTTGTCACAGGTGATCTCCTGAAGTTCGTCAATGGCAACGTTCTGGTGGACATTGATGTACCAACCGTGCTTGTCGTCATGCTTCCATTGGATTCGTTGTCCAACGAAAAGGCAATCATTCTTGTCTTCTGAACTGACTTGGAAATCTTTACGAAGTCGTCCCATGATTTCCTTCTCAAACACGTCATCCCCGGTCATAAAAAGATCATCTACATGAAGGGAAAGTGCTCCATGAACTTGTCGATTCTTGGCGTTGTTACCGGAAACGGGGTCCATGAGGCAATCAACTGCTCCTTCAAGATCGAATGTATTGGTGACTTCTTTTCACTGATCGGCGAGGATTGTGGAAGCTGTTTACCGTAGTAAACATATGTACAACGATCTGCTCGCGTTGGCACTAATCCGTATGAACGGAGGGCCGAATCTAGAATGTTCCACCATCTGCGTGGTGCGTCATTCGGCCCATAAGCAGGCTTCTTCATACGCGCACCGATGTGTGGCGGTCTTCAATCTATATTTTGTGATAGTACGAATCATAGATATATATATATATGTATAAGGGAATAGAACAATGCTAAGCTTGTTTCGCATAGTCAAACAATGGTTTTCCCTGGATGTCCTTTCAAAAGATGCGGTTGAACATATTTTCATAGCAATTCAAATGGAGTTATACATGGATGTGAAATCCTTGTAAAATTGACTTGGCGTTCAGTGACAAAAAGAACTGTCAATGCTGACTTAAACTTAATTCGATTAGAGGTTGCATGGAACTAAAAATGATGTTTCCTTTAAGAACGGAATTGGGTGTTAAATTCAAAGAGCTGTTTTAATATGATGTTTCTCCAAATTGGGTTTAACTGTGTTCTCATGGTCCGGAGTAGCTGCAATGAAACTGACCCAATTGCAGGTCCATGGGGGGTGGCGAATATATTTTGTGTGGCTCATTCCTTGTCACTGGCACCCATAGTCCGGTGTGTGGTCTTTTGAGGGTACCTCCTTTTTTGGTTTCAAAGGGACACCAAAAGGAATTCTTCCGGTGTCATCACTGCCTCCCCCCTCACCCCCTCACCTCCTCACCCGTTCACCCCCTCACCCGGGCTGCCCCAAGAGGCGGCTTTTTCCGTGGTTTCCCCGGCTCCTTCATCTCCTCGCTACCGCCCAAATACTCCCAGGCAGCGCAGTAGTGGAAGAGCTTGCCCCCTCAGCTCTGGAGTTAGGGTCTCCCAGCGAAAGATGGCAAATGTCTGCCGGGCAGTGGAAAACCAAGGGAACCCCAGAAAAACTGTCCGGGTAGTGGAGACAAAAAAGGGGAGCAATTCTGGGGAAGTCAGGTCGTTTATCCCAGGTTTCATGCATACCAACTGGTGCGACGCGGATTTGGTATGCACAGGAGGTTTCTGAGAATTGCCCTGAACAGGATCTTCTCCGGCCTGCGGAACCCTAGGCTTTGCTCCAAGGGCCACCTCCGACAAAATGCCGCTCGCTGCTTTCCCTTTGGTTTCCTTCCACAAGGTCCATGAGCCTCTGGACCCCCATTTAAAGTTCCGCTCGGTGTGGTTTTTTTGACGAGCTTGCGGAAAAAAGCCTGGGGCTGGAAGGAAGGCCGTGCTGCATTGCTCGACATCGGCTTAAGGGAATGATTCGCCCTCACGGGAAAGGGGAAAAAAAAAAGCCACGTGGTTCTTTTGGGCCAAAACCCAAAAATCGCAGCCCCGTGCCAGGTGGTGTCCTTTTGGGTCATGTCCCGGGCGGAGTACGCCAGACACACCTGGAGCTGAGCGGCGGCCATCCAGGAAGATCTCTGGGTCGAACAGGATTCGCACCTCCCCCCCCCTAAAACAGCCTGGGAGGGCTACAAAAGCAAACGAACCACAGCAATCCCCATGTTTCTGCCCTCCCCGTACCGGCCCAAGTTTCAACCAGGAGAGTCATTGTGGAGCTGGAGTTGATCATCTTGGAAGGAGAGTTGCTTGGGTCTGCGCGAAATAGATGGCCCCAGCGTGGGGCTCTGGGTGCCAGTCGCGCAAGTCCTGAATTCCTGCCCATCAGTCAAGCTCCCAATAGAACTCACAATCATCTGCTAGACAGCGTCCGGAGTGGGGTGCCGTGTCATTGACCACTTATTGAAGTATCAAAGGCACACTGCATTGTGAAATATCGTGAAATATGTTCTGAAACTTCCGATTTGGCTGCAGCAGCAAGCCGGCGTTGGGCGAGGATTTCAAATGAAAACGTTAAAAACCAGAAATGTCACCCCACAAAGGTTCAAACGACTCAAAAACTCTATAACTCGGACCCCCCCTAAATACTCTTGCTTGCTCCTATCCCTCTGATTGCCCTTCAAACTTCCGAAGCACAACCCCGAAAAACGCCCCCAAAACCCGCCGAAGAATGCCCCAGAAAGCCCCCTGCCGCCTGCCCGTCCAGCGGCTTCTCCGGCTCCGGCCGTGCCAGCCAGGGCCGCAGCGCGGTGTCGATGGGCACGCCGTAGGGCTGGCCTCCAGCGTCCCCGCTTTTCTCGCTTTTTTTTGGGAATTGGCTACAAAAAGTCACACAACTGCGCCAAGAATGTGTTGTTTCGATTTCTTCAATTGGAAAATGGCTATCTACTAGCCCGTAAGCCCCTACAGTCCGGTTCATTCAATCCCGAATCAAGCCCCAAAGGGTCACATCCGCGAAACCTGAAAACCCGCGGAACGCGGGGAGGGGGGGGGTCGGTCAAACGACTGGTTGAAATCGTGTTCCGGCATTTGCCAGGGCCCCCCCCATCGGTTCAGGGGAAACGCTGAGAAAAAAAAAACCGAGTCTTGCTGAAAACTGAGCAACAAAAAGCCAATGGCTAACCTGACGCTCCAAACCCAACCTCAACAAAGGTAGGAACAAGGACTTGGGCAAGCCCCAACTGGTTGAGCTGAGATGCCGGTGTCGTCTGGGCAGACTTGAAGGCCGTCTGGGAAACTTTCTGCAACCCCAAAGTTGGAGTTTGGTTACTCCCAAAGATACCGACATCGCCACGCTTCCGAGCACCCATGCGAGTCAGCAGTCGATATGTACTGTGCTGCTGTCCAATATCAATAGCAAGGGCCCTGGACAAATGTTGTCTGCAAGTTCGGGCACAAAGGAATTGGAAGCTCGAGCAAAGTTGGAACCCGCCCCGAAACATGGATGGCTCCTCTCACGATGAGGGTCATGATGAGCGCCCAAATGAGGGCGTCCCTAAGTCCAGATGCATGAAGTTCGGGCCATGCCGACTACCGGCCATCGCTCCCGACCGATGGACTTACCAAGGTCACAGAGTTCCTCTAGGCATGTGGACACGTCTTGATGCAGATTTATTTTTCAAAAAGATGTCACTAACCACCAATGATAGGAAGCATCCATGTGAGCTGTTCAGAATGCACGCCGCACAGCACTCGCAACGGGCAGGCAGAAAGGGGCCGTGCTTGACAAGTGGACCAGGACCCCCGCCCAGTTTTCCAGCAAGCTGACACAATGCAGCTAAGGCACAGTGGTACACCTATGCAAGCACGTCGGTCTGCAAGTAAACCAACAAACCTAGGGCCTACCTCCAGACCAAGCAACCAACAAAAAGCTAGCCACCAACCAACCAAAGGAACAAACAAACAAACAAACAAACAAACAAACAAACAAACAAACAAACAGACAGACAGACAGACAGAAACAAACAAACAAACAAACAAACAAACAAACAAGCAAACAAGCAAGCAGG
The DNA here is from genome assembly GCA_963377175.1 of Effrenium voratum. Classification (NCBI taxonomy): domain Eukaryota; class Dinophyceae; order Suessiales; family Symbiodiniaceae; genus Effrenium; species Effrenium voratum. The sequence continues at coordinate 98,330 of CAUJNA010000142.1, read as the reverse complement.
GCCAAGCAACCCAAGGCAAAAGCAAAGCGAAAAAGCAAGCTTCATTAACAAACTAACTCTAATCATATTGATGCAAAATGACCTGTTTTGGTTTGCTGATCTGAGTTGACTCTGCACATAAGCGCTTGCCATTGTGCGAACAAACCAACCACACCTACCGTTAACACTAAGACGATAGTCGCGTGCCCTGCCTTTTAGATTTTGAACCAAGGTTGTTTAGATCTTGAACCAAGGTGGAACACAGTGCCAAAGGGCAGTATGGTTGACGTGGCCACGAATGTCGGGAAGCCAGTTGTGCTCTTTTGCCTGGACCTTTTCTTTGGTCAAGCGAAGGGGAGTGCAACATTGGCTGAAATGTGCCACTCACAACCTGATCCACGCCAACGATACCCTCCCTGCAGAACACAGGCTTGACCCTCTGGGGTGCCGCCTGAAAGCATTGACCCGTGAGATGACCTCTGTCTCTAGCCGGAGCACCCCTCACTGGAGTTCGGGTCCACTCATTCGGAACTCAAAAGATACCATTCCCCCCTTCCCGAACAAATTAAATCCAAGAAAATGATCCCAAACGGTAACGTGGCACCCCAGAAGAGTTCTTGACATGTTGGGCCCCATCCGCGCGTCCGGGAGGCATAGTCTTCCACGATGTCCTTGGACACGAAGATCTGCAGCATTTGCCCGCCCAGGCGCGAAGTGTCGCTGCAGCGCTTCCGGTCGCAGTAGCCGGAGACCTGCAGACCGAACCTGAGGCCATATGGCAGCCGGAGCCAAACCGTGCAGAAGAAGAACTCGAAAATCGCGGCCACTGAAGATTCGCTGGGTGAAAGCGGCGAACTGTTCCCGTCACAATGTGCAAGAAGCAAAATTATGCGTCTGGCTCGCCGAGAGTGCCTTGCTCAATCTGAACTGTATTGCATCTCTTGACCTGCCTGCTCAACAATCACCGCAAGCACCGAACCCTTGACTTCGTGGGGCCAGCTGCCCAAACAGCTTTACACATATCGGCCCTCTGACAGTGATGCCCCAGGTTGTTGAAAGATTGCTTAGAGCATCTGGGCAGACAGCCGCGAGCCAAACAGCCGCACTCAAATCCTCCCTAGACCTGGACACCCGCGCAAGGACGAGGAATGGTATGAGGGCTCAGGTTCCCACTTGGTGGGTTTGGGATTAACTCGTTCTGCATCAAGAATTAGGGGTTCAAATCTCCAATCCAACTTCGGGGAGAAGATTGTGTGCATATATCCGCCGACCCCCCTGCCTGCAAGGGGAAGGCGCTGGGGGAGTGTTCGTTTAGCGTTGGAGCGTGACTGTGGCAGCCTTCTCCCTTCCCTTTCGCCCTCGCCCGTTCAGCCCTGTACCTTACCAGCCTTCTTTCTTTCACTTTTTTCTTGTTCTTCTTCGTTTCTTTTCTTTCCTTTTCCTTTCTGCTGCCGGCGCACTCCTTTGGTTGGTGCTCGCTGTAGACAAACGAGTGCGGCCTGGAAAAGCGCGGGAAGCGAAGCTTTTGTGGCTGGCCGCTCCCTCTGGACCGATAGCCTTGCTGCATATTGGACTCAAACGCGACGTTAGGCACCCGGCCGCGGCGGAGCAGGCTGCCGGCGCACTCCTTTGGTTCGTGCTCGCTGCGGCGAAGCGAGTGCGGCCTCCAAGCGCGCTGGACGCGAAGCTGTTCTTGCTGGTCGCGCCCTGGGGACCGATAGCTTTCTACTTTCTATATAGGATTCAAAAGTGACGTTCGGCACCCGGCCGCGGCGCACCAGCCGGTCTTGGCAAGACGCACAGCAAACCCAAAGGGATGAAAGACCAGGGAGAGGCAAACTGTGACAGACGCAGGCGCACATGGGCATGGACAGGCCGGGGATTGAACCCGGCCCCTCTCGCATGCTGAGCGGGTGTGATGCCACTACACCAACTGCCCCTGAGCTGAGCAGGCCGAGAGTGCTCAACTACCTGCTGCGCACAGCTTTCAGCGCTGAAGCTCTGTCACGGCCAGCCCGTTCGCAGCCTGCTCCGCCGCGGCCGGGTGCCTAACGTCGCGTTTGAGTCCAATATGCAGCAAGGCTATCGGTCCAGAGGGAGCGGCCAGCCACAAAAGCTTCGCTTCCCGCGCTTTTCCAGGCCGCACTCGTTTGTCCACAGCGAGCACCAGGTTTGCGCCCTGGGGTAGCTTTCTACTTTCTATACTTTCTATACTTTCTACTACTTCTATATAGGATTCAAAAGTGACGTTCGGCACCCGGCCGCGGCGCAGCAGCCGCCCTTGGCAAGACGCACAGCAAACCCAAAGCGAGAAAGACCAACGCAGGCGCACATGGGCATGGACAGGCTGGGGATTGAACCCGGCCCCTCTCGCATGCTGAGCGGGTGTGATGCCACTACACCAACTGGTCCTGAGCCGAGGCCGAGAGTGCTCAAGTACCTGCTGGGCACAGCTTTCCGCGCTGAAGCTCTGTCACGGCCAGCCCGTTCGGCCTCTTTTCTTCCTTTCTGCTGCCGGCGCACTCCTTTTGGTTGGTGCTCGCTGTGGGCAAACAAGTGCGGGCTTGCCCGTTCGGCCTCTTTTCTTCCTTTCTGCTGCCGGCGCACTCCTTTTGGTTGGTGCTCGCTGTGGACAAACGAAGCGAAGCTTTTGTGGCTGGCCGCTCCCTCTGGACCGATAGCCTTGCTGCATGTTGAGCAGGCTGCCGGCGCACTCCTTTGGTTCGTGCCAGGGATAGGCAAACGGTGCCAGACGCAGGCGCACATGGGCATGGACAGGCCGGGGATTGAACCCGGCCCCTCTCGCGTGCTGAGCGGGTGTGATGCCACTACACCAACTGCCCCTGAGCTGAGCAGGCCGAGAGTGCTCAACTACCTGCTGGGCACAGCTTTCAGCGCTGAAGCTCTGTCACGGCCAGCCCGTTCGCAGCCTGCTCCGCCGCGGCCGGGTGCCTAACGTCGCGTTTGAGTCCAATATGCAGCAAGGCTATCGGTCCAGAGGGAGCGGCCAGCCACAAAAGCGTCGCTTCCCGCGCTTTTCCAGGCCGCACTCGTTTCACCAACCAAAGGAGTGCGCCGGCAGCAGAAAGGAAAAGGAAAGAAACCAAAGGAGTGCGCCGGCAGCAGAAAGGAAGAAAAGAGGCCGAACGGGCGGGCCCGCACTCGTTTGCCCACAGCGAGAACCAACCAAAGGAGTGCGCCGGCAGCAGAAAGGAAGCAAAAAGGCCGGACGAGCGGGCCGTGACAGAGCTTCAGCGCTGAAAACTGTGCCCTGCAGGTGCTTGAGCGCTTTTCCAGGCCGCACTCGTTTGCCCACAGCGAGCACCAACCAAAGGAGCGCGCCGGCAGCAGATAGGAAGAAAAGAGGCCGCTGGACGCGAAGCTGTTCTTGCTGGTTTGCGCCCTGGGGACCGATAGCTTTCTACTTTCTATACTTTCTATACTTTCTACTAATACTATTTCTAACTAATACTATTTCTATATATAGGATTCAAAAGTGACGTTCGGCACCCGGCCGCGGCGCAGCAGCCGCCCTTGGCAAGACGCACAGCAAACCCTAAGCGAGAAAGACCAACGCAGGCGCACATGGGCATGGACAGGCCGGGGATTGAACCCGGCCCCTCTCGCGTGCTGAGCGGGTGTGATGCCACTACACCAACTGCCCCTGAGCTGAGGAGGCCGAGCGTGCTCAACTACCTGCTCGGCACAGCTTTTCGCGCTGAAGACCCACCCGCTCGGCCTTTTTTCTTCCTATCGGCTGCCGGCGCACTCCTTTGGTTGGCGCTCGCTGTGGGCAAACGAGTGCGGCCTGGAAAAGCGCTCCAGCACCTGCAGGGCACAGTTTTCAGCGCTGAAGCTTTGTCACGGCCCGCCCGTTCGGCCTCTTTTCTTCCTTTCTGCTGCCGGCGCACTCCTTTTGGTTGGTGCTCGCTGTGGACAAACGAGTGCGGCCTGGAAAAGCGCGGGAAGCGAAGCTTTTGTGGCTGGCCGCTCCCTCTGGACCGATAGCTTTGCTGCATATTGGACTCAAATGCGACGTTAGGCACTCGGCCGCGGCGGAGCAGGCTGCCGGCACACTCCTTTGGTTCGTGCTCGCTGCAGCGAAGCGAGTGCGGCCTCCAAGCGCGCTGGACGCGAAGCTGTTCTTGCTGGTTGCGCCCTGGGGACCGATAGCTGTCTACTTTCTATATAGCACTCCTTTGGTTGGTGCTCGCTGTGGGCAAACGAGTGCGGCCTGGAAAAGCGCTGAAAACAAGCAAACAAGCAAGCAAGCGAGCAAGCAAGCAAGCCAGCAAGCCTGAACCAGCCAAAAGCCGCTGACAGAACAAAAAAAACCTGGGCTGGCCCCCCAGCGGAGGGGTCGGCGGCACTGGGCGGCAGCCCTTAAATAAACAACCTGGGTGGGGTCCGCCAACCGACCCCTCTTTTCATTCTACGGGCTGGTCGCTGAAAAATATGTGGTTCTCAAAATGGAATTCGAACCCCCTTTTTGGGCTTGTGAAGGGACGCCAAAAGGAAAGCATGGCCATTTCCGGGTCCAAATCACTGCTTTGAGACCATTTATGTGTCCACCTCATTTGGACGCAAACCATTTTGCGGGTCAAACACACCAGTAAACCAATCATGTTCTGGGTCCTAACCGTGTTTTCGATTCCAAAAGCAAACCCAATGTTGACCCACCGCCTGGCTCCGGCGTCGGCGATGGTGTGAACCAGTTGCAGCGCCTGGTCCCTGCGCGAGAAGGCGCAAGTGCTCCGTGAGTTTCCGTTTCCTTTAGGACGCCGTTCCCTTTCAAAGGGGTTGGTTCAAAAAGAAACCACCAGCCATGGTCAAAAATAGGTATCTGAAATGGAAGCCTGGCAAGCAGCATGGACTACCTCCTGGTGTTTAATTTTGACCCATACCCACGTGGACAACACTTCTGAAACCACCCAACAAAAATCAACTTCGCGCTTCCCCACTTTGACGACGATTCGCCCACATCCCATGAAGCTGACAAAATTCATCTCGGTTAGTCTCTGTGAAGAAGGAGAGGAACGCGGAGAGATCAAACCAGGGCGGGAGAGGGGAAGGAGCGTTCTATCTGCGAAATGATACACGTCAGGCACCTGGTTCTTGGCCACGGCAACTTAATTGCTGGTGAATGGGACGAACAATCACCCGAAGCAGCTTTGATCGTCGCAGGGCAAACCAAAACCACCTGGTACCAATCTGCACAAAACCATGAGAGGAGTCTCAAAGGCGGCCGCCTCTTCTGTTCAAAGTTGGGAATGTTCCCCACAAGTGACTTTGGTTCGAAGCGAAATGCCCATCCTGTCAACTTCGGATCTTTTACGACACCAGAAACTGAACCATCTTAGCGGCTTCTGACGGCATGTACAAAAGTCCCACGAACATTGGACACAACTTCCGCAGCCAGATGGGGCAAAATGTCCGGGTCCATTTGGAGACGGGCAAGACTTGCACTTTTGGACCAGCCGCACCTGGCGGAAAAAAAAAAAAAAAAAAAAAAAAAAAACGCCGGGCTTCAGGAACCCGCAATTTAGGGCTCCGCATTTTGGCGTCCCAGGCTTGCGGTCCCGGGCGCTCGTGGAGGTCATAGGCCTCTTTCAACAACTGCTGCGTGAGGTTCTGGAAGGAAAGGTCGGTGCACCCGTATCCTGGCGAGCCGCATTCAGTACCACTGAAACGAGACATGGCCGCGAGCGAGCCCGGCCTGCGCGGAAGCAGCTCAGGGGCGGCGCCTCCGAGCCAAAGGCGTAGAGCGTGGGGGACGCAGAGATGGCCAGGGACCGGAACCAGGGGTCGTGGTCCTAGCGCCCGAGGTGATGTCCGGCGACTCGACTGGGGTCAAACGCAGCAAAACCATGGGGAAAAAGAGCAAACCACCCCCCAGCCCAAAACTATACCTGAACCCCCCAAACCCCAACTCCACAACCTCCCACCGCTCCCCCCCCCCACCCCTCCCCATCTCCCCCAACTCCCTCGACTCCAGCGACTCCTTGCCTGGCCCTGCAGGGTGGTTCCCGAGAAGGCCGCCTTGAGGTTCTCCAGGCGCGCGCCCTGGAAGTGCCCCAGCAGAACCTCACCGCTTCGCCCAGTGGGACGGGACGCTTCGGGGCGCACGCGATTGATCCAGGCGTGGTGGTTTGAGGGCTATGGCATGAACCCCTGCTCTGGAACACAAGCAATGCACAAGCCTTTTGGCACTCGAATATGTTCTTAAGGGAAACCCAGGTCCCTACGGCGCCCGGCCACCAATCACAAAAGGGAGGCTAAGTGGCAAACCGTCTTTCAAATGGGTTGCCCTTTTTGGACCTCGAAAGGCACAAGATGTCTCCATGCCACAGGGCACCGCGGATTCATTTGCCAAACCGGGTGTGTGGCAATGTGAAACTCACAGCACCGGGGTCAAAACGCACACCCTGCGACAAGAACGGTGTCTTCTGCGAACAAAAACCGCTCAAATACAAGAAGGGCCACGAGTAGAATGGGCTTGCGCGGGACCATTCAACCAAATTGCTCTCAACTCAAGTCGGTGAACCCATCTAAGCCATCGCCCAAACACGTGTGCTCTCAAAAATCAGAATCGGTGCCCCAAAATGGTTGCTTTCCTTTTGCTTCACTTTGAACACCAACAACCATTTTGAGAAACTCCCCCCAACTCCAACCGCGTTTGTCTTTCTCCAAGGCTACCCCATTTGGGGTGTGAAGGGCTGACACATTCCCAAATTCCGTAACATGTCCCGCTTCTACCAACTTGTGGTCGTTTTCATCTTCCCATTCAACACCCCCACCTTGCCCCAGCTTCCCCCTTCCCCCCACCTCCGCCCTTCCACCCCTCGACCCCAACTCCAACGCCCCAACTCTCCGCAAAACCCGGCCACCGATTCGCCCCGAAGCCACACTGCAGTCGGCGGCACTCGCGGCAGCGGCGCCATGTCCTCCAGCTCGAAGGCCTGGCGAGCGATGGCCGCCTGGATCTCGTAGAGCAGCGCCGCGCCTCGTTGAGGTCAGGAAACCCCAACCCACCACCAACGGAGCAACCCACCACCAACCGACCAACTGACCAATGGAGCAACCGACCAAGTGGACTAGCTAACCAACGACCAACTGACCAAACAACCAACCGACCAAAGGAGCAACCCACCACCAACCGAACAACTGACCAATAGAGCAACCAAGCAAGTGGACTAGCTAACCAACGACCAACTGACCAAACGACCAACCGACCAAAGGAGCAACCCACCACCAACCGAACAACTGACCAATAGAGCAACCGAGCAAGTGGACTAGCTAACCAACGACCAACTGACCAAACGACCAACCGACCAACGGAGCAACCGCCAACCGACCAACGGAGCAACCCACCACCAGTCGAACAACAGACCAACGGGGCAACCCACCAAGTTGACTAACTAACCAACAACCAACTGACCACCTGACCAACCGACAGACTAACCAGCGGAGCAACCGACCCTCAACCGACCAACGGAGCAACCCACCAGCACCACCTGACCAACGGAGCAACCGACCCTCAACCGGCCAACGGGGCAACCCACCACCAACCGACCAACTTACCAACGGAGCAACCCACCGCCAGCCGACCAACTGACCAACGGAGCAACCGACCCTCAACCGACCAACGGAGCAACCCACCACCAACCGACCAACTGACAAACGGAGCAACCGACCGCCAACCGACCAACCGACCAACTAACCAACGGAGCAACCGACCGCCAACCGACTAACGGAGCAACCCACCACCAGTCGACCAACTGACCAACGCAGCAGCCCACCAAGTGGACCAATCAGCGACCAAGTGACCAACTGACCAACCGACTGACTGACCAACGGAGCAACCGATTAACGGAGCAACCGACCACAAACCATCTGACCAACGGAGCAACCGACCGCCAACCGACCAACCCACCACCTGACCAACGGAGCAACCGACCCTCAACCGGCCAACGGGGCAACCCACCACCACCCGACCAACTTACCAACGGAGCAACCCACCGCCAACCGGCCAACTGACCAACGGAGCATACCGACCACCAACAAACCAACTGACCGACGGAGCAACTGACCACCAACCCACCGCCAACCGACCAACTAACCAACGCAGCAACCGACCGCCAACTGACCAACGGAGCAACCCACCACCAGTCGACCAACTGACCGAACACCAACCGACCAACCGACCAACTAACCAACGGAGCAACCGACCGCCAACCGACCAACGGAACAACCAACCCTCAACCGACCAATGGGGCAACCCACCACCAACCGACCTGCTCACCAACGAAGCAACCAACCGCTAACCGACCGACTGACCAACGGAGAAACCAACCACCAACCGACCAACTGACCAATGGAGCAACCGACCAACCCACCAACTAACTAACGAAGCAACAGACCAGACGACCAAGGGAGCAAACGAACACCAGCCGACCAACTAACCAACGGAGCAACCCGCCACCAGTCGACCAACTGACCAACGGGGCAACCCACCAAGTGGACTAACCAGCCAACGACCAACTGACCAACTGACCAACTGACCAACTGACCAACTGACCAACTGACCAACCGACACACAAACCAACAGAGCAACCGACCAACGGAGCAACCGAGCACCAACAGACCAACTGACCAACGGAACAACCGACCCTCAACCGACTAGCGGAGCAACCCACACCAACGGAGCAACCGACCGCCAACCGACCAACCGACCAACTAACCAACGGAGCAACCCACCGCCAACCGACCAACGGAGCAACCCACCACCAGTCAACCAACTGACCAACGGAGCAACCCACCAACTTGACCAACTAACCAACGACCAACTGACCAACTGACCAACCGACCGACTAACCGACCAGCGGAGCAACCGACCACCAACCGACCAACTGACCAACGGAGCAACCGAACAGGGGGACTAACGAACCAACGACCAACTGACCAACCGACCAACCGACCAACTAACCAACGGAGCAACCGGCCGCCAACCGACCAACTGACCAACTGACCAAGCGAGCAACCCAACATCAACCGACCAACTGACCAACGCAGCAACCCACCAAGTGGACTAACTCGCCAACGACCAACTGACCAACCGACAGACTAACCAACGGAGCAACCGACCCCCAACCAACCAAGTGACCAACGGAGCAAACAACCACCACCAACGCCAAACTCACCAACCGACCTACTGACTAGCGGAGCAACCGACAACCCACCAAGTGGCTAACGAACCAACTACCAACTGAACAACTGACCAACTAACCAACGGAGCAACCGACCACCAACCGACCAACTCACCAACGCAGCAACCGACCACCAACTGACCAACGGAGCAACCCACCACCAACCGACCAACTGACAAACGCAGCAACCGAGCAAGTGACTACTAACGAACGACCAACTGAGCAACCGACCAATTAACCAACAGAGCAACCCACCAAGTCACTAACTAACCAACGACAAACTGACCAACCGACCTACTGACCAGCGGATCAACGGACTACCAACCGACCAGCCGACCAACGGAGCAACCGACCAAGGGGCCAACTAACCAACAACCACCTGACCAACCGACCAACTAACCAACGGAGCAACTCCACCGAGCGACCAACTAACAAACGCAGCAACCGACCAGCAAACGACCAACTGACCAAGGGAGCAACCAACCAACCGACCTACTGACCAATTGACCAACTAACTAACCAACTAACCCAACCGAGCAAGTGACTAACTAACCAGCAACCAACCTGACCAACTAAGCAACGGATCAACCGACCAGACGACCAACGGAGCAATCGAACACCAGCCGACAACCGACCAGAAACTAACCAACCGACCAACGGAGCAACCCACACACTGACCAACTAACCAACCGGTCAACTGACAGCAACTAACAACCGAGGCAACTGGCCACCAGACTAATGGAGCAACCAACCAACCGACCTACTGACCAACTCATCAACTCACCAACTCACCAATACCAACTAACCAACTAACCAACGACCAACTAGCACCAACTAACCATTCGACCAACTGACCAACTGACCAACGGAGCAACCGACCACCAAGCGACCAACTGGCCAGGAGCAATCGACCAACTGACCAACTGCCGCCAACTAACCAACCGACCAACTGACACCAACTCACTAAACCCAACTGACACCAACTAACCAACCGACCAACTGACACCAACTAACACACCCACCAACTGACCAACCAACTAACCAACCGACCAACTGACACCAACTAACCAACGACCAACTGGCACCAACTAACCAACCGACCAAATGACACCAACTAACAAACCGACTGACACCAACTAACCAACCGACCAACTGACACCAACTAGCCAACCCACCAACTGACACCAACTAACGACCAACTGGCACCAACTAACCAACCGACCAACTGACACCAACTCACTAAACCCAACTGACACCAACTAACCAACCGACCAACTGACACCAACTAACCAACCGACCAACTGACACCAACTAACCAACCCACCAACTGACCAACTAACCAACCGACCAACTGACACCAGCCAACCAACCGACCAACCGACCAACTGACCAACTGACCAACTGACCAACTGACACCAACTGACACCAACTCTCCAATCGACCAACTGATCCAAATGTTGTCGGGCGGAAAAGTGAGAAACACCTTCCCTCCAACTCATCCGCTTTCCCTTACTTGTAAGAGATTTAGTATTTAGTATTGGAGGCCCGGCAGTGGATTGACGTGGCAGCTGAAAAAGAAAGAGCCCCCTTCAAAGGGAGATTGATCTTGCAGGTACGTAGCAGTGGTGGGAGAAAGGGTTGCCCGCAAAGAGATTGGTCCAATAGAAGCAAAACAAAGAAACATGACACGAGATCACGACAGGCGGCTTTGCGCAAGGGAGCCAATGATGCAACGAGCATGAACCAGCGCAGCAGCGGAGTAGCCAGTCAACCCAGAAGCAGAGCGCAGTCCAAATGAATGATCATGTGCATGTCTGTGATGCGAATCATGCCCAGGTCAAAGCATACGCATGAAGCGCGTCCATCTGCAGAATGAAAGTGGGCTCTCAAACCGATGGACCCAAAACTTGAAAGTGCTCTTTTGGTGTCCCTTTAAATATCCATTAAGGGGGAACCCCCAAACAGGAACCCCAAACAAAAAAAAGCAAGTGGGAAAGGCGGGGTGGAGCTGGAGCACAGGACGGGGCCTTGCTGGTATTGAAGTTGCGTGGCCTTCCTATGGATGTCCAGGCAAATGCACCCCGTGTTCCTTTGGGCCTTCATTCACACAACACCCCAGTTCATTTCAGAGATTCGCTCCTGGGTGCTAGACTCAAAGGGCCTCTCGCTGCAATGCAGCTGCGACACCATTGTAGCTGTGGTAGAACACGCAGAACTTGTCGTCAAGCTCCTTGCAAAAAGGTCGAGGCCTCGCTTCATTGTGCACACCGATCGAGCAGCGCACCAAAAGCCCTGCCGACTTTTGTTTCTCTACCAGACCAACGTAGTCAACATTGTTGTAAAAGCTTTTACAAGCCCCACTAAAAACCTCAAGGTACTCAAGTAGTAGAACCATCTAAAATGGCCCTTTGGGGGGGAAAAAGTGCTGGGCGCTGCTCAATTGGCCCCCAAGCTTTGATTTGTTAGAAGAGTCCAACCGTGGAAAACTGTGGCGTGCTCGTTGCCCGGAAGGGGTCAAAGCTTCGAACTCCCCATCAAATCTGTGACGAGCTAAAAACCGCCGGGCTGGCGTCAAGGCTGCTTTTGGAATCTCAGCGGGGAAGCTGCCTGGCTTCTAAGGTTCCAGGCTCCATCAATTGCAGACTTCATCTGCTTGGGTTCCGCATTCCGCATGACTCGGCCACGAATCGGCGCGCAGAGGGAGAGCCTGCCGCCCAGTCCTGCTCGCGCTGCAGCATCCTCTCGAAGCAAACCGCTGCGTAGGCCGCCGTGTTGTCGTCGCCCACTTCTCCTGAGCATCGCCAAAGCATGTCGAACTCAGTTGCCCATAGCATGCAAGTCATTGGAGCAACCAAAAAAAAACTCTCTACCTGCATCCACCCTCACTTCTTCTATTGCGCAACCGGCGCAACGTCCCATGGGCAGTGACTTCCCTTGACCTCCAAAGCCTCCGCGCCCTTCGATCCCAGGCGCTGAGCACCAGCTGCGAGGCCTTGCTGGCGGGGCCGAGGCTCCGCATCGAGTCCAGCGTCCGCAGGGACTGGCAGCTCCGGGACGCGTCCACCTGCGGCGAAAACCGCCGCCGGGGAGCCAAATACCGGCGGGAGCCGGTAAGGAACTGAAAAAGGTCCGGGTTCTCTGAAGCAACTCTCGTTTGGGATAGACCCACTCTCGTTTGGGCTTGGGCTCATCTCAAAAAAAGAAAGGCAACCTGGCTCGCAACAAGTCAGACTTGTGCGTTGCTCGCCCCCCCCCCCATCCCGCAGCGGCTCCCAAGGGATCCCACTCGAAGCTCGCAGGGTGCGGCCACCTGAAGCCAGCTGAATTCCCAGTAGACAGGCTGCCACCAAACTCCCATGGGTGTGGCTCAAAATTGACCAGGGGCAAACCGCAGGTCTTGGTCCAGGTTCCCACTTACCAGGGCAACCCATTTTGGAATTCCGGTTTTTTGATCCACCAAACTCACATGGGGTCTTCAGAAAAACCTCCCCCATCCCACAAGAAACACAAGTGCCCCGAGTCCAGCTTGAGTTTGGGTTGGGACCGTTCCCGAGAAGAGCTGGCTCGGAGCGGAGCGGTCCTCTGGCGAATCGCAGATGCCCGGAACCGCCCTTCGCTGATCCAAACCCGCAAGTGAGCCGGTCACGGCGCCCCGACCAAATGGCCACACAACAAATGGCGGCCCGAGCAGACAGGGCCCGCCTGGCATTTAATCTCCCAGCCGTCTTTAGTGAGGTGGCCTCCTGTGAGCCGGTACCCACATGCAGGCAGCCAGGGCTTGCCGCCGCCAGCCCCTCCCCTCCCTGAATGGCAAAAGGAGGCCAGAAAGAAGACAAGTGGCTCTCACTTTCATTTGTTCTGCATGCTCTTTGCAGCTGTACCGGCACCAGGATGAAGAATCTGGCCACTTGGCTCGCAACCCTCGCCCGAAACCCTCGCAGGTCGCATAGCGAAGCATCTGGGCACCCTTTCACCTCCTACGTGATTGAAAAGCGGAGCAACGTGCCACATGTTTTGGGCCAATGGCTCTATCATTAAGAATCTGTCCACGATTACAAAACAAGCTTATGTGCCCACTTTGTCTAAGGAGTCTAAGGAAACCCAAAAGGAAAGCCGCATTTTTTTCTATGAGTCCTTGGATGGTGGCAGGCTTCTTCGCCGACGCCAGGGTGTCTTTCTCCGCCAGTTTCAGCGCCTGCGAGACAGCGGCCCGGCCCGACGGTGGGACTGGAGGGGTGCCAGATTTGTACCCGGGGAGCATACATCGGACACAACGATAGAAACAACATGATGTTCAACGAAAGGATTCAAACAAGAGCAAACCAAAGATATCTCAGACGTGTGTGTGGTGTGTGTATAAGTATGGTTTGTCCCTTACGGCCAGTACTGAAACATTGGATCATGGGGGGCCATGTGGGTCATATCACACACTCCTCAGGTCCTTTGTTCCTGCTCAGGGACATGTTCGAAAGTCGTAGGTTCCTTCAGCGAAATACCGCTCTAAGGAATAGCCCTGCTTCGAGGGGAAGAAACTAGGAAAAGGGTGGGCAGTTGCGTATCCCCAAATTAAAAGTTGATCAACTTACTAGTGATATCCCTTGAAACCAGCCAGCAACGCAGCATATGACCGTTTAGAACAAGGCAGGCTCCACACACACGCATGAAACTGCAGAAAAAAAAATAGCACAAAACCCAACAGTCCCAAAGCGAACAGTCCCCAAAAAGGCAAAAATTGCCGGCCGGAAGCCTGTTCTCTCAGACGTGCCTGCCTTGTTTTTATCACTTGGCTAAAGGAGCCGATGCGCACCGAAGAACCCGCACGAAGCTGTCAGGCTGCACCAAGCCTCCTTCAACTGCTCCGGCTCTGGGAGCTGTGGCTCCGGCCTTGAGGAGGGGTTTGGGGCTGCATGGAAGGGCCAAAGACATTCCGGGAAGTTTTGACCAAAATCAACAGCCTCCCTCAGACAAAAGCTGCCCAACATGCTTTTGTCAGAGACCACAAGTCGAGTGCAAGTGGGCAGCCCAACTCTGTTTGACGAGAAAGTAAGCTGGGGCAAGCTGACTGGCAGAAGGGGAGCTGAACAAGAGCCTTGACACTCTTACCCCACTCCTTCAAAAACAAGCAAGCAAACAAACAAATGAACGAACAGAACAAACACAAACAAAAACAACGACAAAAACTGCAAACTGCAACAAAAAAAGAAAAAGACACAGACATGCCAAAACAAAACAAAGCAAAACAAGCAAGGTATCAAAAAAACAACCAACAAATCACTAGCTAACAAACCAAGTGCTAGCTAAATAGCTAATCAAGTAGCTAGCTAACCGAATTAAATTCACGCAAAGATCACAAATCCGGCTGGTCTCAGAAGCTTTTGATCCACACATCCGACTCCGCCGGCCCCGCTGCCTCGACTCCTCGGGCGCTTCCGGCACCGCCGCTTCCGGCACCGCCGCTTCCGGCGCCTCGGGCGCCGCCTCGGGCGCCGCCGCCGCGGGCGGCGCCGCCTCCGCCAGGGACGCGCGGAGGATCTCCACCGCCACGTCGAAGTTGCCGCAGCGGGCCGCCTTCCGCGTGGGTGCGGCTCAGAATTTAAGAGCTAGGGTTTCGCAGGGGTTCTTTGTTTCCATTTACCTAGGGGCCATTTTGGGTACATCTTTTTTGAGCCACAGCCAAGTCTCTGCAGGGACCCTGGCAGAGACCTGAAAGAGGATGAAACAGCCTGATTTGAGAGTTGCAAGGCCAACAAGCAGTTGTTGAAGGCCTACAATTTATTTGCAGTAGTCAACGTGCACTTCAAGTAACAAACGGGAGGGGCTTGATGCGAGACACAAATCAGCAGGTGACAGGTCAAACGCAGCGTGCCGGCAAAATCAGTCAGTGAGGAGCAAACAAAGACAAATAATACCCTTGTGGATATTCCTTTTGACCCCCATCCTCTTAAGCACCCCTCCCCATGGTAGCGCACCCTTACAGGCTCTTGCGCAACCATCTCCGAGTCTTGATGTTTTCGTCCTTGGCGCCAAAAATGGGTCTCTGTCTCAAGAAGGGGGCCTCACCTTCCTGGAGGGGCCTGAAAATCTCACAGAACATCTTCCACGCCCATGTCCAGCGTCCCATCTCCCCATCTCCCCACCTCCCGGCCTGCCTCGCTCACCTGCTTCAGGTTGGTTTCGGGGAACACCGACAGCAGCGCGAAGCGCAGCTCCCGCTCCGCGGCGCTGACCGCCGCCGGCATGGCGGTGGAAACTTCCCACCCCCCCACCCCCCCACCCCAAGGGGGCCCCCTGATCGGAGCCGGGCTGGGCATGGGCACGGCGTGGAGTGGTGGTCTGCATTGATGTGGCTTTACGGCGGGATGGTTTGTGTTCTTGTTTTTTTTGCTTTTTTTGTCTGCAGAAAGCTGATTCTGTTTCTTGCAAGCTGGGAGTCGGAAGGCGCTGCAGGAAACGTGGAAATGGCCAAAGACTGGCAGGCCTGCGCGCGGCATCCTGACGGGATCCTGGCCCCTCGCAGCTCTAAGCTTGAGTCGACAGCACAGTGATCTTGGTTCACCCAAACTGCCGAAGGCATCGACCGAGAGCCGAGAGCGCACTCCTGGTCTGTGTCAAAGTAGATGCGACCGTTCCCCCCTTCATTCCCTTTACCCAAATACAGAAAACTACGCCATCCAGTTTCACCCTGGCATACATGTCGAAATGCGCCAGGGGGTGCAAGAATTACATCCATGTCGGTTCTATGATCGCTTTCCCATTTGCTTCCATGCCCTTCCAGAACTCGTAGCTCCGACAGGCTCCTTTTTAAGCAAAATTGGATACCCCCAGCTCCTTTTTCTGGATGGACGAAATCCTGCACCGTTCAGAAGCGCTGGAATGATTTGATGCCCCTGCAAATACCAACAAATGGCGTAAGTGCCGAACGGATTTCCTCCATCCACCTCTCCAATCCCAAGCACCAGCCGGGGTTCTTGGCATCTCACCCGGCGCGCGTCGCTTCGTCGCTTCGTGTCGTCTCCTCCCGCCTGGCTGCTCTCCAGCAGGGCGTCGGGGTGGCGCCGCAGCACCGCCCAGCTGGGCGGCCGGAACTCCTGCATGGCCGCCGCCTCCTCGCATCGCAAACTGCGCAGCGCGGCTCCGCCGCCCGAGCCGGATGTCCGAGAAAGCCCTGAAACCACGCACCGAAGCCAACAAACAAAAGAAAACAAATCTACACGACCTAGAAAACGGACATACTGACAAAGGATTCGAGCCTCACGGAGAATCTGATTTGAAATGTTTGAAATGTGGACAGGCGCTTTCGGGTGAAGCCTCTGGCCAAGCTAAAGCACCCACGAATGTGCCCCATGTCAAACCCACAATTTGCAATGGTCAACTGCTTTTGTGTCAACAGGAGCCTTGTCTGTTATTCCTTGACTGGTTGGTGACCAGCCCCATTTACTCCACACCACATAACCAGTTGAATTTCAACTGCATGATCAATCTTAAGACTTGGCGTCACAAGTACAACAGACGGCAGGTCATCTTGACCTTAAGAGGGGCCCCTTAAAAGAGGGGCCCTTTCCCCACCTTGGGCCTTGGGCTTCAATGGGAATTTCGCCCACCAAAGAACGCCCATCCGCCCCAAACCACTCCATCCGCTTGCCGCTTGCGCCTGGTGGAGCTTCTCCACGGTGGATGCCAAAGTGTCCAGCTCCTTTCAAAGGGAAACGGAAAGCCCGAGCTTCCCCCAAAGAACAGGAAGCTCCTTGGACTCAATTTTTGTGTTTTCGCCCCTGCAAGATTCGGAAAACCCAGAGAAATGTATAGGAAGACGCCGGAAGGGGAAAATGCCAAGGCGGTTCAGGGGTGATATGCATGAAGGAAAGAAGCTTTGTCTCTGAGTGTGGTTTGTCTAGCGGGGGAACCCACATGTTGGGCTTTGCTTGAGGCTTGGGAAGCTGAAAAAGGAACCCGAAGCGGAAACCCCGAAGCGAGTCACGGCTGGTCCAAATTGGACCCAGAGCCAAAGAGGACGAGGAAGCCTATGGCTGAGCTCCCTTGGACCAAGGAGCCCCTTTGAAACATTTTAATCGAAGGGGTCACCATCCAATGGCTGAATGCCAGGATAAGACCCTTCATGGCCATCGTTTCGAAAAGGATTTCGTTCAGCATTTGAATCCAACAGGAAATTGCTCTTGCGCAATTTCACATTTGTTGTGGGAGGGTAGTGGTCGCTTTCATGATTACCACAGCCCCATTCAGCCCCCAGAATACCACCACCACGATCACCACCACGATCACCACCACCACCACCACCACCACCACCACCACCACCACCACCACCACCACCACCACCACCAAGTCACCTTTTTGTTGCCGTTCATTTGGGCCCTGCAAACATGACCATGGAAGATACGCTAAAACTGACAAAGGCCGGCCCGCGTGGCTTGGCACTGTCCCAATTGAACCTGCACCAAAGGAAGTTCCCAGCAAACCCCTTGTGAACTGAGCTCTGATACGGTAAATCTCGCCCTGGGCACTCCTCCTTCTGCTGACAGGTGCTGGACCTGTCCTTGGGCCGGCAAACTCCGACAAATAGAATGGGTGCTCAAGGCGAAGCAACCCAAAGGGTATCTGTGAACTTCCAAACATCAGGGAGCCTCTTTCTAATCATCTGACCCCTTTGACAGCGTTTGGGGAAGTTTGACGGGAGGATGGGGCGGCTCCGGCTCTAATTTTTCGGCGACTAACTCCAACCTGTAACCTCCAACGTGGACGGCCTGATGAAGCTGCTTACGCAAGGGCCTGCTTTGCGCGGCTGACTCAAACAGAACCCTTTCGAAAGGAACTGCACTCTGCGCGGCGGAAAGCCGCGCCGCAAACGACCCCACCACCGCACGGAGCTGTCGCTCGACGCTACGCGAAAGCGACTCAGCTGCTTTTCGCGCGTCAGTCTGATGAGAAGGGCTCCGTACAAAGGTGATGACGAGTTTGCATTCATCGCCTTCCCTGCAAACACGAGCACTCAAGGAACAAGAGCTGCGAAATCCGGCCGATGTGCGTCAGCATTTGTTTAATTGTCTTGTTTTATTATATACATTCGTTCGCCAACCCAAAATAGGGGCATAAGCGGTTCCCCTGAAAGAAACCTTCATTCCGCGTTTGCCCTCGCAACTACAACCCGCAGGTCCGAACCCGGACTTGGAAATCCCATCGTCTGCGGAGCTGTCAATTGGAATGGTCGCTCTTACCAAACGACCCGCAACAAAATGATGCTTGGTGCTAAAAGGGAAAGTAAAAGGTGAACGGAAGTGGGGTGATGTCTTTTGGGGAACCCATGTTTGGTTGGTTTGTAAGGGAAACCAAAGGGAACCCAACGATTTTTGCGGGGACTGGAAAAAAAAGCGGCCCACCTTGTGCCTTCTCAGAGAAACGAGCGGTCGGATCTCCCCCACGCAGGGCCCCGGGCCATCGACATGCTGGGCGCTCCTCAGTCCGCAAAAAAGACTCTGGCCTAGTCCGCACAAGGCGAAACCCCCAAAAAAAGGATCAAAGGAAGAGTTGTTTTGTTGCTTGGAAACTTCTTTGAGGGACTGGGGGACCCCGTTTTGTGGGTTCCAACTTCATCTGCACGGGAGTCTGCGAGCTGTGAGATTGGGAAACGAGATCTCCGCCAGCACGGACTGGGCTGCGGGCTGTGCACAATCGGAATGGTCGTGAAGGCAACGCTGCTGTTGCCTTGAGCGAGGGACAAGGGTCACTTTACCAGAAGTTGCAGTGAAGTCAACTGGCGAACTCTAACAATTCTACTTTAGATCGAACCGAAACCCAGTCGTTTGCAGAGGGTCAAGGAACACAAATGCCCCGCTTGCGCGGCAGGCAAAACAACCTCAAAACAAGCGCAACATGATGTTCATATCCCTTCTCCCTGCACAAATCACAGGACTCCTCCAAGCGGAGCGAAACTTTGACTGGCATCGAAACTCGGCCACCCTCTCACAGTCCACATGGAAGCGCGGATGCTCCCCTTCCAATAGCACAACAGCCTCCCAAACAAAACCTGCGCATGTCCATGCTGCGTTGGGGAAGAACACACCGCAGCAATCACTTCTCACTTGCACCCAAAATGGAATGAAAGGCGATTTTCTTTGCGCAGGCATGACTCAAGCTCGGACCAAGACAAAGGGACCGCACGTCGAAATCCCATGCACTCACCCAGAGAGCAACGCAGCGTTTGCAGAAGGATCGAGGTTTGCTTCTTGGGCCCGAGGTACCAATCCATCACAAGCTTCCGCGGCCCATTCTAGAGGGTTCCCAGCATTCCAGATATGAAATACCACCACGCCCGAAGGAAAGTCGCTTAAGGTTGGCTGTGAAGGGATGTTTCAAATTAGGCCAAGGCAAAAAATAAAACATTCTATTGTCTTTGTTGTTGGTTAGTATTGTATTATGTTACATTATGTGTTTTGTCCAATTATTCTTCGCATTGATTATTCATAAGTGAGCCCAAAACCACTTCCTGGGCTTTCACGCAGCTGCCGATGCGAGCGCGGCTCCTGAAACTCTACAAATGGATACTGAAGGGGCGAGAACTCGAACGGAAACCCTTCAAATTGTTGGATAGGCGTCAGCCAAGCAGTCAACATCCTGACGAAGCTGCGCAAGTCACCGAACAAAAAAGTCTCGTACAAGGGACCCAGCACCATTCATGGCAAGGGATGATGAGCAGAAACTGGGAGGTCCCAAAGGATCAACAGCACACGCCGAATGCGGCTGAATCTGGCGCCAGCCCAAGGCCCTGATTGAGAATAAAAGATGGTTTTGTGTGCAAATGGGGGAAGTACTTTTTGGCATCGTGCCTTCTGATTGTCCTTTCCAGCAAAATTTCCTCAACGAACACTTGCTCAGGGGGGCCCAACAAGAACACCTGCGAACTTGCAGCAGCTGCGTTCAGCCCTTGTTGTCGCAACCAAGATTAGTGGTTAGGTCAGTGATCAGACCGTGGCACGGGCCGCTGAACAACACTGGGTTTGTCCACCGGCAGGGTTCATTGAAAACTACCCCCAAACAGGGTGCCCAAACAAAGCCAAACCAACAGTCATATGACGAACACCAGCAAGTTTGGGGAGCAAACGAAAGGTTACATTATCAAAGCATGCCCGCAAACCGAGCCGAAGCTAGCTGGTAATGTCTTAACACTTTGGCAGCTCCGGATTGAAAGTTGCAAAGTGTAAGAGTAGTTGAAGAAGTACTTTAGCAGCTCCGGCTTGAACGTCGCAACTGTTCAGCACAAGTGTAGAAATGGAAGTACACTTTGGCAGCTTTACATCGCACGTGTCTTAAACGAAGCACGCTTTCCAGTTCCGGCTTGAACATCGCAACTTTTCAGCACCAGTGTAGGAAAGCAAGTACACTGTGTCAGCTCCGGTTCGAAAAAGTCGCAACTTTGCGGCACAAATGTCTTATACGAAGCACGCTTTCCAGCTCCGGCTTTGAACGTCACAACTTTACTTTTCAGCACAAGTGCAATAAAGCAAGTGCACTTTGGCAGCTCCGGGCTCGAAGGTCGCAACTTTTCAGTACAAGTCCAGCAGAGTACACTTTGGCAGTTCCGGCACGAAAGTCGCAACTTTTAAGTACAAATGCCGTATACACATTGGCAGCTCCCGTTCGAAAGTCACAATTTTTCACTGCAAGTGTAATATCTGAAGTACGCTTTGCCAGCTCTGGCTTGAAAGTCGGGAACTGTTCAGTTCAAGCGTTGTCCGGACGCTTTCGGAGCTCCGGCTCGACCGCCGTAACTTTTCACTGTAGTACTGGAAGTACACTTTGGCTGCTCAGTTTCCTTACACAAGGGTAGTTAGGTACATAAAACCATGTTTACTCTAGGTAGTCGCTTTCTTGGCTTTTTGTCACCGTATCATTCCTCAGGACTTTTTGCACGTGGGCCGAATTCCAACCTCCTTCCCAGCCAGCCCTGCCAGTCATGTCAGATTGAGCTGCGAAGTCCTCACCTGCGGGGAACTGCCAAAATCCCACGGGGGCAGGTGGAACCATCCTCATCAAAATCCCAGTGTCTAGCAATTCGAACAGCAAGCCATCGCAAGATGCCAATTCTTCAAAATCGGGGTTTGGAGTGCGGAAAGAAGTGGAAAAACATGGGTTTGCTTGTAGAACCTGGACATTGCAAAAGTGCATAAAACACAGCCGAATTCCATGGGTTCTCCATGTGTTGTGTTGCAGAAACACAATCAAATCCTGAACACTGTGCACTGCGCATTCTGTCTACCCGATTGCCATCAAGCCATCCCCTCCCCTTGGATCCGACCAAATTCAGAGTCGCCCTTGCAAAGGGCGCCGTAGTGACTGAATCTCTGGGAAACAGTTGCAAACAAGTGGGCTGCATGGGGTTCACTACAGTTGTGTTCACAACGTGGCAAAATGGCTGGGGCTCTTTTTGTGGCTGGCTTCAAGGGAAGCCAAAAGGAAACCGCTGTCTGGGCTCCACGTTGAGACCCCAAATGGCAAAACAGTTAGGCCGGATGGCCCTGGCACATGACATACGCCTACTCTGCCAGGCCCTCCGTCGACACGACAGGTTCTTCTTTTCTCATGGCCTGACCCCCTCAACGCCTTGCCAACACGCCACGGCACGGCCACAATGGCTGGATGCATGGGCCCGTTTGAATGCATGAATCATGCTGGTTTGTTGCGGGATGCAGGCCACATTTGCAACCGCCATAGGTCCACACATGCAGGTCTTGAAGAAAAATATACTACACCATCCCACCCACTACAACTGGTCCGTCACAAGAAAAAGCGGTCCCTTTGAAAGAGATGCTGCTTGCCAACGCGCTTGGGTCGTTTCCATGCTAACACGAGGCGCGGTAGTCATATGGCAAAGACAGCTGCAGCTGGCTGCAGCGCAACGAGGTGCTAGGTGGACTTGACGGGAATTGGACAGGTCCACAGTATGATGGCCACCCTCAAGCGTCGGCTTAGATATGCCAAGACAGATTCGAGCCAATTGAATTGCACCACAAGTGGCTCTGGCAAACCAGTCTTCAAGTTCTTGATCTGGCCATCCAGTCGACGCAGCAAAATGTTGGTCGTTTCCAGCAAAATGTCCAGCAAAATGTTGGTCGCTTACTCAACTAGATGGGCTCCAGCGTTTCCAATGAGATCCCGTCCACTTGTCCAACGGCAACAGGCTGCTCCTCACTCGCCACTTCACTGCAGCCAACGCCCATTCGAGATCAGGACCACAGTGGCGCAAAGAAGTGGACAAAAAGCGAAAGACGGAAAGTCACGCTTGAAATCCTTTGTTGTGCATTGAATGGTTGTCGGATTCGGTTGGCAATCCGCTTGCAGTACTTACACATTGCGAAGCACAGCGCGGCGGAGAGTTGGAGCTTTGTCTGCCACTCATGAAACACATTGCGGTTCGCTCCGTTTCACCAAGGGCATCATTGTTTGTGCACTGCAAACAATGTCGCCACCTCCGAACCTAAACTCCAAAAACTCGGGGATAGGGTTCGGTCGGGGCTGAGCGAATAGTACGGGGTACAAGTGATAGAGACCCGCCAGGTTGTCCAAAAGGGCTCGTCGCGTTTCGGCCTATACTTGGACCACAGGAAGCCTGGAGCCACAGCCAGCTCTCTGGCGCCAGAGCCGGCTGCATTAAGATCTCAAGAACACAGCGGCCTGCATCTACGTGAAGGCTACTACCCGGAGTTGCCCAGCGAGCTGCGAAGGAAGCCACATGCAGAAGTGGCAAAATCTTGGGGCAGGGTCAAGAAAGGATGCGTGACATCTTTTCAAATGGGTGTGCTTTTTGAGACTCTTTTCAGGTTCATCTGAAGGGAAAGAGAAAAGCGCCATTTTGGGGCCTCCCCCAAGAGAGTCTCCTTTGAAGAGGTGAAGAGGGGCCCTCAGCAGGAGCCAAGTGTTCCTGTCAGAAGATTTTTTGCAGTGAAGCCATGAAGTGGAGAGGCGTCACATGGAGCCCTTCCACAAACGTCTGCCTGGGTCGGACTCTTCTTGAAGTCCTTTTCGGTCTCCTCTTGGCTTCTCCAAAACATCACCAGAGCTGCTTTTGACACGTCGCCAGTTGTGAGATGCATATCCCAGCCTCCCTCTTTCGCAAAGGCAAAAGTGCTGCGAGGTGGCTTTGCTCGTCCCTAACAAATGATGTCACAGTCAAAGAACACGTTGTCCTCCTGCAAACAAGCACTGTGCACCTAAACCCCTCGTTAGTAGACTACAGCTCCTGTGGAAAGCATGTTTGCAAAAGGGTACTCACCCAGAATCTCGCTCATCACAGTGCCTGAGAAGTTTTTGAGTGGCCGTCAACGCGACGACACTCCCCTTGCCCACCCAAGAAAGTCCCCCGTGCATGCAACAAATGATGTCTCTTTCAAAGAACGCTTTCAGTGCGGTTCGCACCTGCCCTTCTGCAAACCAGCACGGTGCTCCTAAACCCCCCGGAGGCTCACCCACAACTTGAATTTTGTCAGGATGATCTCACTCATCACACTACTTGAGTAGTTTTCGATCTGGCCGTTACAAGAACGCATCAACGCGATGAGACTTGGCCTCTTGCCCACCCGAAAAAGTCCCCAAGCAGCCTGACATCGACATCTGGCTGGTCTGCCGCACCAGGCCGCCCTTAGACCTGCGGCAGCAAAGACCCTCACGTCTTGGAAGGCCGTGGGCCAAAGCACTCTCACGGCAACTGTCAAGCACCACTTCATGGCCGCTTCCTGAAATTGCTGGCCCCTTCTGCTTGACAGACTCCACAAGAAAGCAAGGAAAATCTCCACATTTCTCGCGGATTTGCTGTTTAAAGGACCCACCCATGGCTTCATATCACCAACCATTCGCCATTCCCACCGGTGGCTCGCGTCGGGCCTCTCAAGTCGCTCGGCCACCTCGAGCGCTGTTTTGGCGTCCCCTGCCTGGCAAGGTTGGGGGCTCTGAGACATGGATACCTGGATCGGAGCGTTGGCCAAAATGCAATGCCCTGACACCCCCCCCCCCCGGGTGTTGTTGAGGGGCCCACAAACACATAGGGGCAGGGTAATACCATAGGGTAACATGCCATTGGGTAAACTCCTGCGCCAAAAGCCAAAGGCCCGCGAGGGACCCGAGAACCTTTCTGGCGGGGTCTTGCCTCTGAAAGCTGGGCCCCTCTTGGGAAGAGGATTTGCCTCTTTAAACGGGCACCTGGCAACTTCCAAGCTAGCCGAGCGTGGACTGGGGAGGGGAGGGGGAGGGAGCCCAGACAAGCCCCCCAAAAAGCCTTGCCAAACAAAAATTCCCTCCCCCCTTTTCCCCTCCCTTTTCCGATAGACTCGCCCCCCAAAACCCCTCCTGGAAGCTCCTGGACGGCGGCCGCAGCGCAGACTTCTGCGCCCACTCCGCCTGCCCGCACATTCTGAAACACCTGGCTTTCACTTCCCCTTAGAACAGGTGCCAAAGGAAGCGGGTGCTTCTGTTTGGTGAATTTGTGAGCTGAACTTGACCAGTTCAACTTGTCAGAAGTGAGTCAGATTCATGTCGGTCAGGGAGAGGCCACACACATGGCTATGGGTCAAAACCCCGTACTCCCAGTCAACATCCCAGTTTCCACTAAAATAGACTAAAATGGGTGGTGCACCTACCCCAACATGGTACCATTGGTGTTGACCCACGGCCACATCGAAAGACAAGAGTGCGACCACGACCCCACCCCCGCGTGCATTCTGCCGATAACGCCTGGCTGCTGTCCATGGTGTCCGGCAAGCTCAAGCTCTGGCTGTCGCGCCTGGCCCGACTTGGCCGCGCATGCCGTTAAACAAGGCGAACCGGCGTGATGAAAGTAGAAGACATGTAGTTGTGCAGGTGTCTACACTGTATGTATACACGTGCATGTATACACATGTATGTAAACATGTATGTATACACATGTACGGTTACACATGTACGTATACACATGTATGTATACACATGTGTGTATGCACATGTACGTATACACATTATGTATGCTCATGTATGTATACATATATATATATACAAAAGAATGTATGCAAGTATGTCTACACATGTATGTAAACAAGTATGTATACACATGTATGTATACACATGTATGTATACACATGTGTGTATACACATGTTTGTATACACATGTATGTGTACACTTGTATGTATACACATGTCTGTTTACACATGTATGTATACACATGTCTGCTTTAACATGTCTGTATACACAGGTCTGTACTGTCTGTATGTCTGTATGTATGTATGTATGTATGTATCTATGTATGTATCTATGTATGTATGTATGTATATCTGTATTTCTGCATGTCTGTCTGTCTCCATGTATGTATGTATGTATGTATGTATGTATGTATGCTATGCTGCGCTATGCTGTGCTCTGCTATGCTATGTTATGTATTGTTGTGGTATGGTGTTTTGTGTTGCGTTGTGTTGTGTTGTGTTGTGTTGTGTTTGATATGTTGTGGTATGGTATGTTATGTTGTGGTATGTTGTGGTGTGTTGTGTTATGTGGTGTTGTGTTATGTTATGTTATGTTATGGTTTCGTGTGTATATATATATATATATGTATGTATGTATGTATGTATGTATGTGTGTGTGTATGTACGTATGTATGTATGTATGCATGCATGCATGTATGTATGTATGTATGTACGTATCATGCATGCATGCATGCATGCATGCATGCATGCATGCATGCATGCATGCATGCATGCATGTATGTATGTATGTATGTATGTATGTATGTATGTATGTATGTATGTATGTATGATGTATGTATGCATGTATGCATGTATGTATGTATGTATGTACGTACGTACGTATGTATGCATGTATGTATGTACGTCATGCGCTAGTTATGTACATACGTACGTTCCTGCATATGAGTTTATGTAGATATGTACGTACGTATGTGTGTGTGTGTGTCTATGTGTGGCTATGTATGTCCATGTCTGTCCATGATGTCTCCAGTATCTCCCTATGTATGTCTCTATGTCTCTATCTATATCTCTATATGTATGTCTATGTGTATGTCTATGTGTAAGTCTATGTGTCTGTCAATGTCTGTGTGTGTGTCTATGTGTATGTCTCTGTGTATGTCGTGTCACACCTATGTCGTACACACATGCATAACCTTTTATGTGGCTATATATATATATATGCATATATCTACCTTAATCCATAGTAAATATGCATACGTGTGTATATATATATATATTTTATGATACATCTGTGCAGGGTCCCTGGATTTGACGAACACGCAAACGAGTATGTGCGGGCACACACACACACACACACAGTAGGGGCCAGTGCTTGGCCTCAGTTGCATGTTGACCCGAGTGGTTGACGCTGACTGCTCTCCTCCGCTAGCTGCACTCTCTCTTTCACCCAAATTCCACTGTGCAACACAAACCTCACATTGCCCCAGAGTACGGCCCACTGGGCCAAGAACGGCAAAACGCCCATCTCTGTGGTGGCATCTTTCAATGAAAGGCAGCAACAACCCTCCTGTCCTCACATCGGACTCAGCCCTTCGCTGCTCTCGCCCGGCTTTCCTCGAAACAGAGGAAAGAAAGCGAGCCGAAAAGGCGGAACAGCAGAGATGCCTAGCCCTTGGGGGGACAAGGTGGGCCATTTCATGCAGGACCATCTTGATAGAGAGGGGATCCAAGATGAAGAAAACCAGGTTTGCGTCGATTGATATCCAATAGACTACTCTTGACGGCACCTTGGTCTTGTGGGACAAGACCCTCCACTCTTCCGCCAGCCTATAGACAAAAGGACACTCGTTAAAAAAAAAATGGTACGAACTTCTGGCTTCTGCGGCCCTCCAATTCGTGCCAGGGTTGAAACACCCAAAATCTGCCGACTGCTTACCTAAAGAGAGGGCGACCGCAGGTTTGCAAGGCCAGGACCAGGACTGACACGATTGGACGAAACGGCAACACAAATGTCGAAAGCTGCTTGCAGGCGGCAACCCCCCTCCCCAGGCAAAGTGTCAGAAGCAAGCAAACACCCCTCAAATGGTCACTTGCGTGTGGGTTCCCCTTGAGAGCCACAGATGAGACTTAGGATGCGGCTCAAAATTAGACAGGAGGGGTCATGCAGGTTTTGGTCCATGTTTCCACTTGCCAGGGCAACCCATTTTGGTACCGGTTTTTTGAGCCACAGTCTCCTGGCCCCACGGAGCACTGGCCGCCCTGCACGCTCGGCCTGGCGTTGCGGCTGGGGCGCGTGATGCGACGCGTAAACCCGGATGCAGGGCAAATGAAGGTTTGGTTGATCGGAAGCATCCGGAGTCAAGAGGAAAGAATGATTCTGAAAGCAGGAAAAGATAAAAGATATGAAAACCAAAGCTTGGTAGCTCGCACGTGAGATGGTTGGCAGGAGGTTAGGGCCAGCTCAGGCTCGCTTGGATTTGGTGAGTGGAACCCGAACAGTCCAACTGCCATGTGGCTATGGGTCAAAACCCCGTACCCCCAGTGAACATCCCAATCCCCACTGACAAAGACTAAAATGGGTTGTGCACCTACCCCAAAATGGTACCAGTGGCTTTGACCCACAATCATGTGGGATTCAACCAACAAATTTGCCACCCAAGTCCCACCCAACCTAAACAGACCTCCCGTCCCGCCTCCCGAACCCAGGCGGGCTTCGTCAGGCTGGCCGAGTGGCTGCCCTGGGGCCATGCACAAGGAGACAGAGCGAGTCTGCGTGGCTGGGATTGCCCAAAAGGGGTTGCCATTCCACCCAAAAGGACTTGTGACACTTGTGTGTACCAGGGTTGCCGTTCCACTCAAAAAGGACTTGGGACCACACTCTCTGGGTGCCTGGGTTGCTGCATCCTCCTAAGAGTCGGCTGAAACAATTTTGCAGAAGCTTGTCATGTGAAATGATCACCCCTTCGTTG
This sequence comes from Effrenium voratum, assembly GCA_963377175.1. Taxonomy (NCBI): domain Eukaryota; class Dinophyceae; order Suessiales; family Symbiodiniaceae; genus Effrenium; species Effrenium voratum. The sequence goes on along the minus strand of CAUJNA010000142.1, from coordinate 70,219 downwards.
CGGGGGGGTCCTGCAACCCCTTAGCACCTCCCACCCCGTCACATTGTGTCCCCGTTTTGCCAAGACTCAGAGAGGGAGCCGGAGAGCTTCGTACCCGACAACGTGGTGCTTCTGCTATCAGGTCCTCAATCAAGCACACGCACACACACAGGCTTGCTGGCTGGCCGGACTGGCTTGGCTGGTTGGCTTGGCTGGTTGGCTTGGCTGGTTGGCTTGGCTGGGTTGGCTGGCTACCCTTGAGAGGCTGCAGGTGCAAGTGAGTAGGCCAGGCCACGCCGGGAAGACGAGGAGGACCCGAGACGACCTCGCCTCAAATGATGCAGCGCTCTGGGAACACGCAACATCAGCCTCCCTGGCGGCAATTGGGGGCAATGCAGCCACCAACGTGTTGACACCGAAATGCAGCCGGCAGCCAGCGAAAAATGCAGCGGCGCAACAGTTTGAAGCCTTTCAACTAGAAATCAGAAAAGGCTGAGCCTAGATCCTCCTTGAAACACACAAACACACACACAGGGTGTGTGCAAACCCTGAGCTCAAACCATCTGCCGAGCCACTCGGACGACCTCAGCTGACGTCACTGCCAACTGGCATGTCAAAATCACTTCTCCAGCTGCTTGTCTGCCACTTTACATCTCCACAATAAAAGGCCCACACAGACACAGACACAGAGACACAGAGACACAGACACACAGACACACAGACAAGGACACAGACACACAGACACACAGACACACAGACACACAGACACACAGACACACAGACACACAGACACACAGACACATAGACACACAGACACACAGACACACAGACACACAGACGCACAGACACACAGACGCACAGACGCACAGACATGCAGAAACACAGACACACAGACACACAGACACACAGACGCACAAACGCACAGACACACACAGACACACACAGACACACAGACACACAGACACAGACAGACACACAGACAGACACACAGACACACAGACAGACACACAGACAGACACACAGACAGACACACAGACAGACACACAGACAGACACACAGACAGACACACAAACAGACACACAGACAGACACACAGACACAGACACAGACAGACACACAGACACAGACAGACACACACAGACACACACACACACACAGACACACACACACAGAGACACACACACACAGACAAACAGAGACACACACACAAACACACACACACACAAAGACACACACACACAAACACACACACACAAAGACACACACACACACACACACACCTCCCCGCCACACCTGCTCCACCCCAAAACCAGGTGGGTGTAGCAAAGCCTTCCGCACCCTAGCAGGACGCAACCTGTCTGAAATGACCCCCTCTCCCTTTGCAAGCGGCCGTTCGTCCATGCTCTTGGCGTCACTGGACACGAACTTGCCTCAAACCGAGTCGCATCTGGCAGGAGCGGGGGAGGGCCAAACAAACTTGCCTTCACAAAAACCAGACCAGGCAAAACAATTACAAAACACTAGCTTGTTTGGCAGCTTCCTTCAGTCTTTTTTCCCCATGGGTGGACGGGTTCATTTGTCTCCCTTTGTCTCCCCATGCCTGGCACGGTTTTCGGGTTCATTTGTCTCCCTTTCTCTCCCTTCATTTGTCTCCCGTTGTCAGCCTGGATGCCTGGCGCGGCTTCATTGTCGCCTGGATGCCGGTGGACGGGTTCATTCGTCTCCCCTAAACCCATTTGTCTCCCGTTGTCTCCCAGCCTGGCTGCCTGGCACGGCTCTCTGCGTGCACGGGTTCATTTGTCTCCCTTTGTCTCCCCATGCCTGGCACGGATTTCTGGCTGGACAGGTTCTCTGCCTTCATTTGTCTCCCGTTGTCGCCTGCATGCCGGCACTGCTCTCTGGGTGGACAGGTTCATTTGTCTTGCTTTGTCTCCCTTCATTTGTCTCTCGTTGTTTCCCAGCCTGGATGCCTGGCACGGCTCTCTGGGTGATGCCTGGCACGGCTCTTGTCTCCCTTCGTTTGTCTCCCGTTGTCTCCCAGCCTGGATGGTTTGTGGGTGGACGGGTTCATTTGTCTCCCTTTGTCTCATTTGCCTCCCGTTGTCTCCCAGCTTGATTGCCTGGCACTCTGGGTGGACGGGTCCCTTTGTCTCGCTTTAAGGGAGACAAAGGGAGAGAAATGAACCCATCCACCCAGAGAGCCGTGCGTCTCTGGGTGGATGGGTTGATTTGTCTCTTTCTTTGTCTCCCTTCATTTGTCTCCCGTTGTCTCCCAGCCTGGATGCCTGGCACGGCTCTCTGAGTGGGGCACATTTTTGTGTTCCAGGTGAAAGCATGGGATTGTTCTGAAAAACACACACATGCGATCCGATCAAGTTTAGTCTACAGAGGCCACCGTCGCAGGAATTTTTTGCAGTTTTTCACTCATACAAAGCGGAGTCCTGCAAACACCAATGGATCGCCCGCTCCCCACTGGCGAACCTGCGAGCCGCGCGCTGGCAAGGCGCTAGCACATTCATCTGATAACAAACATGTGTTCCTGGAACACACACATGTGCGTACATCTGCAACACACATTTGTGTTTACCTGGAACCCATACATGTGCTCACTTGGAACAAGCATTTGTGTTCACGTGCAACACTGGTGCAGACCTAGATCGCACAAACGTGTTTAACCCGAACAAACTCTCTGTGTTGACTTCACATATGTGTACACAGGGAACACACGTATGTGCACATGTGGAGAAACACGCACAACACAAATGTGCAACACACATGCGTTCAGGACGACAAAAACGTGTTCACATGGATTTTTCATGGAATTTTCATTTTCTGCACGCCTGGGCGACACATAAATCAAGTTCCCCAAGCCGGCTGTGAGGCGCTATTCCATGGGGCTCTGCCTTGAACAGCGCTTGTGCTTTATATGCATGTGTGCGACCAAATCTAGATTTTTTTGCAACACGTTGCTAGCGCGCGAACCTGCTGCTGCTGCTGCTACTACTGCTAGTACTGTCAGTATCGGATGCGTCCCAGCATCTACAGCTTAGCAAAAGCTTGACGGCGCATTGCGCATCTTTTTCGCCTGGCTGCGCATTGTCTTTCGTATCGAGCAATCTGTTGCTCGATAGAACGTTCTAAAGTGCCTTTATCCTATTGTGGCAACTCTGCGTATCGATTCAGTAAAGCATTTGCTTTTGCAGGGAAACACGCAACCCCATTCTTCCGTATGGTCGGTACAAGGCCGCCTTCTTGTCTCAGCCGTTTTTCTCTCTTTGTCCGCACTCCATGGTAATTGCGCGCGAGGAGAGCGGAAGCAAATTTGGATAACTGGGAACCCACACGCGTGTGTGTGTGTGTGTGTGCGTGTTCCGGGTGCGCATATGCGCGTGTGTGTTCGCACGTACACATATGTGTGCTCCACGCATACGCATATGTGTGTTCACGTGTGCACATATGCGTGTTGCACGTGTACACATGTGTGTGTGCACGTGTACGCACATGTGTGTTCTTATCAGACACGCGTATGTGTTCAAGGAGAAGACATGCTTGTTGTCAGATGAACGCATGTATGTGTGTTCACGTGTACACATATGTGTGTTCACGTGTGCACACATGTGCGTTCTAACTGGACACGTGTTTGTGTTCCAGGAGAACACATGTTTGTTATCAGATGAACACGTGTGTGTGGTATGTGTGCTCATTTGTACACTTATGTGTGTCCCGCGTGTATACATTTGTGTGTTGCCGTATACACACATCTGTGTTCCAGGTGGACACGTGTTTGTGTTTCAGGTGACTACATGATTGTTTTCAGATGAACGCACGTGTGTGTGCGTGTGTGTGTGTGTTCCGGGCGCGCAAATGTATCTGCGTGTTCACGTGTACACATATGTGTGTTCCACGCGTACACAGACGTGTGTTCCAGTGTACACACTTCTGTGTTGCAATCAGACGCGTGTTTGTGTTCCAGGAGAACACGTGTTTGTTATCAGATGAACACTCGTCCGTGTCTGTGTTTTCCGCGTGCACATAAATCTGTGTGTTCACGTGTGCAGACCTGGAGAGCACATATGTCGTCAGATGCACAAAATGTTCACCTAGCACATACTCATGTGTTCACGTGGAACACATCTGTTCACCTGGAACACAAACACGTGTTCATTTGGAACACGCACGTGCGTACGTGGAACACACATATGTGCACACGTGAACACTCACATATATGTGCACCCGGGGCACACACCAGTGTCCTCACCGGATAACAGCCACGTGTTGTCCTGGAACGCAAACACGTGTCCAATTGGAACACACACACACACATGTGTGTACACGTGACGTGAACACACATATGTGTACACATTTGCGCACACGTGAACACACATATATGTGCGCCCGGAACACACACACAGCAGTGTTCATCTGAAACCCAACATGTCTTCACCTGGGCCACACACACGTGTCCAATTGAAACACACATGTGTGTACACGTGAACACACATATGTGTACACGTGCGAGACACGCATGTGCACACGTGAACACACACATGTGCACACGTGGAACACACATGTGTAGTATGTGCTCCAGAAAACGCATGATTGTTTTCGAGGTACATGTGTGTGCGCTTTGGGTGAGGATTTATGTTTAACTCACGTGTGCGCATATGTGTGTTCCACGTGTACACACATGTGTGCTTTAATCGCACACGCGGCGTTCCTGGATACATACTTGTGTTCCAGTGGTACGCATATGTGTGTCCCACGTGTACACACATGCGCGCCTTCATTGCACGTGTTTGTGTTCCAGGTGAACACATGTGTGTTCCACGTGTACACACATGTGTGTCTGAATTGGACGCGCGTTTCATTGTGTTCCAAGTGAAAACACATGTGTGTTCCACGTGAACACACTAGCGTGCCGTAGGTGAACACATATGATATGTGTTACAGGTGTACACATGTGTGTGTGTGCTTTCCAAGAAGCACGTGTTTGTTTCCATCTCAGCACGCTTATGCGTGCGCCGCGTGTACTGTTTCAGTCGTATACATATGTGTGTTCCACGCGCACGCACACATTTCTGTCTAAATTGGACATGTGTGTCTGAACTGCCCATGTGACCGCGCGCTCAGCCACACTTGCAATCACGCGCGCGCGCTCGCCCGCTATCGCATGCGCTTGCCCAACCTCAGTTCTGGCGCGGCGCTGAAGCGAGAAGCACGCCAGCAACACACGTGCAGCAACGCAACGCGTGCCAGGTTCAAGATCGCATCATTTTGATGTATTCATGTTGAAGCGCAGAAAGCCACAAGTTGTTGGCATGTTTGTGCTTGCCCGTCAGTCCTCAACTGTTTGGGGTCTCTGCTGTAGTTTGTAGCTGCCATCTTTGAAAGGCCGTCCACTCACCCCCAGGTCGGTGTGAGAACATCGGAATCAGGCCAATTGCAAAACAAAAAAGATGCGCCTCACAGGTGCCCTCCGCCCTTTGCAACATCCACAGCACGCGGAAAAGCTGGTACCTGGGACCTGCAAATCGGCTGCAAACCCCGAAAATTCCCTGCTACCCCGGGTTTCAAGTCATGATAGTCAAAAAGTGGGGAAAACCCTGGCGCAGTCTTTCTTTGTTTGGGCCATCCTTTCAGCACCCAATGGCCAACTCCCAGCTCCAGCCATCAGCCCAAGCAGCTCCAGTACGCCAGCTTCTTCTGGGATAGAAGCTGCGGCACCTTGGTGTCCAGCACAAAAAGAAATCAGCACACCAATTTTACCGGCGAAAAGTGAAGCCATGGAGGGGAAAAGAAGAATAAATCAAAAAGAACTTCCAAGCCGTGTCCAAGGTCGTTCCTGGAGCTTCAAATCTCAGTGGAAAGCAATGGGCGCTACCACTATCCCGGCCACCCAAATCGCCCAACTCCGCACTGGCAGCTACAGTCATATAAGAACTCGGATATTTGCAATAGGGTTTTGAGGTCCACGCATTTTAACACTATATCAAGTCATGATCATGCGGGCAAAAGGTTAGTAATTATTCAGCCCCTCATATTGGCCTAAGCCCAGGCCCCCCCCCCACACCCCTCCCTGCATCCGTGAAAGGCGGCCCAAGGGAGGCACCGAAAGACCCCAACTTGCAGCCCGCGGCGCTGGCGCAAAGGCCCCAATCTGGCGGCAATCCGTCTCCGTGAGAACGTCCAAACTGGGCGAGGGCAAGGCGTGCCAACAGACAAAATGGACACCTGCGCAAAAAGAGACACAACAACCACCACCACCACCGCCACCCACCTCCCCCACACACGCAAGCCAACCCCCACCACCACTTGGCGGGTTGTTGATCTTTTGTTAAAAAGAGAGATATTTTAGAGGGACACCACATAAATACTCAAACTCTTCTCGCAAACCGACCGCTCCAAGGCTGGCCAAACCCAAAAGTGCAGGTCGCAGGCCTCCTGATTAAATGTGTGTCCAACCCCCATTCAACGCCGGAGGAAAAAAAAGAGGCGTCGGCTGGCGGAAGAAGCTCATGCGCTTCCGGATCCGGTCCAAGGTCTCCTTGCTGAGGACCGAATACCTCGCTCCGAGAGAGGTTTCAGGTTTTGCGGCAAACAAGTGCTACGATTTCCCGCATATCCAGTCAAAGGCGGAAACTACGTTCGTTGTTCTTTTCAGGAGGACAAAGGTCCAGGTTGTAGAGTATTTGGGAGCTTGGCAGCTTTACGCAATCTTTTTCATCGAAACCAAACAAACCAAACGAAACCAACATCCCGCATTGATGTTAAGCATACCTCCATGAGATACGTGAATTCCCGACCGAGGGGATTTGAGTTGGAAAGAGCCCCAATTGAAAGGGGCGCATACAACCTGCTAAAATGGCCGCCTACACCCACCCGAAAACTAACCATGGACTTTTAGACAAAGAGAAACGGAAAAAAAATGTTCAAGGCCCCCATCGCTGTCTCTGACGTTGCTCTCATTCATTCCTGGCTGCTCCCCTCTCGCCGGTCATCTGTCAAGCCCTTCAACGAGCCCCCGGGCCCAGCTTGCGCCAGGTCCTCGTTGATGCTGTTGCGCATGACGGCGCGGAAGAGCTCCCAGACGCTGGTGATGCCTCAAGCGACTTATGAGCCCGGACCTGGTGTCCCATGGATTCGTCCAGTGGGCTGCTCCAAAGTCTAAAGTGAGCCGCTGGCCCAAAGTAGTATTCCCTTTGAAGCGAAGCCATACTCAAAAGGACATGCCCGCGTCTTCGCGCCGAGAGGGCCATGTCCCTTCTGGGCGAAGCTCCTGAGACCCGGACCCACTGCTTTCAGCTTCTCCATCACGCCTGAACAAACGCAAGTGCGAATCAGAGAGAGCCGAGACAAGGAATACCATGGAAAACAGCCCTACGTTCAACAGACAAAATACCCCAACCCAAGGTGAATGCTGTTTCGCTTCCTCTCTGAAAGGCAGACCAAAAGGAAACCGTGCCACGGGGGGGGGGGGGTTGCCCTCCTAACACTCGGATCGGCGCTCCAATCTCACCGGGGCGCTGCCCACGTTGCTCTGGCCGTTCTTCTTGGGGAAGGACCACTCCGGCCGCACGGCCTCTAGGCATCCCCCCGCACAGACCGAACATGCCCCCCTCTGGCCGGAAATGCCAGCAAAAAACAGAACAAAGGCCTCAAGCTGCAGGCATGTAGTTCCTTTTCAAAGGCATGGACTGCTTCGGCTCTGGGAAGCGGGACCAAGAAGGAGCCAAGCCTTCAGGAACTGCAGGAGTTCACTCTGCCCCTCCAGGGAGAAGGAGTAGTTCTCCCGCAAATCATCCCTGCCTCGGAAGAAATCATCGGATCCCGAATTCGTCTGATGCCGCTTGCGGATCCTACTGCGCTCTTCCACCTCCCAACGGAAGCCCATTCGCTCACAAGATGACTGCGGCCCAAAGCCTCTTGAGGCCGGCCAGTACTCTCATCCCCGAACAAGGACACATCTTCCCAATCAAATGTCCTTTTGACACTCGAGCTTTCCCAAACCAGCCAGCTGTTGGTTTTTTTTTCCCCCGTATGGACCGCTCTCGCCCCGAACGCGAGAGAAGCGCAGACACTGTCGACTTCACACCTGAGGCGCCGGCGGTCCGGGATGTGGCCGCTCAACCACTCCGGCATGAAGACGCGCAGGGCGTCGGTCGTCGGTGCCCGAAGGCGACAGGATTCGCTATGCCTTCTGCTCTTTGATGCGCTGAAGGGAATGTCCTTTGGTCATCTTCCCGGTGGTGTCGCTGCCATGCATCTTGCCTCTTGGCTGCTGGTACATGGTGACCATTGTTCTCATCCTTGTATGAGTTATGCTTGGAATTCAGCAGCTTGCGCCGGGATCAAGTCTTTCAATCCATGCAATGGTGTGTAACAAAGCAAGCCACCAAATGAGTCTGCCAAAGCGAAGTGCTTCTGCACAGGCTATAGAGGGAAATGTCAACTTAAGACCAAGCCGGATGACCATGTGTGCCATGGTTGAAATTCCGTCTGAGCAATCCTCATGGCTCGCCTGCATTGGTTGCCTAAAAACATTTGTTCAGAGTTGGTGACCATCCTTCCCTGAACTGCGCCAACCACCCCGCCCCCCGCCAACCCCCCAATCGAGCAAAGCAACGCGTGCTTCTGCTGCGTTATCTTTTCTAACCCCGACATCGCCTTCGGCATGCGAGCGTCACTTCCCTAGAGGTCTACGGGTCCACACTGCGGCAGTTGTGCGCAAACCGGTGGGTGAAACGAGCGTTGCTGGCATATGAGTGGGGAATGTGTCAAGGCCAAGCCCAATTTGGGTTTCACGTTCAAATTTTAAGGGGTGCAAAACTTCAAAACTCCTCTTATTTTCGTTCCAGCACGTTCTCGCGCTGATTTCCGGCTCACAGCGTGGGCGCGCTTGAGCTAAGATTGCCCTGGCGGGGCAGGCAGAGACGCCCCAGGCAAAGGGGCAAAGGGCAAAGCAAGGCGTCAACTTGGCTCTGACCCGAGATTGGTGCAAGCTATAGGAATTGAAATCCTAGTTCTCACGATTCCTAACCAATGACCCCACCCTGCGCGGTGGAGAAGAGATTTCAACGGAAAGGGTGCCGCAAAACAAAAGAGCCAAAAGTCTCCGCAAAACAAAAGAGCCAAGCAACTCAGAAATGCCTTCTACAGCTTCAACTTAATGAAGAGCCTCACATCAACAATTGCTTGCTACAACCTGGGAACAAAGCATGCCTGATCCCAACATCAGGATATGCCTGGTAGCACCAGCGCAACTTACTGCTGACACTGACAGCTTGCGTCCGGCAAAGATCATGTTGCAACGCGCCAATCCGCTCACCCATACGTACTTGGCTCACTCACCCGTCAAGGCCAGGCGAATTCATCGGCAACCAACCGCCGCACCTTGAGGTGCCAGCCATCCTTCAAAGTGGGCGTGAAGGAGAACTTGTGGTCGAACTTCACCTGCACCCGAGATCCCGAGATCAGCGACTCGGCCTTCCAAACTGGAGTTTTCAAATGAACTTCCCTTTCGCTTGAAGCTGCGGAAAACTTCCAGGGGCAAGTAGATATAGATATATATATATATATACATATATATATATATGTTATGTATTTGCTTAGATACGTGCGGGTGCATGAGTGCTGCGGGCTCCGTGTGATGACTGGGAACCCAAGCTCCTTGGGAACGAGCCCGCCTGCTCGCCAAAGGCCTTCTCCAAGAAGTTGTACTTGTCTCAGGGATCGGTTGATGTCGAGACTGGGGAACCAGAATAGGCCCTTTCGGGGGAGCAGATTTCAATCAACATGAAACCTCTGTTGACACAGCATGAGAGCTTCTGGCAAGCTTGGCTGCATGGCTTGCTCTCTGGCCACTTGGGCGTATCTGAAAACTTGGGGGCCTCTCAAACGATTTGCACGCTGAAAATGGGCGATACTCTCCAAGTTTCGTATTGATCTCCTCTTGACACCATCCCAAATGGGTATGTCTCCAAGCGGTTGGAAACTAACCACCAAGAGAAACCGACAGGAAACCAGAAGGGAAGCCTCAGAAGTCATTTGGCTGTGGGTCAAAACCAACGGTACCATTTTGGGGTAGGTGAATTCACCACCCATTTTAGAACCTGTTTTAGTGGTTGGATTGAATCGGATGTTCACCTGGGGGTACTATTTGGATTTGGACCCATCACATGCCTTCTGAAAATCTCACACACCCCACAAAACGGCGAAACGACGAGGCGCTGGAGTCGCGGAAGCGCCGGAGTCTGGCGGCTTCCAGCTTCTCTTCTGTAGCCTTAGCCCGCAAAAACCTGCTGAGCGACACCTCCCAGACCCCTCCTCCCCTCCCCCCCTCCAAAAAGAAGACCCACAGGTCGGGCGGTTTTTTTTTGTTCGCCATCATTGATGCTCCACCTGTAAACTCAATAGATGCATGTCCTGCAAACTCCTTGAATTTGTGGGCCTGTTGGCCCCTGTTCAACCCCTTCTTATACTTCAAGCAGCCGCCAACTAACTTGACAGTTGCTGTTTACAAATGTCGATGGTGTCCATCAGGCAGTGGGATCCAAGATTTCTGTTTCCTCCGAATCCCCTCCATTGGCGTCCAAAGCTCGGCTCGTCAAACCTCCCAACCAAATTTCCGAAACCCAAACGGCCCTTTCTTTTTCGGAAAACTCCGGGGGGCCGTTTTTGCCTTGTCTTGGCCCACCTCAAAATGTGTTCTCAAAATCATCGGCGCATCGCCATTCTCTTCATAGAAATGTCTTAAGCCCACAGGGATCCACCGGCCAGCGACCTGGTGGGGCTCGCCCGAGAAATAGGTCCCCCCATAGTTCCCCTTTAAACATCCCGAGCAAAAGGACTGGCTTTTCCAAAAGGCGATGTTCAAAAACATGCTCTGAGCAGAAATTTCGAGAACGTGGCCTGCCCAAAAACAGCCCAAATGGTTGCTTTGCCCTGGGCGTCCCTTCAAACGAAGAAATGTTGGAAATACTAGGAAATACGCCGAAAATGAATCTACCCCGAAAATGAATCGAGCCCTTGAGCGAAAAGAAACCATCGGGGTGTCTCTTCCTCCGAGGCGCCACCGCTTGCCGGTCGCACTCCAGCTTCCGCTGCTCCTCCAGCTGCTGCATCAGCGAGACCTGGATCCTGAAGCTTTGCCCACGCGTGTGAATCGCAAGGGACCCTTTGGTGGACATGACCCTTTGGTGGGAAAACTCATGTGCACAAACCCCTTTCAAGGGGGTCCGTCAGGGCAAGCGAATCGCCATGTCAATGTGTCCAGGTTGCAACCCGGACAAAGCACGCCCAAGCTCTAATTAGGGGATGGCCCAAAACAAGTCCAAACTCGTTGTTTACCACCACCATGGGAGTGAGTGGGTGTCCTTTATCGTTTTGACACGTTGCCATATCTCCCATCGAGCCTCTCTCTCTGTGGCAACTTGTGGCAGCTTCCTTTTATAAGCACAAATAAATCTTCCCAGGAAGCGTGCTGACGCTTCTATCCAAGCCCCACATAGGTATGGATCAAAATGTACCACCATGTTTATTTTTGACCCACAGCCACATAGCAGATGGACCATGCAGGATTCCAATGGAAGGGTCCAGTCCTGGCTTTCAGCTTGTCGTTCTTCTGCGCTTGCGACTCCGTCTTCTCGCTTCGCGTCTCACCCACCTGACTTGTGCACCAGCAATAAAGCAGCAGCGCTAAAAAATCATTGACTTTGGGAGTAAGAATCCCGACATCAACCGCTTCAAGGCGGATGAGGATCTCAAGACCCGTTTGAGGCACGGTCGAGTTTGCTTGCCCAAGCCTAAAGGACACGGGAAAAAACGAAAGTCTCCTGGTTTTTCTTGCTAGTTCTCAGCAGGGAATACGGCAATGACCCCTATACACCATCCCCTATGATTTCCTTTAAGGGAATCCCTAGGTTCATTCTCAAAATCCCGGTCATTCCCTGGGAAGTGTGTGACTTTCCCTATACCCCTCCCGAATGAACCGCAGCAATCTGACCAAACCTCTCTTCCCGCACCTTCTCCAGCCTGGCGTGGTAGGCTTCCTGGCTGGCCCTCAGCGCGTCCCGGGCTCGCCGCTCCTGACACGCTCCACGTTCAGTCGCCCGATGTTTGAGTCTACCGGGTCAAACAAAAGGCGCCTGCGGGCCCTCACACAAACGCAAGGGCACCATCGACACCCATGCACGTTCAATCAGTTTGTTAATGTTGACCCTATGAATCAAGCCCAGGTTTTTTGGGGTGTGTTTCCCTCCAAAAGGGATGATTCCCTGGTAAATCCAGGGACACCCTCCTATTCATAACTGGGGTTGATCAATATGGGGTCAACACTGGTTTGGCTGTGCCACTCAAGCTGTTCAGGATATGTGGATGCAAGGACAGGATCTGCGACCGTCCTGGATTGCTTTCCCTTGTGTCTTCGATGACTCTTTGAGACACAAGCGAAACGGCCAAGCAAATCCCGTTGAATAGATTTCCAAAATAGAGCGCAAAAATGGAATCGGTCCCTCAAACCACAGGCCTCGTTTGGATTCTGGAAGAAGAACCCAACTGCAAGTCAAAAAATTACACCAGCCTCGACCCCAAACAGCAAAAAGGCATGACAAGTCTGCAGAACCCCAAAAAACGGCTTGTCTGCTTCATGTAAGGTGCTAAATTGAGTAGCTTATGTGAGCAACACATAGTTACAATCAGTCCATGTATGTCCCTGCAGTTGGGAAGAGGACACATCGGGTCCATCCATCTCCTTGACGCCGGGTAAAAGCATCGATGTTGTTCATCGACTTCGAGGAGAAAATTCCATGTCAATGCCATGTTCGAGAGTGAAGGTGAATCAACCTAACGCCTGGCATTAATCAAAGGCTTCGACGGAACTTTCGTAGTACGGACACTCAATGCACTTTTCCATCACCGCAGCATTTGGTGCCCGTCTCGCTGCTCTCAGTCTCAGCAGCTTGCGGTCGAGACTGGACACATGCCACTTCTGGTTGCTATTCTTCTCGAGCTCGGCTAAAGGTCTTGCCACAAGCAAAGCAAGAGAGCGCTTGCATAAACTTGCAGACTGCGCCTTGTAGCGCTACGGCCGGGACATCCTCGCCTAGCAACAGACACACACCGCGCCAAATTGGCAAGCGTCAGCAAAGGTTCCCGTTTGGCGCGCACCTCTGTCACCCGGCACAGCTCCAGAAAATCCTCAGTGTTTGAGCCGGCAGTTGCTTGGTCATCCTCATCCAGGGCCTTCATCTCTGTCGTGTCCAGCGCGCTCCATGCGCCCAACGCCGCTCCATTCTGGAACAAGCTTGGCTTTGAACGTCAGCTCCAGCCCTGCTCCATCTCGGAAACGTGTGAGAACTTTGCCCCAACTTACCAATGCTGGCTGCACAGTGGGCACCACCAGCTTGGCCGGGTTCATCTTGGAGTTGGTGCTTATGGAACTCACATGTGTGGTGAACGACCGGCGGCCGTCATTCCAACGCACGCCGCTGGCAACAACTTCTGGGCCTTGCGTTCACTCAGCTCCAGCAGCACTGTAATCAACTGGCCGGGTTCGTGAACCCTTTCCAAGTTGTCAAGGTCAGCAAAGTAGGTTGCCAGGAGCTCCTATGCATCAACCAAGTTTTTCGAGGAGAGCTCGACAAGTGCAGGGACGATGCGAACAACTCTTACGAGCTGATGGTTTGGTTGGGGGCCCGACTCACCCAGGCTATACTTCCAGGACAATTCTTTCTGGAAACCGGTCAGAAAAAACCTTGGAGCTTGGACCCCCCCTTACGATGCAACAAGATGATAAGCACGCCTGCTTGACTGAGTGTTCACTTGTCGTTCCAAGCCACTCTGCGATTGGCGAAACGGCTCTTGTTGATGGGACCCCAAAAAGAAAGCATCAAACACGGCGGCGGCGTTAGAAACTCTTTTTGTTTATAGAGCCACCGAACATGTGTCGAAACATGGCCATGACCGTGTCTCCTTGTTGCAATCACCCTGAGCACCAGAGCCGCCATTCCGTAATGTGACTCCCACGCTCGCAATTGAAGTTCAAGGCGTAGTGGAGGTGAAGCCGTGTCGTCAAAGAAGAAATGGATGGTCTTGATGGTACCAGCACATCCCTCCAGCTTGGTTTCCCGACAAGCCACGTATGCTGCGAGCAAGTAAATCAGAATCTCGCCCGGAGCTGCCAACTTCAAGTCGAGATCTCGGAAAAGAACGTTGATTGCGAGAATGAAATGGAATTGCTCGGATTTCCAAAAATACTCACTGCGGGAGGCTAGCACAAGCGCCATGCAATACAGCTCACGTTGACCCCTTTGGTGTGGGTCCAGAGACTGTAGGGAAGCTAGCGCCTGAAAACCCTTGAGCCCTCGCACTTGCAAGCCCTGGCACTTTCGGACACGTGCAAAACAGCAACGTCCATATTGCGGAATATGTGGAAACAAGCTGAGAAATCTGTCTTCAACCCTTCTGTCAGGAGGCAACGAGATATGTCAAAGCTGCGACCTTGCCATCACGAAGCTGTGAGATGCTTCAGCAAAATGCGTTTGCCAGTGGGACCGGATTACATAGGTGAGGAAAAAGCGCTAGCGAAGCGAAAGACTGGATATGATTTTGGCCGGGCCACATGTCTATCCAACTGAGAAGGTGCTAAATACTGGCAACAAGATAGGAGGCAAGGTTTTCAACAGGACTGCCAACAAGAAAGGGTGCTCGAACTACAGTGATGCTACCAAGAGGAGACTAGAAGATGGGTGGAAAGAAAGAATGAGAAGCAAGCGGCGCCAAGTAATCCTAGCAAGTTCTCTGCGCAAGTTCCTCTGAGCAAGTTGTTGGCGCGAGTTCCTTTGAGCAAGTTCTCCAGGCAAGTTCTTGGCACAAATTGCCTGAGCAAGTTCTCTCAGCAACTTTCGCTGAACAAGTTTCAATGAGCAAGTTGTCTGAGCACGCTCTCGCTCTCTGCGCGCAGCGCTTGCCGCAACTGCAACTTCCTAGTGCAACTCACTACTGCAACTTGCTAGCGCCATTTGCTGGTGCTACTTGCTAGTGCCACTGGCTAGAGCTACTGGCTCATGCATCTCGCTAGCGCTATCTTGCTCGTGCTACTGGCTTGCGCCATTTTGCTAGTGCTAGTGGCATTTTGCCAGTGCAACTTGCTAGTGCTACTTGCTAACACAACTTGCTTGCGCAACTTGCTGGTGTCATCCGCTGGAGGTCTTTCCTGCAGCGCCGCGTCATACGATTTTGGCGAAGATGGTGGCTGACCCCCGCCCTCTGAGCCGTGCCCCTTCTCCATTCCAAGTCAGTTACGGCCACTTGGCTGGGCTCTGCTGATGCCACAAGGATGCAAACCAGTCAGTTAAGGCCACTTGGCTGCTCTGCTGATACGCCACAAGGATGCAAACTAGTCAGCCAGTCACGTTCGCACCACAAGGATGCAAACCAGTTAGTTTGTGGGCTCTGCTGATGCGCCACAAGGATGCATACCGCCACATGGCTGGGCTCTGCTGATGTGTGACAAGGATGCAAACCAGTCAGTTACGGCCACTTGGCTGCTCTGCTGCGCCACAAGGATGCAAAACAATCAGTCAAGGCCCCTTGGTGGGCTCTGCTGATGCGCCACAAGAATGCAAACCAGTCAGCTACGGCCACTTGGCTGGGCTCTGCTGACGCGCCACAAGGATGCAAACTTGGCCAAGAAGTGCGGCGCTGGCTTCTAAAAAGCAGCTCAGTCTCCTGAGCAAAGCAATCAGGCGGATGTCACGGTATTTGTTTATCGAGAACAAAAGTACACATTTGCGGATTGACAGGGCTCTGCTGATGCGCCAAAAGGACGCAAACCTGCACTTGGCCAAGAAGTGCGGCGCTGGCTTCCAAAAAGCAGCTCAGAAGCCTGAGCAAAGCAATCTGGCGGATGTCACGATCTACTTGTTTATCGAGAACAATATACAGATTTCAGGCTCGACGGCTCTGCTGATGCGCCACAAGGATGCAAACCTGCGCTTGACTAAGAAGTGCTTCCAAAAGCAATCAGGCGGATGTTACGGTATTTGTTTATCGAGAGCAAAAGTACATATTTTAAGGCTTGACAGGGCTCTGCTGATGCGCCACACAAGGATGCAAACTTGCACTTGGCCAAGAAGTGCGGCGCTGGCTTCCAAAAAGCAGCTCTGCGCCACAAGGATGCAAACCTGCGCTTGACCAAGAAGTGCGGCGCTGGCATCCACAAAGCAACTCAGTATCAGCCGGATGTCACGGTATTTGTTCAGCTGATGCGCTACAAGGATACCAAGCATTTAAGGCTCGACAGAGCTCAGCTGATGCGCCACAAGGATGCAAACTTGCACTTGGCCAAGAAGTGCGGCGCTGGCTTCCAAAAAGCAGCTCTGCGCCACAAGGATGCAAACCTGCGCTTGACCAAGAAGTGCGGCGCTGGCATCCACAAAGCAACTCAGTATCAGCCGGATGTCACGGTATTTGTTCAGCTGATGCGCTACAAGGATACCAAGCATTTAAGGCTCGACAGAGCTCAGCTGATGCGCCACAAGGATGCAAACTTGCACTTGACCAACAAGTGCGGCACTTGCTTCCAAAAAGCAGCTCGGTATCAGCCGTATTTGTCTATCGAAACCAGTCTACATTTTTAAGGCTCGACAGGGCTCTGCTAATGCGCCACAAGGATGCAAACCTGCACTTGACCAAGCTGTGCGGCACTTGCTTCCAAAAAGCAATCAGCCAGATGTCACTATATATTTGTTTTTTATCGAGAAACATAGACATATTCAGGGCCCTGCTGGTGCTCCACAAGGATGCAAACCTGCGCTTCACCAAGAAGTGCGGCACTGGCTTCTAAAAAGCAGCTCAGTTTCCTGAGCAAAGCAATCAGCCGGATGTCACGATTTGTTTGTGTCGAATCCATGTTTCTAGCTTGATGCTTCTCATGCCACGTGAGCCGAAGGGAGCCGAAGGGAGCCGAACGCCAGCTACTGGATGCCAAAGCAAGCCAGGTCAGTGAGAAGAAACAGGTCAGTTGGATTTGCCCGAGACCTTCATTTTTCCTGTTGAGGGCTGTAAAGCAGGAAAACAGCCAGCTGGCAGCAAGCAAGGTCAGCCCCAAAACTCGCAAAGAAGAAGCAGCTTCAGTTGGTTTTGCCCGGCATTAAGCAAACAGCCAACCGCAGAGACTGGGAGACACAGGGAGACAAGCGCGAAATACGCCCCCGGAGCCGGCGTCACAGCGTCTGGCATCTGCGCGGAGACTGGGAGACACAGGACAAGCAAAAGACACGACCCCGCAGCCAGCGTCACAGCATCTGCCGTCTGACCGCAGACGCAGACCGCGCAGCCAGCATCTAGCATCTGACCGCAGAGACGGGAGGACAGGGAGACAAGCGGGAGACACGACCCCAGACTGGGAGACAGGGAGGCAAGCGGGAGACACGACCCCGGAGCCGGCGTCACAGCATCTGGCATCTGACCGCAGAGACTGGTAGAAAGAGGGAGACGAGAAAAGCGGGAGACATCGACCCCGGAGCCGGCGTCACAGGGAGACAAGCGGGAGACACGACGCGGAGCCAGCGTCACAGCATCTGGCATCTGACCGCGGAGACTGGGAGACACAGGGAGACAAGCGGGAGACACAACCCCCACAGCATCTGGGCATCTGACCGGAGAGACTGGGAGACAGGAACACAAGCGGAAAACAGGACCCCGGAATCGGCGTCACACTTTCCCATTCTCTATACCTCAAGTTAGAACCCCAATGCTTTGCTGATTGGGGAAAAAACACACACACCCATTCGGGCATGATTGGAGGTTTGTGGTTGAGAGCTGGTAAAACCCATGTCTCATCTACCAAAACAAGATGTTGAAATCCCCAAACCACCAATCCAAACCACCAACTAAGGGTTACCTGAATGTTGATATCCGCCAATCCTCCAAAGCACCAAATAAGGGTTACCTGAATGTTGCCGCCAACCTAAACCACCAACTAAGGGCGACCTGAACGTTGAAATGGGGTCACCTGCATGTTGAAATCCCCAAACCACCAATCCAACCACCTGAATGGTAGTCCTTTCACTTCCGTTTGAACCCACCTCCAAAAACCCCACACCTTCGCACAACGCCGGGACCGCGACGCCCGCTCCTGAGCATGCGCTCTCAGCTGGCTGCGCACCACACCGGCTTCCCACACCTGCGCCAGGTGGGTTGAGTGTTTGGGGAACGGCAGCCAAAGAGGATGTGCAACGGGTGTGTGTGTGTGTGTGTGTGTGTGTGTGTGTGTGTGTGTGTGTGTGTGTGTGTGTGTGTGTGTGTGTGTGTGTGTGTGTGTGTGTGTGTGTGTGTGTGTGTGTGTGTGTGTGTGTGTGTGTGTGTGTGTGTGTGTGTGTGTGTGTGTGTGTGTGTGTGTGTGTGTGTGTGTGTGTGTGTGTGTGTGTGTGTGTGTGTGTGTGTGAGTGTGTGTGTGTGAGTGTGTGTGTGAGTGTGTGTGTGTGTGTGTG
>CAUJNA010000142.1:0-51650 GCA_963377175.1 Effrenium voratum | reverse complement strand
CGCGTGCGTGCGCGTGCGTGCGCGTGCGTGCGCGTGCGCGTGCGTGCGCGTGCGTGCGCGTGCGTTCGCGTGCGTGCGCGTGCGTGCGCGTGCGTGAGCGTGCGTGCGCGTGCGTGAGCGTGCGTGAGCGTGCGTGAGCGTGCGTGAGCGTGCGTGAGCGTGCGTGAGCGTGCGTGAGCGTGCGTGAGCGTGCGTGAGCGTGCGTGAGCGTGCGTGAGCGTGCGTGAGCGTGCGTGAGCGAGCGTGAGCGTGCGTGAGCGTGCGTGAGCGTGCGTGAGCGTGCGTGAGCGTGCGTGAGCGTGCGTGAGCGTGCGTGAGCGTGCGTGAGCGTGCGTGAGCGTGCGTGAGCGTGCGTGAGCGTGCGTGAGCGCGCGTGAGCGTGCGTGCCCGTGCGGTGCGCGTGCGTGCGCGTTGCGTGCTCGCGCGTGCGACGCGCGTGCGGCGCGTGCGCGCGCTGTGCGCGGTGCGTGCGGCGCGTGCGCGGCGTGCGCCTGCGCGCTGCGTAGCGCGTGCGGCGCCTGCGTGCGCGTGCGCGTAGCGTGCGCGTGGCGTGTCGTGCGTGCGCGTGCATGCGTGCGTGCGTGCGCGCGTGCACGCGCGCGCGCGTGCGCGCGTGCGTGCGTGCGTGCGTGCGTGCGCGCGTGCGTGCGTGCGTGCGTGCGTGCGTGCGTGAGTGTGTGTGTGTGTGGGTGTGTATCTATATATATATATATATTCATGCATGCATAATGGTTATCTTTGCGTGTATATATATATATATATATTTACATATATGTATATATGTATATATGTATAATACTAATAATATACTATTGACTGGAGATGACGACTGCGGCAGCCAACGCCTTTCAAGGGTAAAAACCGAAACGGGTCCTCACGGTTAGCGTGTCAGAACTAGTTGGCCCTTGCCTGAACCCAAGACTTTCAGTTGTCCGCGATCCCGACTGTTCCGCGCATATGTTTAAGCAACTTTGGCCAAAGCTGCCCTGCTTAACAGGCTTCCTTCAGCATCGCTTTTTCCCTTGGTCTCCGCCGGCCGGGATCTTCTCTGATGGCCTCCCAATCCTTGATTAAACCAGGCCTCGTGGGAAGCTCAGCCGCTACAACACGCTAAAGCTTAGCTTTCGTGAAATGTTGAAACTTGAAGACCAGCAAACGAGAATGGTTGGGTCTCATGAAAATAGGAACGACGCAAAACCGGGTGGCTTCCTTTCCCAATATCAAAGTAGGGACCAAACTGGAGTATTTCAAGTTGTTTCCTTTGAATCTCCATTTCATCACCCATCAAAAGGGGTTCGCCTCGCCTCCAGGCCCTCGGTCACGCGGTCCCGTTTCTGCTCCAGCTTCTCATCGGCCACAGTCAAGGCACGCCTGCGGAGCAAGAGCAGCGCGCCGCCGACGGGCGGCTTCGATTGGTGACGAGGCAAACGCTTCAGCAAGGCGCAGAGTGAAGCACCGAAATCCGGCGCAGATTTCTGTTGCGCAAAACAAGCTGAAGACATTCGCGAAAAGCGCGGGCCAGCCTCATCCGGCGCAGCTTGAACTCGTCCATCACGGCCAGTCTCTCCTGCACCTCAGCCTCCCGGGCCGCTTTTCGCTCCACCGCCTCCTGGAGCCGCTGCTGGTGCAGCTCCTGCCGCGGAAGCGCAAAGGGAGCCTTCTGCCACGGAGCCTTATGTTCCTGGGATTCTGTTTGGATCATTGGATGTGTGTTTTTTTTGTTTTTTTTGTTTTTTGTTTTTTTTTAAAGTTCACAGGACTAGGGCCTTAGAGAGAGAGAGAGAGAGAGAGAGAGAGAGAGAGAGAGAGAGAGAGAGAGAGTCTGTTGCTTCCAAGGTGGCGCAACTGATCGTCCTTGCTGTCTGTGATCGCCAACTTCAGTCAGTGAGTCGCCAGCTTGCACAAACGCAGGCGCCAGACTGCTCAAGAAAGGCGACGGAGAACAAGGCCCCTTATCAACAAGACACCCCTCTTGGACTGCTACCCAAAGGTTCAAAAAATGACTTGGGGCGCGCAGGGGGCAAGCCACTGACACCTAGGGGGAAGTGGGTAAGGATGTCCCGGCTAGCTTCAGTGGCAAAAGGGCAATGTCAAAAGGGAGGAATGTGAAAGGGTGTCCCTAAAATACGTGAAGAGTGGCTAAGGATGTCCGAAAGTCAGAGGGAAAAAGCCACAGCCCGTGCGTTTCCGAGAGAAAAGAACTATTCAAACGACAATGTGTTTAACTATGTGAAGCCAGCACATGCAAGTTGCCAGCAAATGATTTCCGCTTCAGGCGGGTTTGTTTTGTTTAATGCTTTTGCGCGTGCAGAGCCTACCAACCCAACTGGCCGTGCCCACCCCGTCCCTCCAACCTTTGAACCTTGGTCGCCCTCCTTGTACTTGGACTGTGTCGAAGCATAATCGCGGATTTGCTGACTTACCTGGCGGCAATCGGATTTCCCTCGAATCGAGGGCTTCAGATGCCCGTTTTGGAAATCAGCCAACAAGGACATACCTAAATACAGGGCAAATCTCCACCTGTCAAAGGGAATCAACATTACACGTAGATGAGGCAAAAGCCTGGTGCTTCTCAATTTTGGGTGATTGTTGCATCGGCAAAAAGGGGAACACAGGTGTACAACAAACATGTGCAATTGCCCACACAAGAGGAAAAAAACTAGGTTCCCCATGTCAAGGATCTCAGAGGCTTTTAGGGTTGAGGGCAGGGGGGGCCCCTGATGTCTCTGCGGACAAACCATGGATATCCAGTCTCACGGAAGGATCCTCACCCCAACCTTACATCGACCCGTTGGCTTCGAGCAGTCAGTCACGCACATGTTCACGTTGGGGCCTTTGCTTTAGGCCCTGGTAATCCGCCGACCCCATGCCTGGTCCAGAATGGACCATGCTTTCGGCATGGGGGCGGTGTGTTCTGTGTTGCTTTTGTTGATATGCTTTCTATAAGTTTAATGTGAATATGATTATGTAGATATATATATATATAACCTATATGTCCCTTGGGGCGGCCCTTGGGGCTGGTTTCTACGTCGGCTGGATTTCTGGATTTCTGGATTTCTGGATCTCTGGATTTCTGGATTTCAGGAATTCTGGATTTCCCCACCCCTCCCCCCCCCTCCCCCACCTCCCCCCCCCCAGTCCTTCCGTAGTCTTCCGTAGTGTTCCGGCTTCTTCCCGTAGTCTTCCGTAGTCTTCCGGCTTCTTCCAGTAATCTTTCGTAATCTTTCGGCTTCTTCCCGTAATCTTCCGTAGTCTTCCGGCTTCTTCCCGTAGTCTTCCGTTCCAGTAATCTTTCGGCTCTTTCGTAGTCTTCCGGCTTCTTCCCCTTCCGTAGTCTTCCGTAGTCTTCCGTAGTCTTCCGGCTTCTTCCCGTAGTCTTCCGAAATCTTTCAAGCTTCTTCCCGTAAATTTCCGCAATCTTTCGGCTTCTTCCCGTAGTCTTCCGTAATCTTCCGGCTTCTTCTCCTAGTCTTCCGATACTGTTTCGGGACCAAACAACGCGCGTGTCCTGTGCTTTCGGGCTTCTTCCCTAGGCTTCGGGTAGTCTTCCCCCACCCCTCCGCCCCCCCCTGTGTCTGTCTATGTCTGTCTACGTATCTGCATCTGTCTTCGTGTCCGCGAAGACCCCCCCTGCCCCTGCGTGTCTGTCTGTGTCTCTTTGTGTCTGTCTGGGTCTGTCTGCGTCTGTCTTCGTGTCCGCGAAGACCCCTTGCGTGTCTGTCTCTGTCTCTTTGTGTCTGTCTGTGTCTGTCTGTGTCTGTCTGTGTCTGTCTACGTATCTGCGTCTTTCTTCGTATCCCCCCCCCCCCGCGTGTCTGTCTGTGTATTTGTGTCTGTCTGGCTCTGTCTGCGTCTGCCTGCGCATCTGCGTCTGTCTTCGTGTCCGCGAAGACCCTCCCCCCCCGCTGCGTGTCTGTCTGCGTGTCTTTGTGTCTGTCTGTGTCTGTCTACATATCGCGTGCTTTCTCTCGTCCCGGGCCGAAATTCCTATGTGTGTGGGGGCGGCGGAACCAGGCCGCAGGCCATTAAATATGTGCCTGTGTTCAAGTGCTGTAGAACTATGACTTATGGTCACTCCTGATGCATAGCCGGACTTACGTTTTTCTCCGATGGTACCTGGGGGATTTCGGCCCGCCCCAAGCTTGATAGCCCGACCACATCTCAAGCTGTCGATAAGATTCATAATCCTGCTAGGAGTGCCTTGTGTAGCGGGACCCTGCCTTGCAGGTGGAAACCGCTCATAAATGACTAGTTTGCAAATATGCATACATATAAAATATAGACTTGCCTGTCAATCACGGAGGCACTTTTTCCACTCAACGAACCAAAGAGGCGCACCAGCAAAGGCTGAGTCTTCTACGCTGGTCACGGAGTCAGGAGTTTTGACCTCTGTCAGGGAGCTGCAGTTGGCAAAGGTCGAGGCTCCAATGCTCGTCACAGAGTTGGGAATTTCTACTGGAGAGGGGACTTTTGACTTGTGTAAAGGTCGACATGTGGGTATGGGTCAAAAATTAAGCCCCCAAAGAGCTGGTTGTAGCTCAAGTTTCCATTTCATTTTGGGTACCTGTTTTTGACCCACAGCCATGCTTGATGATAGTCTGTGTCGCGCTTGTGCCAGCAAAGGCGCCTTCTGCCAATACCAACCACAGAATCGGGGATGTTGACTTGCGTCAGGGAGCCGCAGCCCTTAAAGGCCGCGTCTCTGATGCAGGTCACAGAGTTGGGAATCACAACTTTGGCCAAAGCTTTGTGACTGTGAAACGCAGAATGAATAATAACAATAATAATAATAATACTAAATGAAACAATAATGTATCGCTCTATATATATATATATTTTTATTTATTTATCGCCATATATAGATATATATATATATATCGAAAGAGGAAGAAAAAAAGAAAAAAAGTGCCTTGAAGGCGTTCTTGGCCATCCGCTCCTCCGCCGCCAGGCGCCTGGCCTCCATGACCTGCGCGTCCCGCTCCTGACCAGGGGGGGGGGGGACGGGGGGGGGGGGTGCCATGGACACTTAGAGTCGATTTTGCAGCCTGGAACCCTAAGAAACCAATACCCTTTTTGAAGAAGGTTGCAAAATAGACCCTAAGTGTCCATCATGCGGGTGGGGAGGGGGGCGGGCCGGTCGAAGCGGAAAAGGTGAGACACGGCATCTCCGACCCAAAGAGTCCATCCAACTGGTGGTGAATTTGATTGTTTGTTTTTGCGTTTTGTGTTCTTTTGTTGTCTCTTTTTCCGGGAATTGCCCAAACTTTTGGGCCAGGAGAAGGGGTAAAACTTCCAGAAGCAAACCTGCTTGTTTGTACTTGCAGTTTAAGCCATTCAACTGGTGGTGTTCTGTATATTAGGGAATCCCCGACAAACGGCTCATTCCCAACACCAGCAAGTCAAATATAAACCAAAAAGAGAGTCCACCATGTCGAAGCGACGCCTTTTGCCTCCGACTGAAACCTTCGCGTACCGGTACGAGCTTTGAGAATGGGTCAACTCATCTGGCAAATTCTCGAGACCCCCACGTCTCCTCCTTCCGGCGGTACTTCTCCCAGACCTTCTGCATGGTGGGCGAGGCTTTGTCATCTCTGATCGGCTCCCTCCGGATGCTGACGCTGGACATCCTAGGCCAAACCAAAAACTCCCCATGGCGTAGCTGACCAATAACAGGGATCCTTACATTATACACCTGAACATTGCCTTGCAAATGGTGGTTTCCCTGTTTAAAAAGCCATGTTTCAAATGGGCAAAATGTATCTTTTGCCCTGAATAAATTGCCCCGATTCAGTGGATGGAACCAGACTGCCAGTTGCAGTGACCCCAGGCGACCTTTGGCAGACCTGCGAGTCAGGCGCTCAGCCTCCAAGGCCCCCCAACGGAATCCATCCAAACCGGAGACAAGCCTTGGCCGCCCGCAAATCAGGAGAAACTTAACCCAAAAAAAGCAAAGAAAGCCGATCCCAGACAAGCCAACCCCCCGCCAACCCGGCCAAACACGGCCATGTTGACGCAATGCTGGAGCGTCTGGGAATCCCCTGGCAGGCAGGTGGACATCCCGCTGCTGTGCATGCCACTCTGGTGGGCTCCTCGACAGCTGAGCCAGCCCACGTGCCAAAACACTTGCCCAGTTGTCAAAACCGTTTTGGGATCCCATTTTGGGGTAGGTGAAATCAACACCCATTTTAGAACCTGTTTTAATGGGGATTGGGATGTTCACTGGGAGTACGGGATTTATGGCCATATGAACATAATTTGCATCCCCTCTCTGACTCATTTGACTATGGGTCAAAATTAAGTCACTAGGAGACCGCAGATTTGGTCCTTATTTCCATTTACCATTGTTCCATTTTGGGCACGCATCTTTGACCCGTTTGTTCCTTCAGTGACATGTTCGGTGACGGAACGCATACAAACTATGCACTCCCCCTGCCCGACTTCTTGGGCCTTCACTTGCATGCGCCAAGCCCTGGCTCAACCCCCATCCACCCATAAGCTCTCCTTTGCTGTGCCAGCTGCCTGCGGGGCTGGAAAAAACGCATCAAACGCATCAAAACCAGACGACGAGCACCCCGCACCTCTACAAACTTCCCAAGTGTTGCAAGCGGCAGTGATTGAAAAATGGGAGACATCCTCGAAAAATCAAACAAACATCTGACTATCGCATTTAGAGCGGACCTGCCAAGTGGTGCCGGCTCAAGCTGCTTGGCTTAGCTTAGGCTTCAATTCTGCCGCATGACTGTAAAGCCCACTGTCTGACACTGCCACGCAAGAGCAAGTTTCCATGGCCAGGCTGACTGCCCCAAAGAGTTGTCGTACAACCAAGGAGCCTCGCAGGCATCGGTGCTTTCTTTCCACTCACGCTTGTATTTGGACAGGGGGCTTTCCCAAAGCAAAAGTCGTCTTCCAAAACTCTCCTGTCAGCTTCTATGATTGTTGGGGGGGGGGGGGGGGAAATTGTGAGGAAAGCATGAATCTCCCTGCCTAACAAGGATTGCCAGCTGTCGGTGTCCTGCGTGTCCTGGCAGTTTTGCCAACGCCCTGCCTTTACTTCACGAACCCCAACGGATCAATGGGGTCTGGTTAGGAGAGAGTCATGGCAAGGAAAAAGAGGTTATGAAAGGCGTGAGGGATTGAAAAATTCCCCCCCCCCCCCCAAGTTTTGCAATCCAAGCTGGCAAATGGCCCCACAGAATTTCACGTCCCAATGGGGGTTCCTAGAAGTTGCGCCAAAGTTTCTGGCACGGCGGCTTTATTTTTGGCAAAGGAAAACAAAAGGAAGCCAAACCGTTTTTCTACCAAAGCAAGCCAAACCAATTTTCTATCTACCAAAGGAAGTCAAACCGCTTTTCTACCCAAGGAAGCCAAACCAATTGTCTATCTACCAAAGGAAGCCAAACCGTTTTTCTACCCAAGGAAACCAAACCAATTTTCTATCTACCAAAGGAAGCCAAACCAATTTTCTACCAAAGGAAGCCAAACCAATTTTCTATCTACCAAAGGAAGCCAAACCGGTTTTCTACCAAAGGAAGCCAAGCCAATGTTCTATCTACCAAAGGAAGTCAAACCGCTTTTCTACCCAAGGAAGCCAAACCAATTTTCTATCTACCAAAGGAAGTCAAACCGCTTTTCTACCAAAGGCAACCAAACCAATTTTCTATCTACCAAAGGAAGTCAAACCGCTTTTCTACCCAAGGAAGCCAAACCAATTTTCTATCTACCAAAGGAAGTCAAGCCGCTTTTCTACCCAAGGAAGCCACACAGATTTTTCTATCTACCAAAGGAAGCCAAGCCGCTTTTCTACCCAAGTAAGCCACATCAATTTTATATCTACCAAAGGAAGTCGAACCGCTTTTTTCTATCTACCCAAGGAAGCCAAACCGTTTTTCTACCCAAGGAAACCAAACCAATTGTTTATCTACCAAAGGAAGTCAAACCGTTTTTCTACCAAAGGAAGCCAAACCAATTTTCTATCTACCCAAGGAAGCCAAACCGTTTTTCTACCCAAGGAAGCCAAACCAATTTTCTATCTACCAAAGGAAGTCAAACAGCTTTTCTACCCAAGGAAGCCAAACCAATTTTCTATCTACCAAAGGAAGCCAAACCGTGTTTCTACCAAAGGAAGCCAAACCAATTTTCTATCTACCAAAGGAAGCCAAACCGTGTTTCTACCAAAGGAAGCCAAACCAATTTTCTATCTACCAAAGGAAGTCAAACCGCTTTTCTACCCAAGGAAGCCAAACCAATTTTCTATCTACCCAAGGAAGCCAAACCGTTTTTCTACCAAAGGCAACCAAACCAGTTTTCTATCTACCAAAGGAAGTCAAACCGCTTTTCTACCCAAGGAAACCAAACCAATTTTCTATCTACCAAAGGAAGTCAAACCGTTGTTCTACCAAAGGAAGCCAAACCAATTTTCTATCTACCAAAGGAAGCCAAGCCGCTTTTCTACCCAAGGAAGCCAAACCAATTTTCTATCTACCGAAGGAAGCCAAGCCGTTTTTGTACCCAAGGAAGCCAAACCAATTCTCTATCTACCAAAGGAAGCCAAGCCGCTTTTCTACCCAAGGAAGCCAAACCAATTTTCTATCTACCAAAGGAAGCCAAGCCGCTTTTCTACCCAAGGAAGCCACATCAACTTTCTATCCAAAGGAAGCCAAGCCGCTTTTCTACTCAAGGAAGCCACATCAATTTTCTATCTACCAAAGGAAGCCAAGCCGCTTTTCTACCCAAGGAAGCCAAACCAATTTTCTATCTACCAAAGAAAGCCAAGCCGCTTTTCTACCCAAGGAAGCCAAACCAATTTTCTATCTACCAAAGGAAGCCAAGCCGCTTTTCTACCCAAGGAAGCCAAACCAATTTTCTATCTACCGAAGGAAGCCAAGCCGTTTTTGTACCCAAGGAAGCCAAACCAATTCTCTATCTACCAAAGGAAGCCAAGCCGCTTTTCTACCCAAGGAAGCCAAACCAATTTTCTATCTACCAAAGGAAGCCAAGCCGCTTTTCTACCCAAGGAAGCCACATCAATTTTCTATCTACCAAAGGAAGCCAAGCCGCTTTTCTACTCAAGGAAGCCACATCAATTTTCTATCTACCAAAGGAAGCCAAGCCGCTTTTCTACCCAAGGAAGCCAAACCAATTTTCTATCTACCAAAGAAAGCCAAGCCGCTTTTCTACCCAAGGAAGCCACATCATTTTCCTACTGTTCGGGCTTGGTCTTGCGGAAATTTTCGGCTCGGAGGCCACCCTGCTCCGGGATGTCCTGGAAGGCCACCTCACAAGCGGCCGCCAGCCGCTGCCGCAGTCGCTGCGCGTAGCACTCGATGGACACGTGCTTGTCCTGGGGAAAGAAAAACAGCCAGCCGCGTCTAAGGCTTATGGAGCCTAAAGCGTCAACTTCTTTGCAGCTGAGAGGGTTCAGCCCAAAACCTTCGGGGATCACGGTTTGTGCTATGCTTCTGTTTCATAATTTCAGATTGAGTCAACCCCAAAAAATGAAAATATGAATCTTCGATCCGACAACTGTCCATTCAATAGGTCACGGGATCGATCCGGCGACGGGATCGATCCACGCCTTGCGCGCCGGCGTGAAGAAGTCGATCAGACGCTCACGGTTTCCACCGCCGGCGTCCTGTCAGTAGGCGTGGCTCTCCGGCTGTGACGAAAAACGCTCCTTGAGCTTAGGAACACAAAACCCTGTGGTATCGCTTCAACCCAGTTGAATCCAAACCCACACACACACACACACGCGAACGACACAGTGCTCTCATGTGCCTGACAAAATCGCTGGATTGGGAGGGAATAAAAAAGTAGGAAAAAAAACCATCCATCGTTATGACGGTTCCTTATGTCTGATGCAAACCTTGCCGAAGAACCCAAGGTCCATCCATATCTAGACAAGTTTGCCTTCACAGGAGCGCACCTGAGTCACAACCGAAGCTCAGCATGAAAAAAAGTATCCCAACCATTTTAGGAATTAGACGTGCAGTCGTTTCTATCTCTGCCTGATGCCCCCCCTTTGCTGAAATGCAACGACACAGACTTAGAAGTTTGATGGTCTGGCTTACTCACGCTTGTGAAAAACTCGCCCATGTAGCGAGATCAGCTGTCCCTTCGGTTGGTTGACGCTAGGGTGAACCAACCCTTCAGGGAAGTTGGGATGGATTCCACTGGCAAATAGGCATTTCATGCTGACGATTCTGAGCCACAAAAGTGGAACCGTTTTCCCAAGCCTGCTCTTCCCGGATCTGCAAACTGGACTCGGCCAAAAGCAACAACCGTTTGTTTCAAATGGGCAAAACCAAAAAGCAACCAAGCAATCCGTTCAACAAAACTGTTTTTTTTGGCCGGTCCTCCATCTCAGGGTCCGCCTCAAGGTACCAGCGTGGATCCTTGCGCACCAAGTCCAGTTCCTGGCGAACGTCGAAAACGCCGTGGTGGCGTCCGGTCGCCGTCCCCCTCAGAAAACACAGGCCATCTGCGGCCACGGTTGGCAAGAATCCCTACTTGGCGGTTTGCATTGGCGGAGTCCCCCTCCGCCCCCAAAAAGAAAGAAA
Organism: Effrenium voratum; assembly: GCA_963377175.1. Taxonomy (NCBI): domain Eukaryota; class Dinophyceae; order Suessiales; family Symbiodiniaceae; genus Effrenium; species Effrenium voratum. The sequence goes on along the minus strand of CAUJNA010000142.1, from coordinate 41,094 downwards.
GAGCTACCAAACAACTCCAGGAGAAAAAAATATAAAAGAAAGAAGAAAAAAAAAGGAAAGGAAAAAAAAGAAGAAGAAAAAAACACGGAAACCTGGAAACCTTCTAACAGCAAGAAAACGAGAGAACCAAAAAACGCCTTGCCCCAGCGTCCCCTCCCCTTCCGATAACCGCCTCCAGCCCCAAGGACTCCAAGATGCAGCGCCGCCGCGGCGTGGCGTCCTCCAGGCCCAGGTCCTGCAGAAGAAGCGGACGGCGGCCGCGTCTCCCTTGTCTTCAGGGGAGAAGCTTCCCTTCTTTGGGCTGGAGAGGGGGGGGGGAGAGGGGGAGGGGGGAGGGGGGGGAAGGGGGAAAGAGAACCGTCTTTTTTTTTGGGGGGGAAGGAAGCCTGTGTCGTTCACAGCTTTTTTTTTTGGGGGGGGGAAGCCTAAAGAAAAGCCAAAAGGACACCGATGCCTATCTGTTTCTGTGTATTCTTCTTCTTCTTCTTCTTCTTCTTCTTCTTCTTCTTCTTCTTCTTCTTCTTCTTCTTCTTCTTCTTCTTCTTCTTCTTCTTCTTCTTCTTCTTCTTCTTCTTCTTCTTCTTCTTCTTCTTCTTCTTCTTCTTCTTCTTCTTCTTCTTCTTCTTCTTCTTCTTCTTCTTCTTCTTCTTTCTTCTTCTTCTTTTTCTTCTTTCTTTTTCTTCTTCTTCTTCTTCTTCTTGTTTGGGGGGGAGCGGAGGCCGATATTATGAGACAACTTGGTTGGTGACATTGACCAAAATTCCCGATTCAAATTGTTTAAGGGATCAGCCCTTCTGATCTCTCGAATACTTCACAGATCAACAAGACATCCGAAAAGCGGGGGTCCCAAGGCTGAAAACAAGCAGAATCATCGCGAAAACGAGCCGAGCTGTGTCTGATGCAAGACTGGAAACTGCAAGGACAGCACCCCGCGCCGTCCTAATGGATTTTGGCTTAAATGAATGCTGATTGTTTCAGTTATCAATACAGTCCCTGCAGCTTGATTGTCCCCCAAATTCAAGCCAGAAAGACCGTGAGGACTTGACGCAAATCAGTGCAGTGCAGCATGTCTGCGAAACAAACTCCTGGAGTCGCAGAACCATACGTCCTCTCTTCACCCAACCGGCCCTGCCTCCCCCCTAACACCCTCCCCAAACAACCTGCCTCAGCTTTTTCCCCATCTAAAACACAAGATGTCCAAGCCCCGGTCCACATCACTGCCTTTGAAACGCAACCCCCCAACCGTCCACCCCGAAAAAACACCGCCACCCACCACCTCTCCCCCGCCCCTTTCCCTGCCCTTTCCCCGCCCCCCCCCCCCCCAAGTTTTTCCCGGCCTCCCCTAAGCCCAGCGCGAAGTGGTCCGCATCCCCCAGGGCCTGGCCGCTGGCCAAGCCCTGGCGCGCCCGCTGGGCGCGGAAGGCCTTCAGCTTCTCCTGGCGCTGCCTCCAGGTGCTGCTGCTCGCGCGAGAGGAAGGGGGGAAAACCCGACCTCTCTGGTCCAACCCACCCGTCCTACCTGTGGTCCAAGAGATTTTCGCATGATTGGGTGGGTGGGGAATCAACCCATACGCTGGCGAGATGAAGAAAGAGATTCTTTGCGGTCAAACAAGTCAACCCCTTAGGAAGAGCAGTTGGTTCCCCCAGAAGAAAATGGGAAGAATGGTAATCAAACCCATTCAAAGCCTGGAAGGGGATCATGATTTGAAATGTCGCTGTTGTGGCTGTGGGTAAAAGAAAGAAAAGTGGCATTGGATTTTTCCTGAGGGGCAGGCAGCTGCGACAAGAATGCCCTTTGTGCTCATAGCCCACGATTCGGCTGAGATCATCTGTCCGAAGCTCAGCCTTCACCCGTCCCCTGCCTCAAGTTCTGTCGCCGGTGCACCTCCCGCAGAATCTCCGAGATCTTGACGCGCCTCTGCTTGGAATCCGTGCCATGAAGTGTTCCACAAAGGCAAAGCGCCACCTCCCTTCCATTTGGCTTCCCAGCTCAAGACCAAACCTCCCCCAGACCACCCTGCACCTCCACAAAACTGAATGTCCCTGGTGTTGACCCCCGTTGACATCGTATTCGAGAACCCTAGCAAGCAAAACGGGGCCAACAAACCCCAGTTAGAGTTGAGGCCTCCTCTTCTGATGTGGCGCCATGCAAGCAATATCCCGAACCCTGTTTCCAGAGTGTGTCATTGCACCATCCCCCCTTCCTTCCCAACCTTCTTCTCTGCTCAGCCGCCGTTCCCAGTCTACAGCTTGAGGCTATCCATCTCAACCCCAGCATTACACCCCGGGAAAATGACCCAAAACGACCACAAAAAACATCCTTAGATAGTCCAAAAAAAGTCGTCTCACATGCGAGACTCGACACCCCCAGCTTCACTTCCCTTCCCCTCTGCCTTGCCCGCCTTCCTCAAAAAACACCCCAAAACCCAGGAAAAAACCGCCACCCGCCCACCAGCCGCCTCCCCCCAGCCTCCCCCCAGCCGCCTCCCCTCCCCCCAGCCTCCACCCAGCCTCCCCCCAGCCAAGGCGCAGGCGGCGCTTGGCGTGGTCCTGGAGCTTCTTCCCCGCCTCCGAGGCCCGGAACCGCAGCTGCCGCGCCTTCTCCGCGGAGGCCCCGGCGCGCACCGCCTCCAGGCGCCGCGCCCGCTCCTCCGGGTCCTCGCGAGGCGGCCAGAGGCGATGGGAGGCGAGGCGCGAGGCGAGGCTTGGAGCCAAGGAGGTGAGGTGGAGGTGAGGTGGCGATGGAGGGTATTGGAGGGTATTGGAGTTGGGGTTGGAGGGTATTGGAGGCTTGGAGTTGGGGTTGGAGTTCGGGGTTGGAACCTTGGCTTGGAGGTTTGGGGTTGGCTGCAAAAGCTCTTTAGAGGCACTTGGGGAAGAATCAGAAGGTCGCAACCTTTCAAGGATCAGTTGTTTAAAGCATTGTCGAACGTGGCACAGAATCCTTCAGGGCTGCTTGATGTCTCGCTCGACATTCTGACAAACGGCTGACGAGACATGAAGAAGCCCACGAAGGGATCCAGCGATACACCAGTGCAAACTCGCTGAGGCCAGTGCGGGAGCCAGAACTGAGGGCCGCACAAGTCGGGGAAACCTCCATTTGCTCATTCAGCTCGTTGGTTTTTCGTCAAATGGTAATGCCCGGCTCATGTTTGCTTCTTCCCACAGGCTTGAGGCATGGAAAGGATCTCACTTGGCGTGACTGCATGGGAAAACTTGTTGGGTCTTTACAAGAACAGCAAAAACTCTGGAAAGCGAATGGTCTATATAACAATTGCCAGATTCATATGAAACTAATTCTATCAACCTAGAGCTGGTCACTGTTCTGTCCTCGACAAAGTATCAAGACATCTGGATTCCTAGTGGGAAATGATTCGTATGAAGAGCTGCAACTTACATGCTGCCCAAAGAATACTGCAGGCAAGTATCTAATCCGCAGAAAGCAGGAGAACTAGCAGCAGACTGCGGCTTGGCATCGTCGCAGGGCGGCAAGTGGAAATCGTCCTGGTCCTACGAGACGTGCGCCTTCATGAAAACAATAATCTTGAGCTACCTCCTTGTAACAATGTGCAAGCTTTGAATATACGTCAAACAACTTTGCTTGGGTTTGTCTTCCAAGGGGACAAGTGCCAGCTTGCTTCAACATTGTTTGCCCAACCTTGGTAAGCTGCCATTCAGTAGCTGCATGCCCGGCCCAAGTTGCAATTTGCCTTTGAGACAAGAAAGCTGAACATTGGGAAGCCTTCGTCCATCCGGCGAAAAGCACTCCTTAAGCATTACATCCGACTACTGCCACGATCACTTGCAAGACCAATCCAACAGACAAAACAAGCAAAACAATTCCCCAACCCAATGCTGAAGAAAGATACGGAGTCGGGCTGGGATAGGCACAGCTGGTTTCTCAAATTGGAATCGATCCCTATCATGGTTAGTTTCCTGAGGTGAGAAGAATGGTCCTTTCAATGAATCGTGGATGAACAGGAATCTGACAATGCAGCAACATGTGTTTTCATTTCCTGCGATGCTGCCTTATGGACTACCGTCAACCGCCAACCAAAAGAAAGCTTCTCTACAAAATGTAGAGCAAACGAAAAAGATGACAGCGTTTCCCAATTTTTGTGTGGTTGCCTCGCCATCCGTTTGAGCACCACCAAATTCGGAACCAGCGACGTCCCCCAGCCCCCCGCGGCCGCTTCGGCTCGAAGAAGCTCCTCGCGCTTGGACTTCAGCACCTTCGAGAGCGCAGTCTCCGCCTTGGCCCACTCCTGCGAGGCCTCCCGGTAGCCTTGGTCCATCTGCTTGTGCAGCTGCAGCCTCAGATCGCGCCATTTTCGACCGCTTCTTGTTGAAGGTCCATTGAGACCCCCCCCCCCATCCGAGAAAGGGCTTTGGAGGGAGCAAGCCTTGCAACGCTGGTGCAGGATGAAGAAAAAATGAAGATTCGAGAAGCGGCACACGTGGGTTGCCAAGGGTCCTTGAGAAACTAGACTGGACGGGGTATGGAAAAGTATTGGGACGCCTGGTGGGCCTCGAAAGGAGTTCGAGCAATTCAAAGGAAGGGGCAAACTCTAGACTTCTACATATCCGACATTTAGAATTAACACCGAAAAATATCTGAACCGTCTCCTCTGGTGGTCGCAGCAAATCCGTAAGAACAAAATGCGACCTGCAACGATGAGCTCGCCAAGAGACTTCGAAATCAAAGGTCGGCCTTTCGAACATATCAGGAAATGTTCGCCACCGCGTGAAATCCGAACAAAGAACCAGCGGTTACCTACAAATGAACAACCCGAAAAAGAAAAAATAAAAAAAAAGAAGGGAAAAAAAAAAAGAAAACGAATCCCAGCCTCTCCGCGCCGCTCCCATCGTCCTGGCACTGGCGGCAACCCCACATGGTTTACACGGGCAAAGCAAACCAGCACCAGCAAACCCCCCACCCTGACCCGGCCCCCACAGCATGTAGACATGATACAATACGTATATATCACTATTCTAAGCGTCATCAGATCTGGCATCATTATCATTGTTATCACTACGGTAATTGTTTCGTGTCACTATCAATATCAGTTTTGCGTTGGGGTTCTTATGTCACTATGATTAGCAGGAGTACGCGCAGCAGCAGCAGCAGCAGCAGCACCAGCAGCAGCAGCAGCAGTCGCAATTGAGCGGTAGTGCTGGTGCTAGTGCTAGTGGTAGTGCTAGTGATATTGGTAGTTGTAGTGATATTGGTAGTTGTAGTGACAGTGCTAGTGCTAGTGATGTAGTAGTGGTCGCGGTCGTGGTAGTGGTAGTGGTCGTGGTCGTGCTAATGGTAGTGGTGTAGTAGTGGTCGTGGTCGTGGGCGTGGTAGTGGTGGTGGTGGTGGTAGTAGTAGTAGTGGTAGTAGTAGTAGCAGTAGAAGTATTAGTAGTAGTAGTAGTAGTAGTAGTACTAGAAGTAGTAGTACTAGAAGTAGTAGTAGTAGTAGTAGTAGTAGTAGTAGTAGTGGTGGTAGTATTAGTCGTGCTAGTAGTAGACAACAGTAGTAGTAGTGATAGTAGTAATAGTAGTAGTTCAAGTAGTAGAAGTAGTGGTAGTAGTAGTAGTAGTAGTAGCATGTCTGTATTAGATCAATTCGAACACATCATCATCATCATCATCATCATCATCATCATCATCAGCATAATCATAATCATAATCATAATCATAACCATCATTGGTCATAGACATACTCATGATCACATCCTGTCATATATTGTCACATCGTATCGTGTCACATCCTATCATAGCATATCAAACCATTATATCATACAGTCTTCATATACTACGTGAATACATGCACGAAAATATGTACGCAGTTCTGCTTGCAAATGTACATGTGCATCTACATGTGCCTGTGTGTGTGTGTGTGCATGCAAGTCAGGACCACTCCTCGTCTCGCAGCCATTGCAAGCCGTCGTCCTCAGCTTCTTTGGCCTCAGCATCCACTTCCATCGAATCGAGCTCCCCTCACTTTCAATCATCCCAGAAGCCGCCTGAGTCATAAATAGAGCCTTCTCGCAACTGCCAGACTGACTGACTGACTGACTGTTTCCAGTTCCGCCACACCTTGAATGGGGCAATCAAACCTTTTCTCGGGTGGGCGCAATGGCGTGCTCGATCTGGCCGATGAGCTCCGGCTTGACGGGCATGTGATCGCTCCGCGCGCTGGTGTTCGCAAGCAGCTTGCTTTGCTTTGCTGTCACGGATCCCATGTCAACGAGTTGTCAAACAGGGCTTACACAAACAAGCACCTTCTGTCCGTCAGGATGAGGCTGCTGGCATGGCCGCGCCCGGCGGCCTCACTGGCTTGGCATCATGCTTCCTCATGCGTGCTCTGTGGCTGCGGGGCCAATCACCAGTCGGTCCAAATCGCGCCGGGGTTCAGCTTGCCCTGGCTGACCTATTTCCAGAGAGTGGGACGAATGAACAAATGGGAATCGTAGCCGCAAGAAAGGCAACATCCCACGAACTCCCTCAAAAGTGGCCAGCATGCTTTCTAACTGCCTCGCAACACAATGTGCGGAAAGTAACATCAGGTCACAAGAAAGCTGCACCTTTGAGCGCTGGCCAGTTGCCGTTTGAATCTGGCGTCACTTCCAAGCAGTCCCAACCAGCAAAGTACCGAGCAAAAACGAAACCAACCAGGACAAGCCACAAAACACAAGCTTCTGGCGGCTTGCTTGATCGCCTTAGCCCAGAAGTTTGCTTACCCAAAGATGGGGCCTGGATTTCCCTCCAAAAGTTGCAATTTACTTGTGGCACCCGGTCAAACCACACTTTGGTAAGTTCAAACCAAGGAATTTGGCACCAGGTTGTGGGTTCAAACGAATCCTCGAACCCTGAAAACCCATCAGCTGACAATGGGACCAGGCCAGTGCTGGAGTTGAAGTGAAACTCTGCGAATAGCAAACTAAAAATCAACTGCCTTCTCCAGAATGTCCAAATGTATTCGACCAATTGGAACCAGGGAACCCAAAAACTGCAAAAGGGAGACTGCACGACGCAAACCCCTAGCGGCGCCAGGTCCTCTTTTCGGAGACTTCGTGCTCACGCCGCGCTTCCGACCCGACTTCAGCCAAGGCCCTGAAGCCGTGGATTGCGCTCGTTGCATGCCACGCTGTTAAAAGAGCGGACCCAAAAACATGAGCTCAAACAACGAGTGTTCATCCAAAAAATGGCAGTGCTCCACCGAAAACAAGGATTCCCTGAAATAAGGAACGTTCCAAAGTTGTATCCGCAAATTCCCCAGAGACCAACAGTGTTCCTAAGAGTGTCGGCCTGTCCCTGGGTCCTACTCTTGAAACGAGCCGAAAGCCGCTTGGCACGGGCCACACCATGATGCTAAAACTGGGGGCTACCCAAGACCACCTCAGAAATTGAGGAAAAAACACGCCTGGCAAGCGCCTGTTTGAAATTGGGACTGCCCCTAACCTTCATCGCGGGTTTTGCTTGCGGTTTTGCTGTCCAGACTCATGTTAGGCTCGTTTCGAAGCTCACAAAAGGCAAAACCTTGACCTCTCCGACTTGGCCTCTTTTGCAGAAATCTGGACCGCAATTGTCCTAAAGAAAACTATTTCCCTGCGGGCCAAGCGCGTCACATTCAGCACATCTTATGCGGGTGGGCCTGGCTCTGCCTTAAGTTCTTTGAGCCCAAGCGCGTGGCACATTCTGAATCCATCATCTAATGGATTTTTTGAATGCTCACCAGTTCACCAACCACTTGGGAAGGTAATCCAACCATGAAGAGTCACATGGGTAGTGTTTTTTTGTTGGTGCTCGGGGCCTATACACTGCACACATGCCTACGCGAGCGCCTACGCAACGCCTCCGCGACTGCAAGGGGCGCCTACGCGCGCACGTTTGTCTCTTGTCGCGCCTACGCGGACGCCTACGCAAGAAAATCGCGCGTAGCTTTTTTCCAGCTCGAGCTTTGCAATGCCAAGTCAATCGTTGTCTGACACAGGTGCAGATGATGTAGAAAAAGCAGATGATGTGGAAGATGATTGCGCCGCCAAAGCGTGAAAACATGTTTGATTTCTCAGGGATCCCCTTTGTCGTGGCTCTGAATCAGCATTTGAGCAATGTTTTTTTGGTTGTTTCAGAGCCTATACACTACTTGGCGCCTACGCCAAGGCCTACGCAAGCCTACGCGGCCTGCGAGGGGTGCCTACGCGATCACAAGTCAGCTTCCAGGCGCCTACCTACGCGGGCAAACGTTGAGTTCAAGTGTCGAAGTGCACTGTGGCAGCTCCAGCTGGAAAATCGCAACTTTTCAGTGCAAGTGCATTTTGGCAGCTCCGGCTCTAAGATCAGATATGCAGTACAAGTGAGAATCCAACACCTGTCCAAGGATCTGGCTGCTAGAAAGGGTCTACGCACCCAAGATGCCTTGAAAGCCTACGCGAATGCCTACGCGGGGCTTACGCGGAGCCTACGCGAAGACTGCAGAACAAACAGCAAAAGAAGCAAATTCCTTCATACGTGGCAAACAGGCATGATTTGTTCAACAAACGCCTACGCGAAAAGCCTTGTTGGTTCAAGAACCCTTTTCTCAGTGTGTCTGCAACAACTCAGCCAAACCCATGCCCATCCAACTCCATCAAGTGCCTACGCGCGCGCCTACGCAAGAACAAACACAAGGATGTGCGCGAAATGCCTACACGATGCCTCCGCGCGCCTACGCCCCCCAGCTAAATTGCCTACGCGGACATGATGCAGTTCCCTTTTTGTATAAACCCTTGATTCCAAGAAAAAAACGCTGCCCACATCTGCGTGGATCATGTGGGAGTTTCTCACACTCGTGGGCTCTCTTTTTGGTTGGCGTTCAAAGGGAAACCATCGGGAAACCAACCTTGAGATCCCCCCCGCCTGGATCACGCGCTCACCGTCTCCATGACCTGGCAGTCCGGGTGCTCCCACTGGGTCAGCCCGCTGGAGCGGTCCCAGTAGTACCTCGGCCAACACTTTTTGCCCCCCCCCCCAAAAAAAAAAAAAAGGCGGGGGAACACCCGGAAAAAATGGGTTCCATTGCCACCCCAAACAGGGCTTCCTCCAGAAAAGAAAAAAAAAAAAAAAGCTCTTGACGGCCCAAGCTGGCCTGGGGGGAAAGCTAAAATCCCAGGCGGCGCAATCGAAAAGTGTTTTCAGATGCGGCTGGCGCTTCGCAACCAAAGCTTTAGTGAACATTCGGTACCTGATCTTGCTGCTTGCCAGAAAGCAGAACATCCTGGCCAAGTGAAAGCTGGCCAGATGCTTTGGCCAGCTTGCCTTCGACCAGTTGACCTCTACAAGACAGCGAGGTTCAAGCCCCAAAATGAACCCCCAAAGCACCAAAGCACCAAACCACCAAACGCTATGAAGACTTGCCCAAAGTGGGCCGCATCCCGCGTGGTCCGCCTGTCTCCAGCCAGCTTCAGCCAGCTGGGGGTGGCCCAGCTTGTCTGACAAAGGCTGTTTTGGTCTCTCCGTCGGTCGGTCGGTTGGTTGGTTGGTTGGTTGATGTAAAGTAGTGGTTGGTGTAGTTGTGCCTCTGGTGCCATCAACATTCGACTGGTGGCCAATTTAGGCTCCACCCACATAACCTATACCAGACAAGCCCCCACGTGCCAATTCCGTCTCCCCTCCCAAAAAAGAAGAAAAGGGCGACAACCCGGCCGGCAAAGCTGAAAACCCCAAGCGACCGCTTGAAAAACAAAACAAAACAACGACAACAAAGCTGAAAAAGCTATGGCCCTCCAAGACTCTGAGGCTGTTGATTGGCTTTGGCAGGGTCACCCCTTTCTTTTGGCCCCAAGCCGCTCTGGGCATTGACCATCAGCCGACTGCCCCGACGCATCACCCAGCCACACACGTCTCTCACAAACGGCCAAGGCGCTCTAACGGAGAGCCAGCCTTAGCATGAATCAAACCTTGTGGGAAAGGGGCATGCACGAAACTGTTCAAACAAATCTGAACTACAGTGAGTGCAACATGCTTATAAATATAACATACATATAGATGTATGTATGTATGTATGTATGTATGTATGTATGTATGTATGTATGTATGTATGTATGTATGTACGTATGTATGTATGTATGTATGTATGTATGTATGTAAGTATGTATGTATGCATGCATGTATGTATGTATGTATGTATGTATGTATGTATGTATGTATGTATGTATGTATGTAGTAGTATGTGTGTGTATGTATGTATGTATGTATGTATGTATGTATGTATGTATGTATGTATGTATGTATGTACGTAGTACGTACGTATGTATGTATGTATGTATGTATGTATGTAATGTATGTATGTATGGTATGTAGTATGTATGTATGTATGGGTAATGTAAAGGTAAGGTAAGGTAATGTAATGTAATGTATGTATGTAGTGTAGTGTAGTAATGTAATGTAATGTAATGTAGTGTAGTGTAATGTAATGTAATGTAATGTAATGTAAGGTAAGGTAATGTAATGTAATGCAATATAATGTACTGCAATGTACTGCAATGTATATGTATGTATGTATGTATGTATGTATGTATGTATGTATGTATGTATGTATGTATGTATGTATGTATGTATGTATTTATGTATGTATGTATGTATGTATGTATGTAGGTACGTATGTATGTATGTATGTATGTATGTATGTATGTATGTATGTATGTATGTATGTATGTATGTATGTATGTATGTATGTATGTATGTATGTATATGCATCTACCTAGCATTTATGTAACATGTGCTCAGAATGAAGCGGGCGGCGCCTCATCAAGTGATGACTCCCTCAACCAGAGTCATAGGGTTTTGATGTTGAATCTATCAAATTGCTCTGACCTGCATATATTGATACATCCCGGAAGATGGTCTGATCACGCCTGGTAACAAAGCATCAAACAAATGCTGTTCAGAAAAGCATCTTCCACGCCAAAACTCGAGGGGAGCCACCCAAGACAAAACAACTAATCAAACAAACACCTGACACGCACAAGCAATGCTCCCACGCCCAAGAATGTTTGTTCGAGTGACACCATCCTTTCCCACCACCTTCACCCAGTCGTTCTCCTTCGCCAGGTGCTCCGTTTCAATAACCTGCTTCCTCAGCAAAGGCATCATCTGGCCAGTGAAAAGGGGGGGAATTGCTGGACCCGGCACGACTTTTTGCTCGCTCTACCAGACCCGCGCCCCGTGGAGTTGCTCCAAGTCACGGCGAGGATGGGCAAAGTAGGCCCTCAGCATCTCCGCCTCCCGCGGCGACGGAGCCTCGGTCTTCTTCTCCGAGGCCATCGACAGCTCCATCACCTCCAGCTGCACACTCTGCGGCGGGACGGGACTTGGTCCAGGCCAAGAAAGTGGAAGACCCGCAGCCTCAGTGTCTGTCACCAGGTCGTTGACTCCGAGCCGAAGCAACATCTCGGCATGGCTTCAGCACACTTCCCGCCAGGGGGTGCACACCGGCTTCGAGCCGTCTCCTCCACGTCATACATTTGCTTGAAGCTGAAGCCGACTGAAATTCCCTTGACGCGGCTCCGGAACACGCATATGGACCACGCGGCCTTCTCAGGCTCTCGCTACGCCAAAATGACCTTGGCCTTCGGGGTGAGGCGCTTGTACAGCGCCGCTGCCAGCTGGGGCACAAGCGGGGCGCTGGCATCCGCTTCAAAGAAAGGTGAGGCGCCGGCGCCCGAAACCGAAGTCGCAGATGGAGAAAAGGGAGCGGTACCGGGCCGAAAGCCGAAAGCCGTAAGCCGCACATGCCCAAAAGGAGCCTGGACTCCTTGAAGGCTAGCTCCGGGATGGGCAAGATAGGAGTACAACGCGCTGGTGCCACACTTGAAGTCCGACAGGCCGCGGAGAGGTCAAGAGCAAAGGGTGAGCCAGTGTGCCCTGGGCATGCGCCAAGGCCTGGGGAAGTCCCCCAGTTTGCAGGCAACGCCCGGAAGTGGCAGTCCCAAATCCAGAAATGAAAGGCGACATAGCTCAGAGGCACGAAGGAGGCCAAGGCGCAGGAAACGTAAGACATAACACGCACGTGCTCAGAGCAGCAAACGCGAGGACCATTATCATTGTTTCCTCAGGCATATAGGAAAATTGGGTCGTCCCCCTGGGTTTCTGTTGGGAATTTGGGGCACCTCCCCAAAGAAAAAGTAGTCAAGTCATCTTGTCAGTTCATGTGAAATGCCGTCCCGCTCTTCAACCGCGCGACATCAGATGGCCACAGGCCCGGTACTCCACCTCGCTCGCCGCTCCCGGACCCCTTCGCACCCTTCCCCTGTTCCACCTGAGTACCAAATGGACTCTTCGGATTCCCTTTGCCTCCTGAACCAACCAAAAGCATCCGCATCTTCGGCACATGTCCCTCTTCCCCTGGTCCATGCCAGGCGTCACTTTCTGGGTAAGCAGCGTCGGCTCCACCCCGTCGGCCTCTGCCTTCCTAATCGTCTCCAGCGCTTCCACGCGCACCTCTCGCAGAGAGGCTCTCGCTCAGACCCCTGCAGAGCTGGTCCGGCTACCCACGCCTCATGGCTGTGTCACAAAAGTTCTGCTTGGGTTGCTTGTTCTGTGTTTTGGTAACTTGGACTCACAAGCTCCACGTGGAAACTTCACAGTATGGTCGTGATTCAACTTACCAAGCTTGCAAATCATCAAATGTCCAAGATCCACAACCAGAGCTAATAGGCCAGCCCACGAACCTCAAAGGCCTGTGTCTCTTTGGGCCACGCATCCCCACCTGCCCCGGTGTTTTCTCGCTGTTTCGCCGACGTGCAAACAAAGAAACACGCATCTGGTAGCCACACGCTTGTAGCGACTCCGTGTCAAACAAGTGATTGACAGCTTGACAGCGACACGTCTGGGGCCGTTGCCCTTGCCTCTGCCGGTGCAAACCCGGCCTCAGACGGTAGCTGCAGCACTTCTCGAACTGCTGCTCCCTGGCGCAGACTTTGCCATGCCAGGGCCCCGACCAAGAACGCGGGGGGAGGGAGCGAAGGGGGGTCGGATCAAGAGAGAATGAGGCGAGTCTTGTGACAGAGCATCAGTGTGCCTTCTCCGCTTACAATTGGGAGAGAAGTAAAGGAACCCTGGCACAACGAGGTTCTGCGAGGCTGCAAGGCACATTGTTGAATGTTCACCCAGCAAGCTATCACGAAACATGTGCCACGGCAAAGCGTCCCAACCCTGCAAGGCAGGGGACTGTTCACTTGTCAATTGTGTAGACACCCTCTGGAAGCCCTTCCAGACACTTTCTTTAGAGCTATTTTCAGCCCAGTAATCCACCAAGAAGGCCGTGCCTTCTTCGGGCATGGCCACATGAACGGACCAGATCGGCTTGACAGCCCAAAAGCCAGCACAAGCAAAGCTTATGTTGCAGTAGGGGGTTGGCTGCCGTATTCTTGTGGTGGAGGTGGTCGGCAACATGCGCAGCAAAGCAAAGTTCATTCAACGTGCACCTTCGATGTGATGCCCGGCAAATATTTTGTCCATGCTTAAAAAACAGCGCGTGCCATGTGCGCTTGGGCGGATGGTTTCCTTCATTTGGCAGGCCCGGAGTGCAGAAGTCAAAAAGTTGGAAAAAATAGTCCTATGAGAAAACAGCGAAAGGAAGAAACAAGCAGAAAATGAAGGAAAAAAGGAAAGAAACCTCAGGAACCAATGTCAGCATCAGTCCATCCGCCATCCCCCATCTGCCTTCTGTGGAATGCCCAGGATGCAAGCGATGTGACGCTCGAGGAAGAGGTTGTTGGGCTTCACCCCCGACCGTTCCATGTCTTCCAACAACCGCACCTCGGAGGGAACGCAAGAGGATACAAGCAAGCGGTGACAAAAGAGGTGGAAATGGAAGTTGAAGAGGGAGTCTTTGGCCAAGGATGCCAGCCTCCGATCACTCACTCTTGACAAGCCAGCCGAGCTTTTCGGAGGATGTGCAGAAATTTCCAAGGACTCGCCCAAAACCGGAGCTGCCTGTAGGACGCATGTCAGACCGTCTCTTCGCAAGCGAGCAGCCCGATCCGCAGAAGGCCGGCCAGCTTTGTCCAGCGCCCCCAGCACCGAGTTGTAGGAGATCACGTCCGGCGGGCACCCCGCTGCCTTCATCTCCCCCAAAATGCCTCGAGCGCTCATTGGGCCCATTGGGAGAGGCGTCAAGTGCCAACATGCCCGAAGCAGACGTTTTGCCCGTGCGCAAAAAAGCATGATGAAATCCCAAAGAGCTGGAGCATCTCAGGCCGGCCAACAGCTCAACTCCCCAAAACGGCCTGGCGGGTTTTCCCTCTTGGGGGTTCTCAAAGTGCTACCAGAAAATATTGGCTTCCTTTGGTGTTCCCTTCTACCAACCAAAGGGAGCGCCAATTCGAGAACCCAACTTGACACGCAAACCTTCCCACGCCGAGCGGCGGAAGGCGTTGTCAGCATCGCCTGCAGAAAGGCTGGAAGCCGATCCCTGAGAACCTACTCTCGCCGGAATGTGATCCAAATCGCCCTAAGGCAAAGAAAAACCGATCTGAAGATGTGCGCAACTCAAACCAAGCCTTCAAGCAAGGCCGGAACCATGTTGTTTGCCAAAGCCGACCCTTCCTCTTCGTGCGCTGCTCAAGAAATGATATGAAGCATCTCCTTCCAAACAGGCCCAGCAAGCCATTTGGAAATGAATTGAATAGGGAACTTGCAAAGTGGTTGGTGGGCAGTCCCCACCATGATGAACATCAAAGGGTCCCCAATTACATTCGCACCCAATCAAAAAAGCAAACTCCACAAGCGAGGCAAGTCGAACCAGTCACTATCCTGCGCCTGCTACATGGCAGGCATCCAGGCAGCAGTTGAAGTGCGGCCGCCCGATTTTGTTGCCCTCCAACAGCAGGGCCTGATGCCAGGAGAAAACGGGCAAAGAAACCAAATCGCAATGAATTAGTTGGTTGCTATTTTGTTTGTTAGGGTGGCATTGCCCCTTCTCGGGTCGCTCTTCACCGCCCCCGTCCCACATACCAAGATTCTCCATGCAAATGAATCTATCACCTGTGATTCTAGCTCCGCGGCAACTCATGGTGTAATGCGCGACCATTCAAGCACTCTCAAAAGCAGCGTCGCTGCTCAGACAGTGCGCTTCTCTCAGAATTTGCGCCTCTGTGCCGGCTACGTCCCCAGACTTTGCCACGGCAGACATCACGCTGCACAGCGTCATCTGGCGAGAAAGTCATGAACCACAAGTTCCATGGTGAACGAGGTGCCATGCAAATGCCACACTGGATAATCATAACTGCAGGGCTGGACTTGTGTCGCTCGCACTGATCAGCCAACTCGGCCCCTTCATCAGCCCTGTACAGTTTGCGGTGTCCCGAAAGTTCCTACACAAACCGATCATCTTGGCTAAACTAGATTCCTGCAGATCATATAGACTGCCACATTATCGCAATGCCCGCAACGTTCAGCTGGAAGCCTTCATTGCACGTGTTGGTTTCGCCCATTTCGGATCTTGCAAACCGTTTCTGGGCATCTTTCGGTGCCCCCTTTGCCATTGTGGGGGGAAACTAAAGGCCCATCAGCATTTCGCAGAAAACTCACGAAATCCGCCAGTGCAAGTCCGAGAAGCGCTAACAGATTCAACTTGTCAGGGGCTCACTGTCTGAATATTGGTGCTCCTTCGACCCAGCTTGTCCCCTTCAAGTGTATGGTTCCACATTTACTCCCCCGTTGCAAGCGGACAATGAAACCCAGGAAGGAGACTTCCTGACTCTTGGCAAGGAAAATACAGAAAAAAAACATCCACAACCAGACCTCTCCTGCCGCCGAGGTTTTCCTTCCCCACCACAGGTGATAACTTTCTCATCCTGAACCTTCGTTCCAGAAACCTCAGGAGAAGGTCCGGTTTTTGAAAGGAACATATTTCAACTTGATTGCACAATCTCCTTTGCTTTCACCAAGTACAAGTAGACGCCAAAAAAAGTAGATAGAGGGCTGGTTGTTCAACCGCACTTTCGGCACAAATTGAAACGGGTCGTTGCTAAACCCGTGGGTTGGAATGCCACCCCAGAGCTGGCTGGACCCTCCTGGGGTCGTTATTTTGACGGTTTCTGGTGGCTATCAAAGACAGAAAATGTGGTTGTTTTCCTTTAACCCACCACTTGGGGGGAGGCCAGCTCTCTCCCGCCTCCGAGGCTTCCCCGATGTCCTGGCGCATCTGCTGCCAGGTCTCCCGCGCCGCCTTGGCGTCCCGCCGCTGCTTGAACAGCTCCTCACCACTCAACCGCGATCCCAGCCATCGGTTTTTGCGGACCGAGAGCGTCCGGCGATCGATTTTTTCGTTTGGGGAGATCGGGCCCGAACAGGACCTGTGGCCGAAGGTCGGGTTGGGGGTGCTCAAAGGTTTCTTTGGCCTTTCAAAGGGATTGGTGATAAAAGGGAGGGGGGGAAAGAGAGGGCATCCTCTTTCTGAAGAAGCCTCAACATGAACAACGGGTCCTTGGTGATGGATTTCCAACTCTAGAGCCTGAAAAACTGGGCTCCGCTTTATGAAAAACACCCAACTCTCAACTGCCGGCCGAGCGAATTGGTCATCAGCCAAAGGCATCGTCTCAAGAAGTTTGCAGTGAAGCAAATATAAAAGCGAGTCGCCCACCCCATCTGCACGGAAATTAGGCTCGGGCAGAGTTTGAAGGTTGGTCTTGTCTTCCCTGATAAAAAAAGGTCTGAATACACAGCCTGTTCAAGTTGGAGCTGCAGCTACAGCAGCTGACCCGAAGCTTCTCTTTGCAGAATTACCCCGAATTGCCTCCGAAAGGCTATGCGCCTGTTTCCCCCCCCAACCCGCCCCCCCCCCCGGGCCCCCCCACCCGAGCAGTGCAAGACATAACCGTAAGACAGCTCAATCTCCACGCCCCCCCCCCCAGTTTCACCCGGCACCCCCCCAATTCAAAAGCCAGGCTCCAGCAACGCTAAATAGTTCTGCTGGTTGGGCTGCAGCTTGCAGACCTTCATTTCTGCCAGCCTCAAACGAATTCGTGAGAGAGCCCCCCAATTCTGCAAACGAATGCTGCGGCCTCAGCCCGCCTTGCGGAAACCTCCCGCATGTGGGACGCATCCCCCACAGAAGCGGAACCCTCACGAAACCTTGCCCCGGACCACCCCGCAACCTCCAGATCCTCACGACCCGGATTTTTGGAACCTTGCCCAAACCTTTCACCTGGCCTGCACCAGACCACCTGGAACCGCCGGACCTTCCTTGAACCTTACACCGGAACCCATCAAGAATGGTTGGCGCACATACATTCCAAGCAGGATGTTCACGGGGTCCTTCAATTTTTAACCTGCGCGCTATTCAAACGCACAGGGGCTTTCTGCCGCATAATGGCTGCGTTCCGGCAGGCCATGTGGCCCCGGCGAACCACTGCCCCAAACAACAAAGCGCTAGTAACTTGGGGCTCAGGTTGTGCCAACATCGTGTCAATTTTGCGTGTCGCTGTGGAAGGTGCCCAGACTGGAACTCTGAGCAGCCCCAAGTCTTCAACAAACGGAAAGGTCACCAAAAGGTTTGGGGTGCCCATTGTCCCGCACGGGCGATTCTCAAATGGTGCGTCTCAAAACATAGCGGGTTCCGATCCCAAATGATGGCTTTCTCTTTGGTTCCAACGGGCGCTTTCAAAAAATGCATCGGCCAGGCCGCATGGCTTGCGCCAGCACTGTGTGCACTTTGCCAGCCAAACGGATGAGGTGGGTGAAGACCCGAGCCTGGGCTTCGGCTCGGCTCTATGGGTGTGGCCTCAACAAAGGGGGCTGGCAACCCCTACAAAAGTGGAATCTGATTCCAACCAGTAAACCCGGGGACACCCCCCCCTATTGAATAAACTAAGGTTGGTTGATATGGGCTCAGCATTGCTTAAAGGGGAAAGGCACAACCATGTTCGAGCTTCTTGTTTTATGAAAACCAACAAAGGTTTCGGCTATTGAGGGACCCATTCCGGTGACATGTGCTACCTTGCCGAGAAACAAACAAGGGCTCGCCAGTTTGTCCAACTCTTGAAATAGCGAGGATGTCCTGTGGGCTGCCCATTCAAGCTCTAACAGCTATGTTCAATCTTCCGATATCTCCTGAATCGAGGTCGCGAAAATCCAAAAGGATATTATCTTCGACATATGGATGTGCTTGTTGCGATACTTGGAAATGTCTAAGAGATGTGATCGGCCAGCAGATCCCCTCACCTCAATGATTTACAATTGAACACTCTTGGCTCATGTGAACCTTTTTCATGATGTGGCCTCCTTCAATTGACCTTTGGATTTAATCCAGATTGTAATCTTGGAATCTTGCATCCTGCTGAAAGCTGCAATATTCACGCAAACCCAAGGGCGGACCAGCAAAGCCAAGATGCCTTCCCAGGCAACTCGAGCTGACACCCAGGTGGCACCACTCTTGGAAAAAAGCCCCCAAGTCTGATGGGATGCCAGCCCCTGAAGAGTCTCCGAGAAACCCTTGCCGCAAGCTCACGTGCCAAGCTGCCGTAAGCTCCTTACGCCGCCGCAGGTCGACATAGAGGTCGAAGGCCTGCCCCCCCCAACAAAAACAAAATCCTGCCCTGAATTCCGAATTCCGATTTTTTTGACGGAACTTCCGGAGGTCGCGGGTGCCTCGGTGGTCTTGCCACAGCGCTCAGCCAGAATCACCGCAGCCAAGGCCAACTGGGCGGAATATCGAAATCGGCGCACCGCCTTCCTCTTCCAGCTTTGTTTTTGATTCGGAACTGCCAATCAAGCAACCTGAGAACCGGCATAGTTCCCTGCCAAAAACAAACAAAAACAAAAAACGAAAACATGAACAACACATGTACCTCCTCCGACACCCCAAAGCCGGCAACCAAACAAAGGCCCTCTCCCGTGAAGCGGTTCTTGACGCCAGGTCGCATTGGGCTCAGGGTCGGAAAAGCGGCCATAAGCCGCGACCCCAGCCTCCCAATCTCTGGTCCTAGCCACAGCACGTAGCAAGGGCAAAGACCACAGCCAGGTCTCAAAATGAGAGCCCAAGAAAAGGCAAAGTGTGTGAGTGTATGCTTTCCTCTGGCATCCCTTCCAACAAGGGTACCGCACCCAGTTTTTAAGAGACACTCCCCGTGTGTCAAAACTGGATGATCCCAACAATGGGCAGTGTTCTGTTGGGTCTTCAATTCAAGCAACCAACCAAAATCCACGGGCACACGTTGCTGTTCTCGAAGGGGTCCTGAGAGCCGCAAAGATCTCCTTGAGGGCGGTCTGCTGCTCTGGGTCGCTGCAGCTGATTTGTTCCTCAGGTTCATAGCCTGTTTTGTCTAAGAATAGACAGACACAATAGGACTCATACAAGGGTTTCATAGAGGTGTTGTGTTTGAAAAGCAAAACGACTAAAGTCCGACGTGTTGAGAAACAAACAGAACACAAGCGCAGCCAAGCGTCTCAACATTCAGTTGACAAGGCAGAATGGCTGATGTCAGTGTGCCAAAAAACGACACACCAAAGATGGCATTTAACCAAGTCCCGTATCGGAGTCAGTTATAATTGTAATCCGAACCCTGTGAGGCATCAAATGAGCAGTGCCTCTTTTATACGCCTACGAACCTCTCCTGACCATGGCTTGGTTTGGGCTCCATTGCATTACGGTCATCTGTACCTCACGCTACCAGAGTCGGAATGTGAAAGTGTTCAAGTCACCAAACACGGCGAACAGTCGCCCAAGTGACGGAGTGACTTCTGTTCGGACTTCTGCATATACACCACGACAAATGGTTGTCCGCTATGCCAGCAGAATTGTGTTTTCCCATGACAAATTGAATCGAAACCGGCCAAAGCCCTTCCTCCTTCAATTGACTGAGCGAACAAAGGCTATCACCAGGGAGCTGGCACAGAACAATCCAAGTTCTGCCTGCGACTAAGGAGAATGCCAACCACAAACAAACAAACGCTCTCTCTGCCAATCATGCACCCGATTGAACTTCACTTTCTTACTGAGTGTGGGGGTCGTCCAATCAAACAAACTTCCACTTGCATTCCAGACTTTCTCTCGCATTCTGGCAACCTCGGGTTCCAAGAAATGGCGGGCATTCTAGCATGCCAAATCAGCCAAACTTGCAACCAACGCCAGCTCTTTGGGGCCATGGCACAAATGCTTGCTCGATAAATTGCATCTTCACACCCGAAGGGGTGCCACTCCCTCCAGTCGGCATGGCATTACTTTGGGGGGGTTCGGACATCTCCCGGGCGCTTCCCCCGCACTGTCTGGCCAGGGAGCAGCCGCAGGCACATCCGGCGGGTCTATGCCCAACAAACGCCTGGGCTCCGACCAAATCACGCGACCTCTACGGATCCGCATCCACAAAGTGGATCCGAAAAGAATGCACCCCGCCGCTCAGTGCGAAATACTGGCGGTGTTTTGTGTGTGTGTGTGTTTGCAATTACTGGTCAAAGTGTCACAAAAGAAATTCTACAATTGAAAACCTGCTATCATGAAACAAGCGTGTGGGTGCATGAACTAGTTTTGCTCACGGGCAGCCATATCGTAGGGGCGAATGCAATTAAATTATTGTCAGGTTGGCACATCACTTCCAATCATGCCCACTGTTTCATCCTATCTGGCGGCCCAAAGCACACGCCACAATTCCAAAACGAACAAAATACCAAGCGGCTGGATTTCGAACATCGAGTTTGGTCCCGCATTCCCTCGCCGCACCCTCAACGCGCCTCGATTGCTTCAAACGGCTCCGGTTTCGGGAAGCTGCGGCCAAGGCATTTGCCCGCGCATCAGCGAAGGCCCTGACATGGACAACATACCGCTCCAGCCCAGCCCAGCCCAGGCGCGAACCAAGAAAAAAGCCAGATACGCTTTCAAAAGCCGGCCTGCAGGCGGCACTCGAAAGACGCCATGTGAAAGCACGGGCAAACATCGTTCCAACCAAGAGTCCAACTAAAACAATCGAACGAGTTGCGCGTGAGTGTGTCTTTGTGTGTGTGCCATTGGGAGCCAAAATATTGCCCTGCAAATATGCCAACCCAAACCTCAGGCAATCAAAGGGACGCAAGTGCACTTATCACATACCACGCCAGCACAAAAATGCTAGTTGATTGCCACAAAGTCTTTTGCAACATTTGCACGGTACGAAATGCGGCAACGTGAACCAATGCCTTCTCCTTTAGATCCCTCAAAGCCACCATGTGTTGCATCCCAGGCTATGTGAAAGACATGGGTTGTGACAATATTCCCGACAAATGGTTGAAGGAACTTCATCACGCGCAAAGATGTTCAATGTCTACATGCGGTCTTAGATGGACACAAATACAAATATACTACAAAACATCGGAACGCGCAATTTCCTAGATGTCTTTATTGGTGCAAAACGTACGGTGCTTCAACACAAGTTTCTGCTTGCGCCTTGGCGAAACATGTTCCCCGAAGCGCAGTGGCCTGGATTTCGTGGGTCACGTGCTTCAGCATCAATATTCCACCCCTCACGACATGTCTGCCGTCACAAACACACAATTTTGGAAAGAAACTCAAGCTGCGAACAACAACATTACTTGTGAATCCGATCGGAAACGTAGAGTGGCAGCTGAGTAGCACAACTTGGAAGGTGTCCCTACCGATTCACACCTTTCTATTCTTGTTTAAGTTGCACGGGCCCGAATGCTTACAACCTGAACCAATATGTGGCATGTGTCAAATTGCAAACAAACACCTAAGATTCATGATATGATATGATATAATATGATACGAAGTGCGAAACGCCGCACAGTCACAAAATTGTATGCAAGCACATGGGTGCGACCACCAGACGAAGGCCAGGTGCACCATACCGCGGTCATTTAACAATGCATGTTGGTCACCTTCATACCTGCCTAAGTCACTTGCTTCATGATCCGGATTCCATTCGGCAAAACTATTCAGTGAGCGACACAATGAAGTTGCAATACTGCGACTGGAAAAAACAAGCAGAGATTCGAATAGAAATCGACAAAGACAACAGTGGACACACCAAAGCATCGCCAGCTTATCAGACCTACACAAGCGATGAGCTGCTTAAGGCCATTTCCACGGACATGTCGGACTTGTTTGAACCTTCATCTTGCTCGTGTTGAACGCTGGGACAAAGCTCTTTTGCGGTAGACGCAAGTTCGCTGGAACTTGGAACTGCGGCTATAAAATGCAGTTATCAAAGGAGTTCGAGGTAGCGGAAAAGCAGAACCTACTGAAAGATGGCAAAGCAATAATTCAAAGGTGCTGATTTGCTACGAAATTAAAAACAAAAACAATGAGCCAGAAATGAAACGAGCACTGACATCTTTAAGGAGAGATTTAAGTTTAAAACTTTGTGTTCCATGTGGCCATTTGCGATCACACAGGTCCGCTGTTTTAGCGGACAGAAAACAAACAAAAAAAACACAAAAATAAAAACAAAAAAATGTTGCGGAAAGACACAAAACCAACTGCAAAACAACACAAACCAACAACACACACAAAGGCAACAGCCTTTCCGCACGACGGCCAAAAAACCAAAACAAAAATGCTTAACCGAAAAAACGAAAGCTTTAACCAGGCGATCAAGGTCGAACAAAACTCATAAAGAGCGAGCTCTTAACCGACACCATCACGGTTCACCACATCAGCAAAAAACGAAAGTTTTAAAAGACGAGCCGGCGATGTCTTTGACACTACTTCTGACGCTAGTTTTTCCAAGTCGCCTACAGTCAAGGAAAGAAGCTGCACAGCGGCAGCCGGATTTGCAAGTATCTGCAAGGGACCTGCACAACATCACAAACTCGTCTAAATTAGAGTTACAGTAGTTCATGTTTTACAATAACCCAAACACCTGTTTTCCATACGTCCGATGCGATCGCGGCGCTGCTGCTGCGCGAGCCCCACTTTCTTAAGAAGCCGTTGCGCAGCAAGGCGTACGCGCAGGCGCCCGGCAGTGCCTTTCAGCGCGCCCGGCAGAAGGCGCGTGAAGTTGAAGTGCCTGTCCACGTCGCGCCCCGCTAGGCGCGCCAGGGAGCGCAGGAAGCCGGGTCTTACCTCAAGTAGCAGCGGTGCAGGTTCAGGCCTTGCGTGACATAAGTCTGTTCATGTGGGTTAAGGCATGTTGCACTGCTCCTATCTTGAACCCAAACCAAACCACCCAAAAGAACAAAGCAAGTCCGAAGCGGCCGCAGTTCTTTTAACCGGGATTGCTGAAAGTAGCACTGCTTCCAGGGCACGGATGCGCCTGGAGCAGGAGGTGCGTTGACCCCCCGTGAAACTTAAAAGGCAAGACAACGCGTGTCCTTGCAAGTGCGTGCAGTGCGCGCAAGGCGTGGCAGGCGTGCCCACGCCGGTCCGGAGACCTAATGGTCCTGAGGCCGTGGGCGGTCCGGAGACCGGGAGGTCCGGAGACCATGAACGGAAGTGCAGAGCGTCTGCAACTTCCCTTTGCAGAGCCTTGCACAAGGCAGTGCAGGGTGGGTGGGTGGGTTTCAAAAGAAACAAATCAAGTTTGGGTCAAGGCTAGGAGCAAAACGGCCACCACGGAAGTAGATTCACAACATGCCCTAAACACAAGGGAAAACAAAAACCCTAAGCGTTAAGGCATGTTGCACTGCTCCTATCTTGCACCCAAACCAGACCACCCAAAAGAACAAAGCAAGTCCGAAGCAGCCGCAGTTCTTTTAACCGGGATTGCTGAAAGTAGCACTGCTTCCAGGGCACGGATGCGCCTGGAGCAGGAGGTGCGTTGACCCCCCCTTCAGTGTTTCAGGCAACCCCGGTATAAGCGAGCCAGCTGGGCCGTCGGCCTCATCACCCCCCCTTCAGAGTGGGGTTGTACCTGGCAGGGCAAGCGTCGCATGACATTGCACTCTCTTGGTCGCGAGCATCTTGTTGCTCAGGGACCGCTCTTTTTGGTCAAAGCGGCTTGCTGTCAAGCTGCTGACTGATGCAGCCAGATATTCTGTTGCCAGGGCGATGTCGGGTCGCAATGCTGTTGGGATGCGTTAAGGCTCGGCTACACGCTGCTGGCGGCAGCTGCCAGATGTTCCGGGCGCCAGGGCGCATCAATCGGAAACAGCTGGATGCCTCTGCCTGGTAGTGCAAGGCCTGCAGGGCTGAAGCGTACGCGACTCTCAGGGCGATGGCTGAATTGGGCCAACCGACCTCTGCTTAGGTCGTCTGCCCAATCATTGTTCCTTCCCGGAACATGTGTTGGCTGCAGCAACACGTTGCGTGCATGAGCCCAGAAGGCTGTTAGCTGCACGAAAAGTTGCAACGGCCAGGAAGTCGTGAACAACTTGTTAAGGCTTGCTTCCGTTGCCGAATTATCAGTGCCTGAAGGCATGCTGAACGAGTAGCGCCCACCACCAATATGGCTATGGGTGGCTTGCAACAGTGCCAACTGCGCCAGCGTTTCGAAGCATGCGATGTACCGCTGTCCAGGCTTGACAAGGCAAGGCCATACTGCCCGTATGTCCTGCATGTTCCAGGTTTCGGCAAACCAAACCACTTGTCATGAAGTGATTGCCCAGCCCCCAATACCTACCAAGTCGTCTTCGGCACAGGCATCCGCAGCTGCCAGCGCTTGCAGCTGGTGTGGCCGTGCCAAGGGCTGAGCATTGCTGGCTCGACTTGGAAAGGCCAGTATAGGGGTTATTCGGATCCGCGATACGTACCCACGTGGGTTTGCTGGGCGGCCTGAAATTTCACAGGCTGGGAAGGCTATGGCTGGTTTTGAGGTCCTTGTTCAAGGAGGCTCTGAAGGCTGACCACATTTGCGGCGATTGAGTGCATCAAGCCCGGTGGGCTGTTGAGATCAGAGCACAGCGGCGCTAACCAAGATCTGAGATGCAATGCAATGCTGGTGGCCCAAATGAGCAGGCCTATCCACTGCTCGAGTGTTTTACGGGGTACCCGTTTGCTTCCCAGCAGTGCTTTGAGTCTGGGTCACCCCAAGAGTTGGCTAAGGCTTGCAGCAAATGGAGTCTGTAAGGCTGTCCTGTCTCGGGGCTCATATCTGGAGGGCAGGGCAATTGCAGAGCTGTGTAAGCCATGTTTGCCACTTCCAGGCTTTTGGACGGCGTGAGAGGGCAGTCCGGCGAGCCATTCTTGACGTGCGCCACGATTCGCGGCACCAATTTTCGCTCATGCATCCAACGCAGCCAGGGCCTTGCCACTGCTTGCAGAGGGTGTTCTGGCTTTGGATGACACCAGTCTCCGTCGCAGGTTGGGAGAATGGGTATTTTGGAGTGAAGTGGCAGTGTTTTGCTGACCCTTCCTATGCCTACCTGGGCAAGTTGCAAGGCCAGGGAAGGTGGGTATTCTGCCGTCAGAGTGCTGAGGTATACCCCTTGCTCCGTTACGCCTGCAACGCTTTGATGCTTGTGTGAGTGATTGCAACGGGCTTCCAGGGCCTGGATTTTAGCGCTGTTGCAGCCGAAAGCCCATGACTTGGAGAAGGCTTTATTGCGCCTGCAGGCGTCGACCCACACCAAGTCGCATTGGTCGCGCAGCCTCCTTTGGAGACTACTGCTCTGAACAAGGCTCTGCCGCGCTCGTGAATAGTTTTGCTATCCAGCAGTTTTTTTGCGTTGCGACGGCGAAAGGCCGGGGACTCCGTTCATGTATTGCGGCGTCCTCAAGGCTTTGGGTCCGCCTGGGCGTAGTTTGAGTCTGGAATATTCCTTGCAAGGCGGGGCAAGCATGATCAACACCACGATTCCTGACCAACATGGTCTGAGAAGAGCTTCAAAGACTTCGTTGTCCAGTATGTCATGCGCGGTGTTTCCATCCAGATCAAAAGGCTCAAAACAGTCAAGGCCAAGGCTAATGGCTGCCGATGTCACCGGGTGTAGCCTACCCGAAAACACGTCCAAAAACAACTTTTTCAAGGCTGAATGTAACGGCGGTTCCGATGAGCTGGCGTTAGCGAGCATGCGCGGCCCTGGCGTTGCGCCAGGCCCATCGTGGTAAGCGCAGGGCAACGCCGGAGTTGGGGTAGCCTTTACCGGCACAACTGCGAAGGCTGCGTATGGGGCCCGGTGTGGGGCCCGGCCGGCTGCGGTGTGGCTGCCCGATCCAGCCGGCCCAAGATCAGGGCTGTTTCACGTGTGCTTGTTGAGGTCCATGGCCGGGTGCTTTTGCTGGCAGCCCATGATGGCGCACACATGGGCGAAACGGCACTCGTCGTTAGTGCAAAGGCCTGTCTGATAGCGTCGGCAGACTTCGCCCTTTGTATGTAGCGCACCACTCTGCTTTGGTCTGAGACGGTGGCAGGGCTCCTTTGGACTTTCCCTTGCCTTTCTTGGCTGGACGTGAAGGCTCGCGGGCTGGCTTAGGGTCGCGCTTGGATTGCCTCTGCCGCGGTGTTGCCGGGCGTGGCGGCGCTGGCACGGTTGGCTTGGATATTTTAGGGCGCAACTGTAGAAGGCTGTGCACATCCTGAACTGGCAATTGTTCATTTTTTACAGTTTTTTTTGCATTTTGCATTTTTCCAGTTTTTCGCGGGCATTTGTTGCTCGATTTATGTCGCTGAGGTTGACTTTAGAGAAGTTAATTGTTTGGGTTTCAAGTTGTTTTTCGGTGGGAAGGGGGGGGGGGCAGGACGGGACAATAATAATGCGCCTGTGTGCCCATTGTTGCGAAAGGCTTGATTCCTGCAGCATCGTTTTTCGCTGGCTGCTCGCCTTCGGAGAGTCGGAACGGAATTATTTCTTTTCATCTCGTTTGTTGTTTGAGGGCTCGGTGGCTTGCCCCGCCCCACCCCCCCTCCTCCCAAGCCCATCAATAATTGACGTTGTTGCGTTTGCTTACGCGGGTTCGGTGGCTTGCCCCGCCCGGCCCCCTTAAACAAATCCTTTTGCTGGTTTTGGCGGCATGCCCCATCCAGCAATAGGGTGCCAAGCAAGAGGGAAGGCGTCTCAGGGCAAAAGAGTCTCACAGGAAAGCTGCGAGCTGACGAACGGACATGCGTGATGCGACGCAAGAGCCGCCCAAGTCGTATGTTTCTTGCGGATCATATTTTTCAAGCGGATAGATGTGTTTTTGCAGAGCAGATATGCTTGTTGCGGTGTGCGCTTGCGGGTTCGGTGGCTTGCCCCGCCCGGCGCCCACAATGACTTACGCTGGTTTCGGTGGCATGCCCCATCCAGCAGTAAGGATTCAGAAGGGGCGCTTCTGAAACCGCCCTTTTCCGGAAGCGTTCTCAGAAAGGCTTTCGTGTGTAAGGGCGGCTCGAAAAACAAGACTTTCGTGGGAAGTCTGCCTGCAAGTCTTGTTTGGTTTTTTGAAATTTCGGCTCTGACATGTTGAACTGCCCGTAGAAGGGAAATAGCGTGAGAAAGTCTACCAATGGCACGGGGGCCTGCTCGCAAAAAAGGCAGCGCAGTGAAGCAGCTTTGCTCCTACAAGAAGTGCAGAGCCAAGAAGGACGTGAAGAACAAGTGCCACACAGCTCGCCGTGAGGAAGAAGCCACTGTCAGACTGTCATTTAGACGCCTGCCTATCAAAAAAGAAAAAAGCTCCACCCGTTGGAAGGGAAGCTCTGGACACGCAGCAACTGGCCAGTCTTTTTCAAACCTTGGCGGAGCTAGGCCGTGGCCACAAACAAAAAAAGGGTCCTGCGGGCTGCGTGGGGCTTGTCTTTGTTTACAAACTTCAGGTTCGGAAAGACTTGCAGCGTGCCCGTGTCCATGTCTGCCAAATCGCAGTATAGCTGAGCAAAAGCTTCGTGCTCCGACGACAAGAGCTGTCCCGCCAGCTGCTCGTCGGCTGCTGCGTGACTATTTTCCAGGCTGAGGTAAGCCGCCAACGCCGTCGCTGCTGCGGCTGCCTTGCTCGTCAGTCTGACCCTTGCCCGCCGCGCTGCCGCCTTTGAGGCCCTTCCCGTCAATTGAAGAAACCTACGATGACGCCAGCAACGAGCGCAATCGACATGGCTGCAGCTTTCACGCCAGTGATGGGGCAAGCCACCAAAACACGGCCGCGCCTGCTAACTTGTCTAAGAGCCGCCAAGCGAACACAGCGCGTCTTGACTTGCCAAGCACGGATGGTTTTGCAAGCGGGCCGCAGTGACCAAACCTTGGAAGCAATAGAAAACAACTGCCTTCTGAGCTGTCGCCATTGAGTCTGTGTAACCGCACAATCAGGAAAACTTTAAGGTCACTAGTCCAGATTTGGCGCGGGGCCAGGCCCCACTAAAAGTCTGGTAGTAACAATGCGCGCGCCCGCAGCTTGCAGGCAGACTTCCCACAAAAGTCTTGTTTTTCGAGCCGCGCTTACACACGAAAGCCTTTCTGAGAACGCTTCCGGAAAAGGGCGGTTTCAGAAGCGCCCCTTCTGAATCCTTACTGCTGGATGGGGCATGCCACCGAAACCAGCGTAAGTCATTGCGGGCGCCCGGCGGGGCAAGCCACCGAACCCGCAAGCGCACACCGCAACAAGCATATCTGCTCTGCAAAAACACATCTATCCGCTTGAAAAATATGATCCGCAAGAAACATACGACTTGGGCGGCTCTTGCGTCGCATCACGCATGTCCGTTCGTCAGCTCACAGCTTTCAAGTGAGACTCTTTTGCCCTGAGACGCCTTCCCCGGGCGGGGCACGCCACCGAACCCGCAAGCACAAGCACATGCAGCAACTTCAATCGTTGGCGGGCTTCACTTTGGAGGAAGGGGGAGCTGGGCACCCTATTGCTGGATGGGGCATGCCGCCAAAACCAGCGAAAGGATTTGTTTAAGGGGGCCGGGCGGGGCAAGCCACCGAACCCGCGCAAGCAAACGCAACAACGCCAATCATTGATGGGCTTGGGAGGCGGGGCAAGCCACCGAGCCCTCAAACAACAAACGAGATAAAAAGAAATAATTCCGTTCCGACTCTCCGAAAGCGAGCAGCCAGCGAAAAACGATGCTGCAGGAATCAAGCCTTTCGCAACAATGGGCACACAGGCGCATTATTATTGTCCCGTCCTGCCCCCCCCCGCCTTCCCACCGAAAAACAACTTGAAACCCAAACAATTAACTTCTCTAAAGTCAACCTCACCTGAAAGATCCTTTGAGTCTAAAAATAGCCTCGCGAAAAATTTAGACTACAAAGCTGCGCCGAGTCTAAATTTGTAGTCTAAATAGCGCGTCTAAACTGCGAGTCTAAATCACGCAAATGCATATAAACACCTTGTTGCACCACTTGTTTTTGCATAGAACAGCGCAGCAAGCGCGCCATTATTTGTGTTTCTCGCGTGTTATGCGCAGCGTGGCGGGAGGATGTGCGGCTGCGAAGCCCTGAAGTGTGAGAACTTGAGAAAATTGTCAGAGATTTTGCGACGCACACCCATTGTATATAGGAGCCACGGCCCAAAGTTTAGAAAGCCCAGACACTGTTTGTGTCACAGGCCGCAAAGCAAGCAGAAAACCATAGCGGAAAAACTAGTTCCACACAGCGCATGCGCTTGTACATGTCCAAAGGAGGAGGTTTTGCAGGCTTCGCACGCAGCATGAACAATATTTATTTTCTGGCGGCTCCATTTTGGCTCTTGCAAAAACAAGGAACCTCCGATGGGGGATGCATGAAAAAGG
This sequence comes from Effrenium voratum, assembly GCA_963377175.1. Taxonomy (NCBI): domain Eukaryota; class Dinophyceae; order Suessiales; family Symbiodiniaceae; genus Effrenium; species Effrenium voratum. The sequence goes on along the minus strand of CAUJNA010000142.1, from coordinate 11,542 downwards.
ACATACACACATGCACATGTGATACAACCGAGGTGGGTATGATGTACAAAGCTGCATCGGCACTGCACAAGGAGCATTCCACTACGCCACTACGCAGCCTGCATTTGTTGCACACTGTGCAAGAGGTGTACTTGCATACTTGGTACCTGGAGTGCGCCATGGAGAGCCGCTTGTACACAGCTGATTGGCCGGGGAATGTCACCAAAGCAGCGCCTCGCCTTGACTTGTATAAGCATGCACCTTGAAACTGCGAACCCTCATGAACTAACTGTACACACACGTGCACGAACTTGCGCCGCTACCAAGGATGTGCTGGCGAGGGCGCAGCAGTACAATGCGCCAAAGCCGGTGGCAGTGCGAATTCTGCCATGCAGGAGCGCGTACCAGCCGCAGACAAGCGCCTTCCTCTACTACGACAGCGATGCGGATATGACGGAGGCGCTGAAGGCGTTTCGGGCGGCGGCCACCATGCAGAGCGGGCTCGGCCACCAGCGGCAGCAACGGCAGCAACGGCGCCAGCACCAGCACCCCCCCCCCTCCCCCACTACCATCCTTTCCCCCACAGCCACCGCAACTGCAGACACAACAACCACCACTGCCACCGCCACTGCAGTCACCACAGCCACCACTGCCACCACCACTGCAGCCACAGCCACCACGGCAGCCACCACCCCCGGCGCCTTACGTGCTCCACGGCCACCGGCCCAGATGAAAATCCAAGCGCCGGCGCTGGTGGTGTCACACGCTGTGAGCCCAATCACACCGCCGAAAACAACTGCGCCCGGCCCCGGCACCCCGCTGAAGCAGGTCAGCAGCCCAACAAGCCCGGCCACCCCTTTGTCGGCTGACCAGCCAACCAAGGCCGTCCCCAGTTCTGCCAGGCCACCCCCTGAGAAGCGGAGGAAATTTGATGCCTTCGGAAGCCCGCGTTCCTCGAAGGCTGGGCTTGGGAGTCGTGTGAATGTATAAGAGGTGTGCCTGGATTGTACACAAAGCGTTGCCCCTTTGCATGTACAATGTATACCACACTTCTTTGCTTGTACATCTATCTGTGCTTCACATTGCGAGTGTACGATATGTACGCACGTTTCCGCCGGCTGGTACACACTTTTGTGAGGTGCTCAGGACCCTCATGAACGTTGAGAACTCTCAGGAAGATAAGAATGCTGAGGATTCAGAGGCATAGCGTGACATGTACACAGCTGTGTACAATACAAGTGTACAATGTACAATTGCACGAGTGTACAACTGAAGACTCTTTGCAGTTGTATTTTCATTAGACTTGACTCCGTGCGGGCTTCTTCACTGGCCAGGCGTACCCGTCAAGCGCGCCCACGCAGCCCGTCCAGGCGTCAGCCTGGGCTATCTGCGCCGCATGTCATGTGTGCGTTGCCGGACAGGTTGTGATCCGTGGGTCAGCCAACCCGGCGACAAGGTTGGCTAAGGCGCTGCAATTTCAATGTTGTTCACCCTACTTGGATGCTTGTCAGGCCCTAGCTGCGATGCCATCGCCGGACGAGGCCTTTGCGCGGCATGTACACAGTGAGCGTTTGGTACACTACATGTCTTGCGCTTGTGCCAGGAGAGCGACGGCGAAGACTCCTTGCCCACGGAATCCGAGGACTTTTGTGCTTGCCCACGCTTGTATGCATTGCGTTGCACTGATTCGCGCAGGAGCTGAGTCCGACATCGCCCGCTGAGGAGCCGGACGTAGCGTGGGATTACTTCTAGGCGGCTCAGGGGTGAAAAGGCGTAATCACAAAGGCTGCTCCCCTAAAAATTACAAGGTCATTTGCTTTGTACACCCTGACACGCGCTTGTGCACTCTTGCATTTTTTACGGTTCGCCGTCGTCTGCGCTTGTGCGCAAGTCAAGGGAGCCAATTGCAATGACTAACGTGTGAGTGACTCAGGGACCACCATGTAGTCATGTATATAGCGGCCTTGACTTGTATACCGTGCCCTGGCCTGAAAACTCTGCATTTAACGTATAAGAGCGCGGCCACCCAGCCAAGAGAGAATGTGAGCAACTCCTAGAGGAATGAAAAGAGAAACAATGCTCTCTATAAAGGCTGGTGTGGGACTGCTGCCACCGCTTCGGGCAGCGTGCTTGCTGTCGCCGCTCACTTGGAAAAAAAGGCGCGGATTGGGCAATTTGCGAGTTTGTCAGAGCCTCCGTGACTGAAAACAATGAAGCTGCATCCAAACTGCATCCAAACTGCATCCAAACTGCATCCAAACTGCATCCAAACTGCATCCAAACTACATCACCCTGATGCACTTTGTACCGAAACTGCATTGGCGACACTGCATCAACCCTGCATCACATTAACCCTGCATCACATTGATAAAGTTTGGATCAAAACTGCATCATCTTAATGCAGTTTGGATGTAGTTTGGATGTAGTTTGGATGCAGTTTCAAACAAAAGTGCATCATCATAATGCAGTTTGGATGTAGTTTGGATGTAGTTTGGATGTAGTTTGGATGCAGTTTGAGTGCAGTTTGAGCACTCGGGGCTCTAAAATTGTGAAACCAATCACTGCGGGCAGCCATTTTCTTGAAGGAGGAGCCTCTTTTTTTTCAGGAACAGCTCTTTTTTTGTAAGGGACAGCACAGTTGTGTGACCAGAACTGCTCAATTTCTTGAAGAAACATCTAAAGATTTCAAGGTTTGAGCAATGCCGAAGGTGTACTTTGGAACAGCCGCTGCAAACAACTCTTGGTGGCAACAACTCTTGGTGGTCGCAAGTGTACATGCCCCTACCCAGTGCAAACTTGTATTGCACTTGCCTGGCCACGCTTGGAGTACATGACTTGTGTTGCACTTGCCTGGCCACGCTTGGAGCGCATGACTTGTGTTGTACTTGCCTGGCCATGCTTGGAGTATACATGACCGCGTGGGACACAAGTGGTGGATTGGCCGAGCAAGCTCAAAGTCCAAGCCCAAGCTGTTTCAAATTAATATTTCTGCATTGGCTTCTGAGCTCGCTCAGCCTCTCCTGGTTGTACTTGCTTCTCCTGGTTGCACGTTGCACTCTCGCAAATGTTGCCCGTCACCTTTTGAGCCTTATATTTACGGTAGGTACAGCGCCTGTGCACAGTGAACTATATAGGTCGTTTGGATGGCAACGCCTGTGGAAGACGACACACTGACAGAGATGCTTGAGGGTGAGATTACTGCGAGTCAGCCTGATCCACCAGAGCAACCGGCCGCGAAGAAGAGTCCGGTGTTGAAGCGACCTGCAGCTGCAGTGAAGTCGAAAGCTCGCAAGCAGGGCAGGGATGCCGCTGATGGCACTGATGCCAGAGATGATGCCAGCGTGGAGCTCACTAGAAGCCAGCGGCGAAGGCCAAGCCCAAGGCCAAGGGAAAGTCCACAGAGAAGAAAAAGAAGGCTGATCCAGCGCAGCCGAAGCCCAAGCCAAAAAGGAAGAAGGAACTCCTCCAGGACTTGTTTGACTTGGGCGACCAGGTGGTGCGAGCTCGCGAAGAAGATGCAGGCGACGCAGAGGCTGAGGATGGCTTGGAGTCTGGCCGTGACCGGTCGAAGGCGCAGAAGTTCAAGAAGATGCTGGCCGAGGAGAGCTTGCCTGCTGCGGTGCTGGCGGAGTATCAGTCCTGTGGCTCCCGTGATGACAAGACCAAGCTGATCAACACTCTCTTTGTGAAAGAAGGTGGGGCGCTGAAGCTTCGGCCGGAGAAGTTGACCTTCAGCACGCAAAAGCGGCTGGAGACCACAGACTCGAAGGCGGAGAAGGAGAAGGGCATCGGCAAGAACTTGTTCATGTCCAAGTGGCAGATCAAGGATGGTGAAGCTTCAGGAGGGCGGCAAAGAGTACTACGCTGCGGCTCAGATTGAGCGTGAAAGAAAGATTTCTAAGCAGAGCAACGAACAGATTGAGGGGCAGGCCGTCGAGTTCGATGAGGACCAGTTCAAGGAGGTGAAGAAGCTCTGGTCGAAAATGACGCCGGAGTTTGCGGAGGAGACGCTAGCCGGATCCCGGAGTTGGTTCGGATATGTTCCCGCCGTCAGTGCTCTCTGGCCAAAATAGTGCTCTCTGGACAAACTTCATCCCCATTTGGCCTGGTGCTGGCGAGGTGAGGACCTCATGGGCCGCATTTCCACCTTGATTAGCAGCTGTGTGAGCGGCCGGACGGACGTATCTGCCACCTTGAAGGGCAGAAAAGTACGGGCTGGCTTGCCACTATATGTGGTCTGCTGCTGACGGGCCGCGTCGCCTTGAAGGCCGCTAAAAGGTACAGGATGGCCAGTCTGCCTTTTTTTGTAAAACCTGCTGCAGCTGCAAAATTGAAGGCTTTCTGCTCGTGTTGCATTTGTCCTCTGCGCCTTCACAGTTTTGGGCTGCCAGTTGCACCTGCCCACACTCACAGTTGTATACCGTGGAAAGCCTTGTATGTTGCCGCTTGTGCACGTCGCAGCACTTCTGCTGCGGAGTCGCTATATAAGCTCCCCCACCGCATGTACACTGTGTGAGCTATACTTTTCCATTTTTGTACTGCGCGGAGCTGTACACAGAATTGTATGCGTTGCGCAGTGGCACAGCCACCGCCGCTTGTACGACCGGCCACTCATGTATATAAAAAGAAATGCGCCGGACGCTTGCGCTGTGCGGAGCCGGCGTTTATAGGGTTGCATCACGTGCCAGTTTTGAACTGTGGGCGGCCCACGTGTGAGACACCTGTTTGCTTCCCACTTGCATTGCGCGCAGATCATATAGCAAATGTGGTGTGTGTGTGGGCATGCCCAGCATTTCCAACGCTTGTGCTTCCGGCCGCCCGTGGGTTTTGCGAAGCTTTCTTCTTGTACTTACCGCCCAAGCCAACACAATTTGCACCACAATATACCCTTGCCTGTGGTTTTTGCACAGCTCCATCTTGGGCCGCGGCGCAATTGTCCTTTGAGTAGGGTGCTGAGTTGCTGTTGGTGGACAAACACTAGGGCTCACGTTCATACCATTTTTGCGCGCGCTTGTGCGGATTCCCTTGCAGTAACGAATAGTTGGCAGTGTTGGTTCCAAGCAAAAATCTATGGACAATTAACATAAAATTGAGACTAGATTGAAGCTAATTTGAGGCTAAATAAACATAAATTTAGCCTCGCCTTATTTAGACTCATTTTGACTCTAAATTCTTGTAGGAGTCTAAATCGCATCCGAGGCTATTTTTAGACTCAAAGGATCTTTCAGGCAGCGACATAAATCGAGCAACAAATGCCCGCGAAAGAGTGGAAAAATGCAAAATGCAAAAAAACTTTAAAAACATGAACAATTGCCAGTTCAGCATCGTTTCTCATATGCGTTAGCTCGTACAAGGCATCATCCAGCGACCATTGCTGTCCGAGGAGGTCTGATATGGCTGCCCAGAGCTTGCGATCCGCCGGCAAGAGCTCTTGTGTTTTCACTGCGTGAAAGCCAAGGCTGCATCTGGCTGTGTGAGACACAGGTCGGCTATCTTTTTGTCGAATGCCTTGGCATTCGACAAATGCGCTGCTTGGCACAGGGCCAGGGCGTTGCGAAAGACGGTTTGGATGCGGGTGAGCCACCCCGCCGAACGCGAGTGGTGCTCCACTGACAGAAAACAGCTGCGGAGCAGGTAAAGTCAAAGCGAAGGCGGGCACCTGATTGGCGCATGAGCACTGCTGAGTTGCTGACGCGCCGTCCGATGAATACCTGCGGTGTGAGCTGCACAGAGTTTGAGTGCTCCGTGGGTGCCGAGGCATGGCAAGCAACCGCTCATTTTAGCACAGCAAGGCCACGCATGCTTTGCGTTTGCAGAGCTGCATGTCCGGGTGAATTTGGTGCACGGGGTATGAGCACTCTTTGAAGCGCAATCCGCACGCTGTTTGCACTGAGCTGTTGTGAGTGCTAAGCACGGCATGTACGGAACCCCAGGGCACAAGGCGAATGCCGATCGAGTCGACTGCGAGAGTCCAGTTCTTCGGATTCGGCTTCCGAAGAGTCCAGTGCGGCCCTTTCCACTGCGAGAGCTTCTTCGTCTGTGTTGAGGGCTGCGGACAGCAAATTGTCCACTTTGCTGTGGTACAGGAATCTGGCAAGGCTTGGCGGGAGGCTCTGGAGCTCCAGTTGGCTTGGAGGGCTTGCCTGTGGGACTTGAAAGGCTGGTTCCACGGTTGGGTGCTGGCCCCCACAGGCCATCGGCCGAGGGGGTCTCCAGCCACGTCTGATGGCCAAGGCAAGCTCAGATTGCACCCACAAGGCTTCTATGGTGTCATCCCTGCTGTACAGCAGTGCAGATGAAAGGCGATGGTGACCCTGAAGTCTTCGGCTGTCTTCGGGAAGGCGTAGCTGCGCAGCCGCACTGAGCAGCGAGCATTTAGAAGGGTGAACGAGGTAGCCTCGTCTTGGGTCACCAGCTGGCCGCCTTCCGACCTCCAGGGCAACTGTATTGCCCAGCGGAGGCACACCAATGCTTGCAAGTACGACATTGGGCGTGAAAGGCTGAGGTGTGTCGGATTCCAGATTTGGCACGCAGGGCAGAATGACAGCAGTCAAGTGCCTGGAGCGCAGGGCTTGCGAAGGTCCCGGAGGAGCCTTAGTTGCCAAGGCACGCGGTGCCAAGGCAGCAATGCAACTCAAGAGCGACTCAAGAATGCATGACCGGGGTCATGACTGATTTGCCTGATCGCAGGGCTTGTCAAGGTCCCGGAGGAGCCTTAATTGCCAAGACGCGGTGTCAAGGACTGGTGTGCCTGAATCACAGGGCCTTGAAGGTCCCGGAGGAGCCTTAAGTGGCCAAGACACTTGGTGTCAAGGCCGCAACCCCGGAGGCATGCGATTCACTCAAGAATCAAACACGGGCGCACAATGCAATAGGCTTGAAAAAGGGCTCGGGGTGAAATGCGGCTGGTGCACACACAACACACTTATGCAAGGTGCACATGGGCTCAAGTTCCAAAGGCAGAGGCACAATTATTTTACATTAGCAAGCGGCAAAGAAGGCAATGCTGTCACGAGGCATGGCACTGGCCTGTGGCTCTTGCATCACCAAAGGCTGGCACAGTTGTCGCACGGCTGAAAGGCAAAGGCGGATGCGTCACGCTGTGCCAGGTCATGGCATTGCCGATGGTGAAACACCTTGCGCTTGGGCAGAATGCGCACAGGCCCAGGGCGTGGCAGCGGCTGAAAGCATGACTGCCACAACAGGGCTTTGCGCTGCTGCTGCAGCAAGCACCAAACTGCAAGGCAAGTGCAGCCGGACACAAGGGCTGTGTAAAAGGCGAGGCCCACTCCAAAACACAGCAGGGCGTCCATGGCGGCGTTTCAGTTTCAAAAGAAACAAATCAAGTTTGGGTGAAGGCTAGGAGCAAAACGGCCACCACGGAAGTAGATTCACAACATGGGAAAAGAAAACCCTGAGCGAATGCTGATTCGGTATTGGGCAACCGGTGAAGAGACAAAAGGAGATGGCCCAGCGGCTCTTCCGGCCATTGTAGCGCGGCTACCCATCTGAGCAGTGACTGCGTGAAGTTAATCCCCCATATTGCACGGTCTGTCCAATTCACAAGGTCTGAAATCGCAGTATGGGTTGCACAAATACCGGATCGGCCACGGTGCGCAACATCGACATCGGCCGTGCGAGCTGCCTGCGCCACAGCTTCATCGCCGGCTTCCCGACCAAGCGCGTGCCCAAGATGCCCCTCAGCGGTGTCAGCACCCGCTCGGGCAACCTTGCTCGGCTCACCTTCAAGGGCCTGGACGGCACGACGACGCACCTGTTCATCCACCTGGCGGCCTACTAGCTGGCGACGCTCTCCGGCACGGGCGTCTCGGCGCTCGACTAGCTCCAAAAAAATTATTGTCCCTTTTGAGGACAGTTAATGCCCAGTTTTTGCAGCGCCAAAAAGCTAGCAAAATCTCAAAAAATCCCGCTGCCACTCAACGTCGTTTTTGGCTACAAGTGGCAGCGCTCAAAAAATCTCCAACAAAAGGCTAGCTGCCCCTCTTAGCCTTTTTCGGCGTTGAGTGGCAGTAAAAAACACGGAAACACACGGAAAATTTGGCTTCTTCGGCTCCTCGGTTCAGAGCCCCAAAGAAGAGCCTAGTCCGGAATGCTCAGCCGCTCCGCAAGCTCTGCCGTGGCCGCACGTGCGATCTCGTCGCACACGCGCAAAACTCTGTAGAGCAGCTTGCGTGAGTAGTAAAGAACATCGGCCTATACTACCTAACTAATTTTCGTTTTGGGGTCGAAAAACCCTGCAAAACAGCCAAATTCTCCATCCTGCTGAACGTTTTTTCCGATGTCACCGGTCTTTGTCACCGCTCCGTTTTTACAAATGATTCCAGACCAAAGCAAAAATGAGACGCACTCTGTTTTCCATCACACAGCTTGAGCACTAAGCGCCTTGAAAGACGTCCGAGTTTTCATGACCAAAAAGCAAGCCAACATGACTGCTCATGCGCTTTACAAGGCTTGTCTCCAACACAACTCAACCAAGTAAAAGCGGTTTACTATTTAGCACCCCGCCTTGGCTGCAGGTAAACGTTCTGTTTCCAAAGCCAATCACCTAGAAAAGCTACCTCGGAAAACTCAAAGCAAAAGCTACCTATGCGACCGTTCAAATGAGTTTGCACTCAAATGGAAAACGTCTGCCCTCCAAGGTTTCTGCGAAGAAAGTCACATCTCTGCACGAATTCACACCCATGCCCTTTGGCGCAATTCACCGTAAACCGGGCTTCGTTTCTCACAAGTCTGCATCTGAATCTGTTTTCTCAGAATCTGGCATGCTGTCAATGAACTGACGCACTGTGCTACATCCAGCTTCATATGCGTCCCACGCCAGTCTTGAGAGTTGGCCTTGTTGAAAAGCTCCTCCGGCTCCACATCAAGTCTGTCAAAATCTGAGTCCGAGGGAAGCTTCTCCATTGCCTCCCTGCTCACGTTCTTTCTCCTTCATCACCAGCCAATCGGTCTTCTCTGCAGTGTTCCTGGCCTGGTGCTGAAGTCTGTCAAACTCCCACCAAATGTTGGGATGAAAGCGTACAAGGCTATCATCGCATGCTGCATTAGCAATCCTCTGCTCCACATCTGTGAATCTCATTTCAAAATTGCTCAAAGCACATTGCAAATTTACCACATCAGCTGCAAGAAAATTCAACCGCTTCCGAACAATGTACCCTCCATATATGCAAACTGCAAATACGCACGTGAGAATACACAAGAAAAACATCATGCTGCCACTGCTCTGACTCTGCTGCTCCACTGCCAGCAAATGCACCATCTGCTGAACATGCCGTAGCTTGCTGCTGACCCAAGGCGCCTGTTGCCATCTGAGCTGCAATAAGCACACGCATGCACTTCTTTGCTGCTGCCATTGCACTTGAACCTCCTCCAAGTCCATCTGAAATCACCCGCACTGACTTCGCATAGTCATGTTGCAAACATACAGCAAAAGTGCAACGCGATGTCTGGTGAGGGATTTTGTCCCCAAGTCTGAAGGGTTCCACTTGGTTGGCACAGAATTGATGCTGATACGACCAGCTCTTGTTAAATCCTGAGCCCAAAGCAATCTGATCTCCAAGTGCTTCAACCTAGAGACTCCCTGCCTGAAAAACAATGAACGCGCTGAGGAAGAATCCAAATGCACCTCAACACGCACACTCTGCTGAGTTAGGGTTGCCAAGGCCTCTTGTAGATATAGACCCTCTGCAATCCCTCCTGCGCAAGCAATGTATTCAGATTCGCATGAAGACAAAGAGATCGACTGCTGCTTTCTGCTATACGGATGGATATAATTACCGTCTGCAAAAAGAATTGCACTCCCTTGATGACGCGCGCCCGCTATCCGTGACACACGCCGACTAACGGCCCAGTCAAGCGATTCAGGACTGGGTGCGGGAATCTAGCTGTGCCAGATGCAAGAAAAAACCAGGAAGCAAGGGGGGCCCAAAAAGAACCAAAAAGCCAAAGGCATCTGGCACAGCAATCTACTGCACGCGGGCAAGAGGCGCAAGCCCGTCTTGTGTCTTCTTCCAAGCTCTGAGTCTAAGTGCCGCAAGGACATCAGGCTTTTCGTCTGCTGGCATTTCAAGATTAACTACAGGCCATATAGGCAAAGTTCGTAACGCTTAACCTGAATGTCACTTATGTTCGCGCCACTCGGATGGTGCGATGGTTATGATGAAGAATGATGATGATGATGATGATGATGATGATGAGGATGATGATGATGATGAGGGTGATGTTGATGATGATGCCGATGATGATGATTGATGATGATGATGATGCGACGATGCGGGTGATGATACTGATGAATGATCATGATGATGATAATGATGATGATGATGATGATGATGCTGAGGATGATGATGCTGGTGATGATTATGATGATGATGACAATGATGATGGTGATGGACGAGGATGGATGATGATGATGATGATGATGATGATCGATGGACGATAGAGTGATGAATGATGGCTTTTCGGTGAGCAACTAACAAGCCAATCTCACGCTCGAAGCTGTTAAAACCATAACAAGTCAATCTGACCCCTCTCACAAGCCAATCTGATGCTCTCCTCACAAACCAATCTGAGCCCTGTCACAAGCCAATCTAAAAACAAACAAGCCAATCCAATCCTTCACAAGTGGTTTGATAAGTTTTCAAACCACAAGCCAATCTGATGCCTTCCACAACCCAAATTGATGAGCAGACTCCCCTCGCCGGCAAGGCGGACGCGCGCTGGCCGCCCTGCTCTCCACGGTGGACGCAAGATTGCAAATGCACTGCTGGGTCTCGCCACCGACACCGCAGCGCAGCGCAGCTTGCTAGCCGGGATGCCAGCATCTCGGCGCTCCAGGGGGCCAAGCCGACGCGACGCTGCTGGCCTTGTGCGCCACGAACGCGCTCTCAGCCAGACCACATTCCAGAGCGGGCTTCACAACTTCGGAGCTCGTTCGCGGAGGAAACGTCGTTCGCAACGCATCTGGACGGCTGCGCTGGCCAACGGCAACACGCTGAGCATCACGGCCGACTGCTACTCCATCGCGGCGGCGCGGCCGCGCTGCTGGCCTACTACACCTCAGCGCAAGTGGATGGTCGACTGCCGAACGGGGGACGGCGCAGGACGCCGAAACGACAAGCGCCATCTTGGCTGCGCTGCTGGCCTACTGCCTGGGGTGGACGCGCTGTTGGTCGACTACCGAACGGGGACGGCTGTTGGTCGACTACCGAACGGGGACGGCGCAGGATGCCGAAACGACAAGCGCCAGACTGCAAGGCAAGCGCGCAGGACACGCAGACGCAGGCCGCCATCGTGGGCGTGCTGCTGGCCTGCCATCGTGCTGCTGGCCTGCCTGGCCTGCCGGACGGGCTCAGGACGTCTTCACGACCAACCCGTCCTGCTCAGCCGCCGACCAGGACACGACGACGCCTCAGCATTGCAGCCGGCCGGCAAGCTTGGAGTCGCGAAGGCAGCCTCGGCCTTGGAGATAGCCGTGCGCTTTCCGGGCGATGGAGGGTCCGACGAGCTGGCCGCCATCTGGAGTAGATCGTGGGCCCCACGG
>CAUJNA010000141.1:298501-316120 GCA_963377175.1 Effrenium voratum | reverse complement strand
TGAACCTTGTGAGGAATGTCTCATTGACGGCCCCGCTGTGCCTGAGCGATCCGTTGAGTCAAACATATGGGGCCTTTCTTTCGCTGGGTTCAACATCGTGTGGGTTGCCCTAGGCGCGGTACGTTTCAGTTTCAGCCCCGCTGACCTTGTCGTGCTGTAGCTCAAACATAATATGGACCCCTGGCCCAAGGGTTGTGGGTGCACTCATTGGCTTCCCGTGGTGCCATCACACTTCCATCCACCTGCCTGAGCCCGTGCAGCGTCCGACCTGGGACCTCAAGCGTGCTGGCAAGGACAGGCAAATGACCCGTAATAAGCCATATTGGTCTGCTGAGTGTCAAGCTGGTTTGGTCTAGGTGAGCCAAGCTGCCAGCCCGGATGCTGATCAAGCCGGAGTGTTCTCCCAGAGTAAAACTTGATGTAGGGATGGTGAGCCAGGAAGACGGCCCGCCCGCCAAACGGAAGGTTCCACTGGCGCAGCGCATTTATGTAGCAGTCAGTAGGATTACACCAAAGGAGCTTGGGCAAATCATAGGCGTTGGCCACTACATAGTATCCCTTCGTCAAGCAGTCACTAATGGTGAGAGCGGCATACTCTGCCAGCGTGAGCGGAGGTGACCCTGCCATGGCGAGCACTTCTTGGCCTACACCCTATTTAACGCAAGTGTCTTCGATGTTCAGAAAAGAAAGGGACCAAATGGTTGAAGCTACGACTCGTGTAGGTCAGCGGGGCTGACACTGACACGAGCCGCGCAAAAAGGGGCAACCCAGACACAATGCGAAAGCAACAAGGTAAAAAGAACCGAGGGGCCCGATTGACAGAGTCACGGCACGCGCAGGCACAGCGGGGCTGGCACTGAATCGAACCGTGCAAGACCACAACCAGGGTGTGGACCGACTACTCGCCTGTTGCATGAGGAGCCAAAACAGCGGCATCAAATGGCTTCACAACTTGGAAGCCGGTGCCAATGGACGCAACATGCCAGCAGAGGCCGACCTGGCCTAAGCCTTGACCACTCAAGTGGAGCGCAGCGACAAATATCAGCAACCGCCTGATGAGTTGGAGGACCTTGGTCTTGGCGACCAGACCATGCCGCTTGCTTCTGATGCGGTACCTAAGGTATTAGCCTTGTGAGGTGGATAGTGCTAGTTCGCAAAGTGTGCCCAGTGATGCTGCCAGTGGATCCACGGCACGGGCCCCGCCCAGTCCAAGTGATCCACAGCAGCTCGCTGTGCAGCCGGTAGCGTGAAATTGACGTCTGCATGTCAGTTACAGCAGCTTAGGCCCCCGGCTGGCTTAGTGCCCCCTGTGCCTGCAAAACCCCCCACTGCCTTGGGTACTCTCCATGGCATCGACATGGAGTGTGCTAGTGTCACGTTGTGTATGACAATGCATATACCCCTAAGCCAGTGACCTCTGCAGCCTTGGACCGAGCCCACGTGCCGGGTGGAGCATGGAACCAAGAGCTTTTTCACGCCACCTCTGGCATTGTGAGCGCCTATGTGTGCGGTGTACAGGGGAGGACGCCCACCCTGGAGCAGATCCTGCTCATTGTGTTGGAGTGCGCCCGCTGTTTCTTACCCTGCTCGCACCTCATGGCCGTCGCTGAGCGTGTCATGCCGGGCCTCTTTCCTTGCCTTGCAGATCTGTGGCATGTGGCACACACCGCCCAGATCCTGGGCTCACCAGCCGCCTTGGCCCAACCGGGTCTGCTCTTGTTGATGGGTGAAGCGCCCCAGCCCTATTGGCCTGCTGCTGTTGTTAGCATAGGAGATCCAGATGTTGCCAAGGGCTGGAGGGTCTCGCTCTCCATTGCTGCACAGCGGCAACAGGAGGGCCGCACCGTCTGCTTGCCCAGCGTGACCTTGTGCAGCCTGACACGCCTCAAGACCACCGCGCAGTTGCCGCCCAGCCTGTTCACCTGATTCGCGGGCAGTGTCCCTGCGTCATCTCACAACGTGGCATGTCTGGGAGGACTGCTGGCCACAGCCGCCATCGCCTCGCGTGCTTCGACACGGCTCGAGCATGTCCGCACAGATGCCGGACATGCGGGGCACGCTGATATTGTGCTCCAAGCCATTGAGGCGCTCGCTCCCAAACGTGTCCTATCCCTCCCGGGCTGGGCCGCCCTGGCGTGTGGCCATGCTTGAGCATACGGCGTCGTTCTTTGCTAGGGGCATGCCGCCTCGGCTGGTCGCGGCTCCGCATCATCGTGATGCGCCTGACCTTGGGCCGTGGGTGTCCCCCGGTCAAGTGTACCCGTCAGCAGAAGCCGACGTTGCATTTCTCTGCAGCGGGCTGATGGTCGAGTGTATGGCCTGCCCGTTGACTGGTGTGGAGAGGCAGGCTTCCAGTGTGACCGCCTGCAATGCCTGAGCGCAAACCCTCGCTTTCTGCCGCAACGCTTGGCCACGCATGTACAGTGACAACTCCACTTGGAAGATTGCGGATGCCATAGCTTCTCACCGTGCTAGCGTGGCCGATGTGCAGTATTTTGCGTGTAGCATGTACCAGCCTGCAGGCGCGTTTCTGATCCGCCATGGGGTTCCACTGTGCAAATAAACAAGCACAGGGCAAAAGCGAAGCAAACTGTAAATTGCAAAATTATGGACGTCGGCCTCTCTGTTTCTTTTCAGTTATCTGCAAAGTTCTCCATCTTTCGAAGCGCTGGAAAGGACCTTCGTGGAGCTCAGATTCACTTATAGTGACATGGCAAGTATGGTATTCGACCGAATGAATATGCCAATCACGCGGAAGTGTGAACTTCTTGCTGTCCTTGTAGCCTGTTTGCATGGCCCGCAGCGTGTCCATAAGTTGTGGAAGTACGGGCCTGATGCTGAATCCAGCACCGGGTTGCGATGCTCCAAACAAAGTGAGACAGCCTGCGCGTCTTGCCTTTTGATGCCACGGCAAAATTGGCACGTTGGACCCGTTGCAAAACACGAAGCGCGTTGTCAAAGTTGTTTATGACCTGTTTCCAGGACCATGGCAAGCGTATACAATAGAGTCCTGAGCGTCAACCCGGATAGTGTATGCGTCGCAAACATGTTTCCAAGGTGAATAAAACCCTGTGGTGAGTCCGGAATTCCAAGGGAGTCGATGTGTGCCTTAACCTTGAGGACCCGGATTTGACAATAGAGTGGCGCCGTGCCAATCTAAGGATAAGATCTTCGTTTGCACGGCTGTAATCTGTGCACCGGTGGGGTGGTTGCCAGCCAGTTCCAAATGTCAACATTAGCTTGACAATCTGTATAGATGGTGGCAGTAGCGACTGACTCGATTGTGACCGTCAGGGCTGTAAGCTCTGCCCGGGCGACTGTCTGGCTTCCTTGAGTTTGCCCTGCGGCGAGGATGGTAAAGCACAGCATCCTTTTGGTTCTCTTATAGTTGGAATGCGCAGATTGAAATTCGGCATTGCATCCAATTATACACCAAGTCGTGCTTCCGGTACTTTCTGATTGCGGCCACTACCGTCGATGAAGAAAAAAGGAGCAGAGCCCGCATTCTCGATCCAGTCTGTTCCTGACTCAGGAAGTACGCCTGGGCTGAGGTGTTAAACACGTATGCCGGGGCGTCTGTATGTCGTTGGATTACTGGGACTGTCCAAATTGTGTCATCGGCGGATCGGGCAATGTCTGAGAAACCGCATGTCTCCCGTTCTGCAGCGGACAGCCTCCGTCCTCATCTGGCTTCCAGAGGGTGGTCCTGGCTGCAGAGGAATAACCGCCGCAAATCTGCAGTGCTGCAGTGCGCTGTAGGCTAACTTCCAGGCGACCGAATGCAGTAGACGTTGCCCTGCGTGAAAGAGAAGAAATAGTCTGACATTCCTTCCGGTGTACAACCAGTGTTGATACAAACATCATCCAGGCGTCTCGCAGGAACTCACAAATTCTCCTCCAAGGGGTCTTTGCAAGTTGGAATCTGATCGTCGTCTGCAGGCTAGGTTCCCCATTCTGGTGGATCAGTCGGGGTTTGAGAACTCTTTGAACGCAGAATTGCATCGTGAGCCGATCCCCAAAACACACTATTGTTGTTGAATCATATTGTGAGGTGCCGGGCCAAACTCACACCAGTAATGAAACAGCTGAAAGGGTACTGGACCAGTTGATTCGCTGGAGTGTCCGCTTGATTACACCTGCCGGACCATGTATCTTCAAAAACTGTCCAGAGCGGTTACTGATTCGGCGGTACAAAATGGTCTGCTGCTCGGGGTCAGAACGCGCGACATACGGATAGGTGGGCATATTCCTCCGGATCTTGGAGGCCTGGAGCAAGCGCATTGCAAGTAAGCCAGGGAGAGGTAGTAGATGCAGCGCGAGGTAGCATCAGTTGTGTCACCTTGCTTCTGAGTTGTTTGAAGTGTTTCCATCCAAGAGGAAGGAGTTCAACTCCGAAGAGGGCACGGGCCATGCAAGTATTGTACCAGTGTCCCGATTTGCTGGATTCCAGTGTCTAGCGCAGTCATCCTGTTGAGGATTGCATGAACCTGATCAAGTCGTGCTGATTGAGACAGCAGGCCATGTTGCTTTGCGTTGTGAAAAACTACGCCGAGCTCCGCAGCTTCGTTCAAAACAGGTACCGATTGATGACCGATGGCCGATGGTCTCGTTCAAAATGTCAGGCCATTTCTCTCTAAGGGCCTTGGATGTACCCCAAGCCCAGCTCTTGGGGTATGAAATGTCGCCCAGTTATCGAAATAGGTCGTGGGCGTGGCCCCGACCGACCTGATTAAAAAGGATGCAAGGTACGAGAAGCAATTCATAATCAAGACCGAGATGGGGCATCCCTCCGCTACACCTGTAGTGGCACTGTGTGCCTTGGAGATGTCGGTGCCGACACAAAAGACTCTTTTCATGCGGAGCAAGCTGGCGTACCACGAGTCCGCAATGGCTGGTGGGCATCCCAGTTTCTTCAGCATGTGTAATGCAGGACGTCTAGGCAAACCGTTGAAGGCTTTGATGAGATCTAGTGGAGTGTTGGTTTCATGGGCTGATTCAATGGCAAGTTGGATTGGTAGGGCTCCATGTACACCCGGGATTTTGGCACGTGCCCATGCCTGCAAAAGTTGTCTGGCAAGTATACCCG
Organism: Effrenium voratum; assembly: GCA_963377175.1. Classification (NCBI taxonomy): domain Eukaryota; class Dinophyceae; order Suessiales; family Symbiodiniaceae; genus Effrenium; species Effrenium voratum. The sequence continues at coordinate 311,034 of CAUJNA010000141.1, read as the reverse complement.
CCCAAAGTCTCCATAAAACGGAGTAAATGGTAATGGGGCGTACCGCAGCGGCCGTCTGAACAAGAGCTTCTTTTGCAAGTAACACAACCCTTGATACAAGGAGCCAGGATGGCCAACCTGTAGTGAAGGAATTGAGGATCTGACTCAAGTGCTCAATCGCGAGGTCAGGGAGGAGTTTCAATTCGGCGGAACCCCATCCGCAAACTCCACGTGCTGAGTCATTCTTGAGCCGTCTGATTCCGTCTTTCCATACTGACAAGCTGGTGAGTTCAACGTGGTGTTGAACATCCATTGGTGGGGCACGATCTGCAATGTCCAGAAAATCCCTCCAGGGCAAGTCAGCTTCTTGCTCTTCAGCCTTGTCTCTCTGCCAGAATTTATTCCAATATTTCGCAACGTTGTCTTGGACTGCAGCCGGACTCACATGCTCAGCGCGCTGTACCAATCTCAATATGGGATGCTCAATCTGCACATGTGGGAGGGCTGGCAAAACTTGAAAAGATGACAACGCAGTGCTCTCCACAATAAGTGGTTTTCTGAAAGTCGTACTGGCCGGGCAAGCTGAAGAAGTATGCTGGCGGGCCTTTGGCTTGCCGCCTGCGTGATGGTTGGATTTCCAGTGTGTGCTCCTCAGTCAAGCACGTGATCATCGGTGTCTGTGGCCCCCGAGCTTTCCGGATTTCGTTGCGGCGAAAGGCAACCGTCTCATCCAGGGTGTTTACATATTTTCTGAGCTGGTAGCGGGCCTGAACTTCCTGCAGCACTGTGGCGTCAGTGTCGAAATGCACAATTTGCTCAATAAACAACTGCTCATAGGTGGGCACATGGTATGGAACGGCAATCCCAGTCCACGAAGGAAGTGGCATATCTTTTGGCCTTGCAAATCGCCTGCCATTCCGCACTCAAATCCTCCAATGACTGCTCCCGCTGAGATTGGATTCTTTTCAGGAGAGATTGTATTCGGGCGGAGTTGGCGTACCCGATGACGAGATCTCATGGACATGGCCGAGGTCTCAACCTGCGGTGCGCCCAGCTGGCCAACACGAGCCGAGTGCTGGGCACCCTGGGCGACGACATCCTCTCCAAGCGCATTGTTGGAGACGCGACGGGCACTTCATGGCTCTGACCCCGTCACCCTGAGGCGCGCCTCTCTCTATACACAAGGGTTGCCAACTCCCACAATATTGCAGCTACGGACCCAGCGCAGCTCGTCCGCTCAGGAAACGACCTTGTCCTGCGAAGAATTTCAAGTCCAGAATTGCTCCTGCAGCCACGGCGCTGCAACGTAACGCACCCTCGATTTGCTTGCAATTCGCCTTGTAGCCTCACTTCTGCACACGGTGTGTAGAAGTGAGGCTGCGTGAATTCCTGCGCAAGCTTTGCTGGGTCCGTAACTGCAATATTGTTGGAGTAGGTAACCCTTGTGCATAGAGAGCTTCCATCCTTTCCTTTGGGCCGGGCCCTGGATTTTTTATATAAAAATCTAAATGCTTCCATCTCTGGAAGGCAGTCTCCGCGTGCTTTCTGTGCCAGTTGGACTTCTCTGGGCCGGACCTTGGATTTTTTTAGATAAAAATCTAAATGCTTCCATCCCTGGCAGGCAGTCTTCCGCGTGCTTTCTGTGCTTGGACTCCTCCGGGCCGGGCCGGCTTTCCGGTTCTTAAGTCTCGCTTGCCTCTGCCGCCGCCGCAATCTCGTCACAGAGCGCCGCTGAAATGCTGTACAGCAGCGCTGGCCGATCTTCCGGGGACCCCTTTGTGCGGCGCGTGCGTGCCTGCCGTTCTCCCAGGCCTCGCAGCGGTTGCCAGAGTCCGCAGCTGGGCGCCCAGCGCATGTTCGTCCAGAAGCGTGTCTGCTTTGCCACAACTTACTACCCAAAGGACGAATGGGGAAGATCAAGCTTTTTCGGCCCTCGCGGATGAGGGGCTGGTTGTAGTCGAAGTCCTTGGCGGGGGCTGCGGGCCGGCCTACTGCCTGCCTTGCTGGATGACTTGGGGCGGGTTGCTGGTTGGGCTAGGCCTGTTTCAGACAAGCTTGGGCCTGAGGCTGAGTGGGCTGGGCTGACAGGCCTGGCCAGCAGGCGGGTTGCTGGTTGGGCTGGGCCTGCGCCTAGTCTCAGACACGTCAGACAGGCCTGGCCAGCAGGCTCATACTTTTCAAAAAAAAAAAGAATTTTTTAGTGATTTCGTCAAAAATGGACCCATGGAGCTGGGCGCCGACGAACCCCGAAAATTTCAAGGCCCGCCGGACAGGATTTTGGTGCTGCCCCGCTCGGGTCAGCTGCCCGTCCGTGCGCGCGAGCAGCGCGTAGGCGCGGAGCCATCCGCCGTCGTGCGACCCCTGGCGCCCATATCCGCCGCCTCGCTGATGTGTTGTCGTTGTCTCATCCAACTTGCCATTCTTTGTTACGGGGCCAGATTTTTTTGTCGGTCGGCCGGGCCGTGCTTCCCGACTTGCATTCTCCGGGGCATCTGTGCAGGATTTTGCATGATTTGCATGGCCACCAGAACGTTCGATGTCTGCGTGGATTGATGAGGGAGAGGGAGCTGGAGGGGGCCCTACTAGGAACTTATAGGAACTTATGGGTTCCCCAACTTAGGGGTGTGGGAACAGAGGTCCGTTTTCACGCCCCCGAAACTGCTGCGCACCCCACGCTTTCAGGGTCTCTTCTAAGGCGGCTTCATTGGCGCCAACAACACCGTCGATTTTGCAGCCCTCCAAGCAGGGCTACTTCAATCAACACTATGCGCCAGCCCAGCCACGGAGAGCGTGTTACAGTGGTTCACGGTTGGGAGCAAAAACCCGATCTTCGAACTTGAGTGCTTGGTGATTCTTATGGCTTTGGAGCAGTGGTGTGATGAGCTTCAGGGAAGGAATGTTATCGTGTTTACAGACAACGAAGGCGCATTGAGTTCCTTTGTGAAATGCGGCAGTGAGAATTCAAGCGCACAGCTCATTATCGATTCGACCTGCGATTGTGAAGACAGCAACTCCATGTCAATTTGGTATGAGAGAGTGAACACTGCTTCAAATAGAGCAGACTTGCCCTCAAGGGGCGATGTTTCATCAGTGTGCCTTGGTGTGAAAGTTGAATTCGATTGGCTTGCTTTCTGTGGACGACATGCTCGCAAGATGGCAAGGGGGTGATGGATGCAGACCTTGTCGCCAGACAGGGTTGCCTTTTTCAACGGACTTCCCCCGTGTTTGCCTTAGGAGGAAAAAGAGCAGCGTTGTCCGCGATCCTTTTTTCAGATATTTACAAACAAGGGTGGTGAAAGGAATAAGACTAACGTCAACCAAAGGTGGATGTGTCTTTATTTCTGAGCCCCCTTTTTGTCTCCCGTGTAAGGGAATTCACTATGTTGTTGGTGAATTTCCGTGTGCCTTGCTTTGTTTGTTCCGAGCAAGGATTGTCATTCATGCATGATAAATGGTGCCGTCGTTGCCATTCTTCTCGAGTGGGTGGGTGTGGTGGGTTCCCCTTTGTTGCAACGCACTGAACAACAGTGAAATTTTGCCCGCCCTCCCATCCCTGTGTGAACCTTTTCAGGCTTTGTCGTCAGACAAGGTCGGGGGTGATGGATGCAGACCTTGTCGCCAGACAGGGTTGCCTTTTTCAACGGACTTCCCCCGTGTTTGCCTTAGGAGGAAAAAGAGCAGCGTTGTCCGCGATCCTTTTTTCAGATATTTACAAACAAGGGTGGTGAAAGGAATAAGTTAATGATACACACCAGACGGTGGATATCCACACTTATGCCCGGAGCTCCGGTACAGATGTTCCTCTGCACTGCGCCATGGCTTATGCTATTGGGGGCGTATGCTCACATCTGCCCAGGGGCACAATTTACGATCATGATGCAGGATCGCCAAGTCTTGCGCCGCATGGAACCCGGGAAAAGAGTGGGCGAAGCCAGTAACCCGGGTCCTCGGGCCCAGTCGAGTTTTTGCATGAACATCACAGTTGCGAACATCACCAAACTTTGCAAGCACAAGCAGGCGGCCATTTCTCTGTGGGAGGAGAAGCAAGGCATCCTTTGCCTCACTGAGACCTCTGCAGATCAGCACACAGAGCGTATTGTTACCAAGCAGGTGCGCCAGGCTGGTGGCACTTTTCTTGCAGGAAAGAGTTGCAGTCGGTCAGAGGATCTGAAGCAGGATGATCCGGTGACCAGGGCTTTCTTTGGTGCGGTTGCCACGATCTCAGTTCCGCAAGCCAGACTTTGCACGGAAATTCTTGGTACGCAGGGGGTTGTTTCCATGATCAACCACATCCAAATCCTCTCCATCACGCTGTACCTCCATCCTTGTGGGGATGACTGGCAGCTTTTCAAGAAACAGGCAAAGGAGAATCTTCTTGAGAAGGCTATGCAGAGAGCCCTGGCCTGGAGAGGACCAGCTGTCATTGCCGCTGATTTCAACATGGATGCCACTAAAGCACACATTTGGCCTGCTCTCCAAATGTTGGGTGGAGGCGCACTCGCATGCCGGTTTGCTTGGACAACCCACGCTGCCCACATTTGGCGAAGCGACTAAGATCGACTCCATGTTTATCTCGCCATGTTTGGCTGGTGCAATTCGGAAGATCGAGACCATCCGTTCCTTTGCTTTTCCTTGTCACCACCTTCTTTCGGCTGAGTTCGATCTTGGGAAAGTCAAATCTCTCAGACAGACTTGGAAGGTGCCGAAAGAGCTGACACCGGCGCAATTACAGGCCATCCAGGAAGACAAAATGAATGAATGTTTCGTTGACGCCTTTTCGCAGAGCAATCAGGATTCTGGAGGGTGGTCAGAGGCCCTGGAGACCGCTTTTTCAAATTCGCTGAGACTTGCTGGCGAGAAAGGTCTTTCGCGATCCCCATCAATTGCACTACCAAATTAGCCAGGAGTGGTGACTTGAGCCTACGCCGACAGCTTCCAGATCTGGTGGCATGAGCCCCCTGTTGAACCCACCATGGAGCTTGTTGACCGGATCCTGACGGCTGCCCAGAAGCTCGAAGAACAATGTGCTTCCGACCTTGCCCAGGGAAGGAAAACCAGTTGGACCAATGCCTTGAACAGTTCTTGGAAGAAGAAAGGAAATCGTTTGGCGCACCGCGTCAGCTCTTCAAAGAACACACCCTTTTTGCAACGTACTTGCAGATGCACAAAGCTTGAACGTCGCCTTGTCCGAACCAATCAGAAAGGTTCTCCCATCTTCAGGCTTTGACCCTCAGGTTGCCGTTCTGTTTGCAGACAAGCCGGTTTGCTGGCACGACAGGAATTCGGGGCTTTTTTACGCCCCTATTGACCTACCAGCTGGCTCTAGACAGATCACAGTCACGGCGCAGGAATGGACCATGGACCCCGCAGACATTCAGAGTGAGTTCTTTGATTTTAACATCATGCTACCCTATCCTATGAAGGTTTCATGGATGCCCTACAACGGACACGCACGGATACGTCCCCAGAAGCAGATGCTTGGCGGGTTGTGGAATTACGCCACGCAGGAGAGGTTGCCATTCGGGTTTGGGTGCAGATTTGGAATCATTATATCTCGGGAACCCAGCCGTGGCCGGATTCTTTTACGTACACAAAGATCGTGTTGCCGGGCAAATGTTCCGATCCCTGCTCCATAAGAGATGCCAGGCCCATCAACATTTTGGCACTCCTTTATCGCATCAGCCGCATGGCGATTACCCGACAGGTGCTTCAATCGCTGTCTCTGCGTCTGCCACCTTCGATAGCGGGTGGCCTTCCATGCAGGTCCGCGGACCTCCTCTGGTACCACACCCAGTTACCCAGTTCGTGATCGAACAGTCCTTTGGAAAATGACACAGGGCAGTCACGGATCTGCAGAAATTCTTCAATAGCGTGCCTCTATCTCAAACGTCTAATATTTCTGGATTTGAGGCAAGAAGAACTGAATAATGGCTCACCTCTGCTCGCTCTCAATTAGAATCTTATTGCCAAAACGGCATTGCTGCGTTTTCAGCATCTGCCTTCTAGCGTTTGCGCCTCCATTGTCGCAATAAGGTGCAACTTTCCCATCAAAACAGCCAACACATTCCTTCAAATTTCACTATGAAAATGCTTCATTTTTGCATGCCACAAAAATTAGCCCCGGGATTAAATGAACTAATTAGCCCCGGGGCTAATTTTAGCCTCGGAACTAAATTAGCCTAAATTTAGCTTTGAAAATTTAGCCCCGCCCAAGTCTAAATCCTTATTTTGGACTAAAATTGCCCCGGGGTTATTTTTAGACTTGATGGATCTATTGGGCACCAGATGAAGACCCAGACCGAAAGCACGCAGCCCACGTCGCTGGAGTCGCGGTTCACGCGCTCTACGACGCGTACGCTCTCCCAAGCAGCCTCCGTTAGTGCTCCAGGCGCGGGCCCCGGGCAGCGGACCTCGAAGGCGTGGACGTGGTGCGCTGCCGCAGGAACGGGCCACTGCCCATCTTCTGCCCGAACACCGACCCCGGGCACCTCGCAGACCTCTCGTTGGTGGACCTGCAAAATCGGGGGCGCGACGCCCCCCTACGTGGGGCCGGGCTGGTGCCCGAAGGTCTCGGTGGACTACATGCTGTGCGGCGTGGTGGTCCGACGTGCTCCACACAATCACACAATGGACGCGGCCAGCCACGTCACCGCGGAGTGCCTGGCGCCGGCGCTGGTGATGGCCTGGCCCGCGGGCGAAGAACGTATGGCGAAGCTTGCAGTGAACTCGATGATCGGGCTCATCGACAGCAACAAGGCGCAGCAGCAGCAACGCGCTGGACGCGACACCAGGCAGGTATTCTACGTCGGCGAAGGCCGGTACGTGTGGGACTTCATCACCACCCGCTCAATCCACAACAACGGGACGCTGCCATCCACGACTGCGTGCTCGGCTTCGAGGCGACGATGCACGCATCCGACGAGAACTGGGGCTCCCGCCAAAGTAAGCTCAAATTCCGCCACGCAGAGACGACGAAGCCGCTGAGGCAAGCACGCGCCGCCCTGCACGCAGGCGGAGCCGCCAGCAAGGGCCGCCGGCTGGACGGACGTGGCCGACCCTGTGGCGCACTGCCTGGCCGGCCGATCGCTCCGCTCTGCCCGGCACAGGCAAGACGCACCTGGCGCGGATCATCGTGACCAAGCTGCGGAAGCGCGGCAAGGTAGTGCACCTCATCAGCAAGACCCACAGCGCCGCAGAACCTGGGCCGGCGCGAAGACGGCCGACCACTGGCAGCGTCACGCAGCTCGACATGGGCCTGTGGGCGGATCGCGCGCGTGCCTGAACCATGACGTGCGGTTTCTGCTGGTGGGCGACTTCCGGCAGCTCCCGGCCGTGCTGGACACCTGAAAATTGTGAGCAACTTGATGGGATATAGTACAGGTGAGAACAGCCTTGACAAAGCCTTGAGCCTGGAAGAGAGCCCAATCTTTATGAGCGAGAACCAGTTCTGGATTATCTTTGACATTGTGATGTTCAGCGGATTTGTGATTTTCTTGCTATGTGTTTGCTATACATTCTGCATGTATGCGCGTGGATATTGGTTGTACAAACGGAGCGACTGCGAAGACCGCAGTACACAGACTGTGGATGTGCAAGTAGCCAGCAGCTTGCGTTTTGAGGAAGAGCTTACGGTTGAAAGGTCGTCAGCGAGCAGCGACCTATTTGCAGACAGGACTATTGTTTGGGTGACAAGCGGCGGTCGGTGCTACCACAAGCCAGGTTGCAGGTGGACTCTGCGTGGCCACATTGAGATGACAGAGAGCGCGGCCATTTTGGCCAATTACAAGGTGTGCCAAACATGTCGCAGCTTTGGCAAGGGGCGTGGTAAAGCTCCATCGGAAGTTTCTGGCGGGGTACTCCGGAGACGATGAGTTCGGAGGCCACTTTTGCCTATGGAGGATCCTTTCAAGATCCGGTTTTCACATGCGAGTTGATGAGCAACACTGTGAAAAGAACAGTGTGCTTGTTTCAGGTCAGTGATGTTTGTACAGATACTTTGATGAAGAAATCCAGATTCAGCCTACAGGATTCAGCAGAATCTGAGGCGGGGTGCTTAAATATGCATCCAACACACTTGGGGGTTCATGATGAGCTCCGGTTGAAACCGTACTTCATGTGAAACATGTAGTCTGTTATGCATGCATCAGCAATCAAAATTGTTCGCATGATGTCATCGCTTGTCACGGCTCAGGAGGTTTTCCAGAGCTCAGAATCTTGGCAATTTTCAATCAATCTTTGTTCATTAATAGGCAAAGGTAACTTGTCATCACTTGTCATCACTTGTCATCACTTGTCATCACTTGTCATGACGAGGTGGTGGCTGCCATCGAAGAGTCCCACGGGCGTCTTTCTGGCAAACTGGTTGGTTCAGCGGGCGTTCCTGGCTTGGGGCAGCAAGTGTGGACGGCTACACCATGACCGGAACATCGTGCACACCTACAACTTGACCCCCGGCCAGGAGCTCCTCTTCGCCTGCCAGTATTGGCTCGGCACGGCCAGGTGACACTCCTCGTCTTGTCCACGTTGCAAGCTCCGAAACCTTCTACATTTACACAGATGCATTTTTTGAGATGGATCAAATTGTAGGAGGTTTGGGGGGGGGTGCTGATCAACAGCCAAGGCGCGGTATTGTCCTGGTGTAGTACCCCTGCAAGCACAGAGATGTGCCGCATGTTGTTGCAGAAAAGTCAGCGCCGCTTGATAGGTGAGCGTGAGGCTCTTGCTGTGCTTGTGGCGCAACACGCGTGGCATAACCGGCTTGTGGCCCGACATACCGTCTTTTTTTTGATAACGCGGGTGCTCGATTCTCGATCCTCAAAGGCTTCTCAAGGAGTGCCACCATCTCCAAGATTGTGACTGCAATTTCTAGGCAAGAAATGCATGTGCATCTTTTCTTGGTACGCCAGAGTACCATCGCTTGGAAACGTCGCTGATGCCCCTTCGCGGAATGTTGCGGATCCCATTTTGCCAGAATCAAGTCGAATTGTTGTGGGCTCGGATCTCGTTGTGCAGTCGCTATGAATGTAGCCACTGAAAGGGGGGTCTTGTGGCCTGTTGAGTTTGCTTTGCAGAAGTATCGCTTTGAGACGCGATCGACAATGCACGCGCCCCCGTTTGAAAAGATCTTGAGCCGAGTGTTTCAATTAAAGATAAGGAGTGAAGAAGTGAAGTCAAGAGTTTTTGCGTGCGGCAAGAGAGAGAGAGAGAGAGAGAGAGAGAGAGAGAGAGAGAGAGATATATATATATATATATATGGACGACGTCTGTGAGCGTTTTTGACGGACCTACTGTGTTGTTTGGTTGTGTTGTTTGGTTAGTTGGCTCGGCTCGGGCTTTGCAAAGCACAAAGGGAAATAAGCTTGCTGTCAACGAAGTTGCGGTTTATTTGCATGTTGCTTTGGTTTGTTGGCTTAGCTTTTATGGAGGGAAGCCAACGCTCGAGCACACGAACCTGAGTTGTGGTTCGAATTTGTATTGCTTGCGTATGGACTAAGGGTGGGTAGTGGTGGGAGCCCTCTTCGCTGAAATCGGCGAAGGAAATTTTGAAACCCGCCCGCCCAACCCTTTGCTTTTGCCAGAGCCTTGTTCAGATGCAGACTGTGGCCTGTTGAATTTTCTTTGCAGAAGCATCGCTTTGAGACGCGATCGACAATGCACGGTTTTGTGGCCTGTTGAGTTTTCTTTGCAGAAGCATCGCTTTGAGACGCGATCGACAATGCACGCACCCCCGATTGAAAAGATCTTGAGCCGAGTGTTTCAATTAAAGGTACGGAGTGAAGAAGTGAAGTCAAGAGTTTTTGCATGCGGCAAGATAGATATATATATATATGGACGAAGTCTGTGAGCGTCTTTGACGGACCTTCTGTGTTGTTTGGTTGTTTGGTTAGTTGGCTCGGGCTTTACAAAGCACAAAGGGAAATAAAACTTCATATTGAACAAGCAGCTGAAGAAATAGAACAGACTATGCAACGACGTGAAATCATTATTATAGAACATATTACATATGAAATTTATAGAGAAACAGAGAATATACACGTTAATTTCGTGGTTTGTTCATATTATTCAATTATAACGTGCATAAACTTTTATAGTCGGTCATTATACTGTAGTTTTATCCTATAACACACTTTGAATGGACAAACCCATGTCAAAACAAATGCACCACCCAACACCCCAGAACGATCAACTACTAAAAGGGCTAACTCTTTCAAATAAAAGACTGTCAGCTGAACAAGGTGACCGTTTACCCAAAAAACGATAAATAAACTCCCCAAAACTCCTTTTTAAAAATGAAGAAGGGGGTCAACATTTTTGAGATGAAAATACAATCCAGAACAGGGGACCCTAAACGGGCCCCCTACTTTTTAACATTTTTTTGGGGGGTGCAAGGCAATACCCCAGTGGGGAGATTGTTCGTCTGCATTTTAGAAAACATGTTGCGCCATGCCTTGTTGGCTCGCAAGACATGAGTTTGAGAAGTAGTTTGGGCAGCTTATGGTTTGGATGTAATGCAGTTCCCTGCCTGTGAGTACAGGGCCTGCATGATGAGCGATTCCATCCATGCGATGACTGAAACCACCCACAAAAAATGACCAATGATTGGACAAATCCCTTCCCCTCGCAAGCGGGCACGCAATGGAACTCTTGCAGCACAAAAATTGTGGAACGGACACATACTTGACGCCATGAGCAACTAGATCATGTCGGCAGCATGGCCGCCATTTCCACAATCTCGTGCTGCTGGCTGGCCATTTCAAGAAATCTTCAACATTTGCCATACACACCGACCGCATTTCCACTTTGCTGATTTGATGCCAGGTCTTCTACTCCTCAACCTGCGGAGGTTGATGAAACGTGCCTTCTGTAGTGGGAAACGGTCATCGTGCCAGGTGTTCCCAGCAGGCTGTGTTGTCGAGCTCTGTGGCGCTGCGGTGCTTCGAACTGCCGAGGACCGGCGGTGTTTTGTGGTTTCAAGGGCCCAACTCCGGAGTTTGTGCGAAGGACTTGGCCTCCGACAAGCCTGGGGCTGAGAAGAGATCATTGAGTTTGGCAAACCCGTTGTGCTCAGTTGCGGTGAGCTGGAGGAAGGGCAGGACCGTCGCGGGAACTGGGGGTTTGAACTGGTTGTGCTGGATGTGGCGTTTGTGCAGGCCTGTCTCGTGCTGAAGCACGGGCGTTCACCGGAAAGCCGGCGATTGCAGGCAAGACGCTTGCCTTTCTTTCTTCTCCACCGGCGCCATGCTTCGGTACCGGATTGAGGTGTATGTCATTGGCAAGGGCCTGACGGGCTGGATCAGCTGTGGCTTGATTGCACATAGATTTCGACACAATTGTCACCAGTCGATTCTGAGGTGTTGCCAAGTCCGGGAGGTCGGGATGTGCCAGGAAGTACAACCTATCACTACCCTTGTGCGAGGAAGCTGGTGACTATGACGGGGTCAGAAGGCAGCGAGGTGGCCACAGCAGCTTCAGCCGAGGCCCAGGCCATCAAAATTCGAGGTCTTACCATGTGGTGCAAGGTGGGACAAACCAATGTATGACAGGCTCGCGGCGTGCTGGCCGTGGGAGTGCGCTCTGGGGCTTGCCGCGCCCGCAGTGAAGATTCGGGAGTTGCCGTAGTTTGGGCCAAGTCCGGGCCAAGTTTGCCAGCAGCGTGCCCAGGCTCCCAAATGCCAGCCCAGCCACCCGTGGAAGAATTTCGAAGGTCCGGAAGCGTCGGGGGCATAGGCGGCCTAGGCGTTGGGACGTTCCCCAGAGTGCCTCCACCAAGGGCATGCCCAGTATGCCTGGGATGGTGATGCCGGCGATGCCACCGATGTCGGTGCCAACGCCGGCGATGCCACCGACGTCGGTGACGCCGGTGCCTGCGGGACCAATGGGCACCCAGTGCTCTGCAAGTGTGCCTCGGCTTTTTGCTTCAGGCTCAGCGCGTGAGGGAGGAAGGATTGGACCCTCAATATGACCCCAGGGGCTGGGTTGGACTTGGACTTGCCAACTGCTTTGACCCAAACCCTGGACCAAAACAAGTCCGTCATTGACCCTGAAACGCTCGCTCTGGGCAACGTTCTGGCCTTGCCGGTCTTTTCTTCTTCTTCTTCTTTTCCTCAAACAAAAGGAAGGAAACAAACATAAAACACATGATGGTTTGCGGTTTGACTTGAACAGGAATCTCCAGGTCTAAGGCCTGGCCTTCAGGCGATAAGCCGGCTCCTGAAAAGGAGAAACACGGCACGCATGTTCCACTCAAAGTCATTGGCGCGTCTTTGCGGAATGGAGTGAAACAAATTGAATACTGGCGAGCCTCAACACAGTCGCAGGATTCGGAAGGAAAGCAACTTTCTAGTCTTAGCGACCCCCATGATTGAACGCGGTCCAACATTGGTGTACGAAGAGACGAAGATCAGGAAAGAACAGAAGGATCGCCGGTAAGACATCCTCTAGAATCTTGGCTCAGGCTCCCATTGCTTCATGCACAAGAATCCAGTCCATGGGCACCCATCAAGCGAGTGCATCTTGGCAGGAATCCAAACTTTGGTACTCAGTCGTCTTCGAGC
>CAUJNA010000141.1:205383-295901 GCA_963377175.1 Effrenium voratum | reverse complement strand
ACAGAGAAACACACAGAGACACACACACAGAGACACACACAGAGACACACACAGAGACACACACAGAGACACACACAGAGAGACACACACAGAGAGACACACACAGAGAGACACACACAAAGAGACACACACAGAGAGACACACACAGAGAGACACACACAGAGAGACACACACAGAGAGACACACACAGAGAGACACACACAGAGAGACACACACAGAGAGACACACACAGAGAGACACACACAGAGAGACACACACACAGAGAGACACACAGAGAGACACAGAGAGACACACACAGAGAGACACACACAGAGAGACACACACAGAGAGACACACACAGAGAGACACACACAGAGAGACACACACAGAGAGACACACACAGAGAGACACACGCAGAGAGAGACACACACAGAGAGACACACACAGAGAGACACACACAGAGAGACACACACAGAGAGACACACACAGAGAGACACACACAGAGAGACACACAGAGAGACACACGCAGAGAGACACACACAGAGAGACACACACAGAGAGACACACACAGAGAGACACACACAGAGACACACACTCCGGATTTCACGACCAAACCATCACTGTCTTCGTTGGGCAGTGAGTGATGGCGGTGCACTGTCTCCTGCCCCTGCTCAGAAAAAACTCCGAAGGGTTCAACGCCCGTGTTCCAGGACGGTTCACACACACACACAAAAACACACAAAAACACACAAACAACACACAAAAACACACAAAACACACAAAAACACACAAAAACACACACACACAAAACACACAGAAAACACAGAAAACACAGAAAACACACAAAAACACACAAAAAACACACAAAAACACACAAAAACACACAACAAACACACAAAAACACACCAAACCACACAAAAACACAAAAAAAACCACACAAAAACACACACACACACAAAACACACAAAAACACACAAAAACACACAAAAAACACACAAACACACACACACAAAAACACACAAAAACACACAACAAACACACAAAAACACACAAAAAACACACAAAAACACACAAAACACACAAAAACACACAAAACACACAAACATATACAAAAACACACAAAACACACACAAAACACAAAAAACACACAAAAACACACACACAAACACACACACACACACACAAAACACACAAAAAACACACAAAAACACAAAAACACACAAAACACACACAAAACACACACAAACACACACAACCACACACAAACACACACAAACACACATAAACACACACACAAACACACACGCACAAACACACACACAAACACACACACAAACACAAACACACAAACACACACACAAACACACACACAAACACACACAAACACACACAAACACACACAAACACACACACACACACACAAACACACACACAAACACACACACAAACACACACACAAACACACACACAAACACACACACAAACACACACAAACACACACACAAAACACACAAAAACACACACACAAAAACACACACACAAAAACACACACACAAACACACACACAAACACACACACAAACACACACACAAACACACACACAAACACACACGCAAACACACACGCAAACACACACGCAAACACACACGCAAACACACACGCAAACACACACGCAAACACGCGCAAACGCGCAAACGCGCAAACGCGCAAACGCGCAAACACGCAAACACGCAAACGCGCAAACACGCAAACACGCAAACACGCAAACACGCAAACACGCAAACACGCAAACACGCAAACACGCAAACACGCAAACACGCAAACACGCAAACACGCAAACACGCAAACACGCAAACACGCAAACACGCAAACACGCAAACACGCAAACACGCAAACACGCACGCAAACACGCAAACACGCAAACACGCAAACACGCAAACACGCAAACACGCAAACACGCAAACACGCAAACACGCAAACACGCAAACACGCAAACACGCAAACACGCAAACACGCAAACACGCGCAAACACGCAAACACGCAAACACGCAAACCCGCAAACACGCAAACACGCAAACACGCAAACACGCAAACACGCAAACACGCAAACACGCAAACACGCAAACACGCAAACACGCAAACACGCAAACACGCAAACACGCAAACACGCAAACACGCAAACACGCAAACACGCAAACAAACACGCAAACACGCAAACACGCAAACACGCAAACACGCAAACACGCAAACACGCAAACACGCAAACACGCACACACGCAAACACGCACACGCACACGCGCACACGCACACACGCACACACGCCACACGCGCACACGCGCACACGCGCACACGCACACGCGCACACACGCACACGCGCGCGCACACGCGCGCACGCGCGCACCGCGCCACACACGCGCCACACGCGCCACACGCGCACGCGCGCGCACACGCGCACGCGCGCACGCGCACGCGCGCACGCGCACGCGCGCACGCGCGCACACGCGCGCTCGCGCGCACGCGCGCACGCGCGCGCACGCGCGCACGCGCGCACGCGCGCACGCGCGCACGCGCGCACACGCGCACACGCGCACACGCGCACACGCGCACACGCGCACACGCGCACACGCGCACACGCGCACACGCGCACACGCGCACACACGCACACGCGCACACACGCACACACGCACACACGCACACACGCACACACACACACGCACACACGCGCACACGCGCACACACGCACACACACACGCACACACACGCACACACACACACGCACACACACGCACACACACGCACACGCACGCACACACACGCACACACACGCACACACACGCACACACACACACTCACACTCACACTCATACACACACACACACACTCACACACACACACACGGAACCAAGGCGATGCCAGCCATGCCTGCGGGCCCAAGTGTTGCCCGAATGCAAGAATTGAAGGCTTTTGGCTTTTGGCCGGAAGCGTGCTCTCTCACCTTCTCATGGCTCAGGGCTGCCAGGTGGATGGCCTGCATGGCATCACGGCCGGCACCAGATTTGTGATGCGCATGACGAGGTGCATGTGGTCGGTGTTCTGATCTCTCAGGTCTTGGCATCAGATGAGGCGCTGCGAAGCAGTGGTTCGGTCGACTTGGCCCACAGTTCCAGGCCTACCCATGCCAAGCAATGCCCAGCTACACACGAGGCAAAATTAAGCTGGCAACACAGCCAGCCTCTGCCTGAGAAGTCTGTAAGGAGCCACAATGGGAGCTGCAGCGGAGTTTCCTATAGGCCAGTGATATTCATTGGGCAGTTGGATCTGCAATGGCGAGAGGTTGCAACATTTCCGTCCTCGACGAGATGGTGATGCGGGCAGAGGACCCTCCAATTTGACCTAGGCCGAAGCAGCGCAGAGGTGTTGACTTTGCGCATTGCTGGCTTCATTTTGCTTTTAGGAGCATCTGAAGTCCGAGCAAGTCACCGTGCTGGAGGAGGCTCGAGACCCCCAACACATTTTGAAGGTGAGAAACTGTGCGAGCTTGTTTTTGGACCGCGTGACAAGACAGGGCAGTCTGCTGAGTGTTTTGGCCCACGGCGGCGAGCCGAACACGCGCCGGCTCTATGCAGGGGCCCCCAGAAATTGAAAGGGACCTCAGGTGTGACTGTTGTGACTGTGACTGGCACCGGGCTGAGAGCTGCACCAAAGGTGCGAACCGGAAGCGACCATGAGCTTGGAAAGGTGAGGGGAGGGGGTGTGGAAAAGAGCCAGACAGCCAGATTTAGGGTTTGGGAGTTTTTAGTAAGCCGAGAGTCACACGACAGATGCGATTTCACTTGAACTGGAAACTCGCACGAACACAGAGCACAAACTGGATCTCACACGCAGGACATGTCCCTGGAAAACATTTGACGAATCCCAGCACCTCACAGATTTAGGGTTAGGGATGAGATTAAGGAGCTTGGACAAATGTGGAAAGAGGCTGGATCGCCTAGTGGCTCTGCAGATGAATCCCAACACCTCACAGATTTAGGGTTTGGGATGAGTCTTAGGAGGCTTTCAACAAACCAAAATGAGATCAAGCAGAAAAAGGGCTCCACACACGCTGGACACGTCTCTGGAAAGCGTTTGCCTAGGCTCTCCAGATGAATCCCAACACCTCACAGATTTAGGATTTGGGATGAGTTTAAAAAAACAAAATGAGATCAAGCGGAAAAAGGGCTGGACATGTCTCTGGAAAGCGTTTGCCTAGTGGCTCTCCAGATGAATCCCAGCACCTCACAGATTTCGGGTTTGGGATGAGTCTTAGGAGGCTTTGAAAAAACAAGAATGAGATTAAGCGGAAAAAGGGCTCCACACACGCAGGACATGTCTCTGAAAAGCGTTTGTCCAGTGGCTCTCCAAATGAATCCCAACACCTCACAGATTTAGGGTTTGGGATGAGTCTTAGGAGGCTTTGCAAAAACAAAAATGAGATTAAGCGGAAAAGGGCTCTACACACGCCGGACATGTCTCTGGAAAGCGTTTGCCTAGTGGCTCTCCAGATGAATCCCAACACCTCACAGATTTCGGGTTTGGGATGAGTCTTAGGAGGCTTTGAAAAAACAAGAATGAGATTAAGCGGAAAAAGGGCTCCACACACGCTGGACATGTCTCTGGAAAGGATGAGTCTTAGGAGGCTTTGAAAAAACAAGAATGAGATTAAGCGGAAAAGGGCTCCACACACGCTGGACATGTCTCTGGAAAGCGTTTGCCTAGTGGCTCTCCAGATGAATCCCAACACCTCACAGATTTCGGGTTTGGGATGAGTCTTAGGAGGCTTTGAAAAAACAAGAATGAGATTAAGCGGACAAAGGGCTCCACACACGCTGGACATGTCTCTGGAAAGCGTTTGCCTAGTGGCTCTCCAGATGAATCCCAACACCTCACAGTTTTCGGGTTTGGGATGAGTCTTAGGAGGCTTTGAAAAAACAAGAATGAGATTAAGCGGTAAAAGGGCTCCACACACGCAGGACATGTCTCTGGAAAGCGTTTGCCCAGTGGCTCGCCAGATGAATCCCAACACCTCACAGATTTAGGGTTTGGGATGAGTCTTAGGAGGCTTTGCAAAAACAAAAATTAGATTAAGCGGAAAAGGCTCTACACACGCCGGACATGTCTCTGGAAAGCGTTTGCCTAGTGGCTCTCCAGATGAATCCCAACACCTCACAGATTTCGGGTTTGGGACGAGTCTTAGGAGGCTTTGAAAAAACAAGAATGAGATTAAGCGGAAAAAGGGCTCCACACACGCCGGACATGTCTCTGGAAAGCGTTTGCCTAGTGGCTCTTCAGATGAATCCCAACACCTCACAGATTTCGGGTTTGGGATGAGTCTTGGGAGGCTTTGAAAAAACAAGAATGAGATTAAGCGGAAAAAGGGCTCCACACACGCTGGACATGTCTCTGGAAAGCGTTTGCCTAGTGGCTCTCCAGATGAATCCCAACACCTCACAGTTTTCGGGTTTGGGATGAGTCTTAGGAGGCTTTGAAAAAACAAGAATGATATTAAGCGGAAAAAGGGCTCCACACACGCAGGACATGTCTCTGGAAAGCGTTTGCCCAGTGGCTCGCCAGATGAATCCCAAGCTGACGCAGCAGAGACCTCGCCCAAGCTCCCCCAATGGGCCTGGATGATGCAGTGTTCGCGCTACTTTGGAAGCCCCACAATTCACGGTTATGCATATTTTCAGAATATCAGATGCTTGAGCGGGCCTTCGGAATTTAAGATTTGGGATGAGTTTTCATTGATTCTGCTTGTTGGGCTTTGCTACGTTTGATATTTCAAGATATGAAACCATTTTATGTGCCTTGCATTACACACAAAAGAGCTTGCAACTTGTGCAGAATTTGCACAGAGGAATTTCGTTCAACTTGCACAGAGAAGCCTTGTGCAGATAAACATGCACAGAGAAATTGGACAAAGAAACTCGCACCGATAATTTGTTTAGATTGTGAAGAGAGCCCGTGCAGAAAAGCTTGCGCAGCGCTTGAGAGAGCTTGCTCAAAGAACTAAGCACAGAAATGAGAATTAGACTTCTGCACAGTAGATTTACGCAGAGAAACTTGCAGAGGGGAACTTCGGGCGAAGATAACTGAAACGAAGAACTGCAAGGAGCTTGCTCAGAGAAGCTTGCACGCTCTTGGGCTGCTTCTGTGAATTAGGACCCGTGACCTGGTGTACCATCGGAGCATACTTTTTGCCTACTTTGCAAATCATGCTTTCAGGCCACCTTTTTGCTAGCTTTTCCCCGCCAACACCCGGGGCTGAACGGTCGGGTCACATGGAAAAGCCGTGACTATTTGCATGAGCGCTGGTGAGGTGAGACACGCTGAGTGCGGGCTCCAAGATGATTTGAAGTTTGTGGATCGTGCCTGTTTTGGACATCAGGTCTGGGCTGTGCGGCTGGATAAGCTGCGTGGCTCAGTCTGGTCGCCGCCTGGTCGTTCCCTGAGAGTGGAGTGGCTGGATGTGTTGGACGCGAGATCTCGTGCCAGGTCACCGTGGTCGAGGTCACGTGCATTTGTCACCATTTGTGAATGGTTCGCATGCGGGAAGCAAGGTGAAGACAGGCAGATCGCATACGCCTACACCCAGCCAGCTCCCTTTGCATCCGGAGGGAGGCGTAGTATCGCCCGCTGAGGTGCCGCAGTGACCATGCGAAGCGAGCGATCCGATGGCACAGAGATGTGGGCCTCTGATCCAAAGGTGCGGTGCCTTGACTTGTCAAAGTATCAACGAGCTCCCAGGAGACAGAATGGGACCGCGGCGTGACCGCAGTGGCAGCAGCCTGCTCAGACTTCTCCCTTTCACTCCTTCCCTTCTTACTTCCTTTTCAGCTTCTGTTGAAAACTGTGGACTCTCGGAAATTCGAGGCAGTGCAATCGCAGCGATCGGCTGCTGGCGTGACAGCTACCACTGTGACAACCTCGTGGCCCGGCGAAGGAGGGCCTCAGGTCAAACGGCGAGAACGGCAGCGACGGCAAGAATCTAAGAAGCGAGGGGAACGCTCGCTACGCTTGCCGAGGTATCCGCCGCAGATCGTGTCGGACGACCCGGTGCCGTCGGGCCAATGGCTGAGACGGCAGAAGGCGCAGGACCTCAATGCGGAGGTGCCGGGGCCGATGCGCCGGAGGGGCAGTCCGCCGGAAACGGCCGATGGTTTCGGATGGTTTCGTGGCCGGTCTGGACTTTGGCAAGGCGCCAAAGAGATACTTGGTGGACAACCGAAGCTTGAACGCTGGCACCGAAGGCATCAACTATCGCAGGGCACTCGGGCACTCGGGCACTCGGGCACTCGGGCACTCGGGCACTCGGGCACTCGGGCAGGCAGTCGTGGGACATCGATCTTGCAACCTGAGGCTTCACCAAAGACTTGGAAGACCTTGACCTGAGCTGCACAGCACCCTGGGGCTCACTGGTGGAGGCGATGCCAAGGTCTTCACCTTCTTCACCTTCCCCCCCCTAGCTTTGGGAATGCTGAAGTGCATACCGACTGTTGGTACAATTACACCATGGCGTCGTACAGTCCAATCATACCTCTCGTCACGTGCACGCAAAAGCTGCAGCTGAAAGGCGCCACATAGCAGATGGGATCAAGTTGCTCCAGGTCCCAATCCACCAGGAGATTCCCTGGCGACACATCTCAACACATCTCAACGCGTGTCCCATCGCAAGCAACGCGGGCATCAAGTCCCAGCCACCGTGCGAACCCATGCTAGACGCATCACGTTGTCAACGGATTCAAAGCCCTAAGAGCGTTGAGAGCGTTCGAATTGCGAGGTAGATGGCAAGTACCGGGCTGGCTGTTCTGGAGCAACCAAATCGGCGCCCGGGCAAAGCGTATGTGTTTGCGAACCTCAAAATCGCGGCAGGCGCGGTAGCAAGACGATGTTTGCCGGATTAGTGAACACAGGTCCTCCATTCCCGCGCTATGGCCTTGTGAACGCACTTGTCACAAAGAGACCATGCCGACAACCTCAGCGACAACCTCTGAACTGGGCGCCGATGCAAACATAAGATAGACATCTGAAGCGCGGACCAGGCCGCCAGGCCGCGCCGAGGCGCCGAGGCGCCGAGGCCAGCTTGGGCTCCAGGCGAAGGTCAGGCCGCTCACCTCCAGATTCCGGCGAGTGCAAGCCTCGGATCCTTTCCGGGCGCCGGTTTCGAAATCCTTTCACAGCCCAACGTAGATCACGAGATCGACCGCAACCCGTCGAAATTCACGAGATCCATTGCCTTTCTTTCAGATGGCACCTTGAGAAACGTGCTCCAAGACCTGTGGCAATTCGACATGAAGCATCTACGGCGCGGCTGCAACTGACCCGCAGATTTCTGGCCTGCGAATTCCACGTGGAGCTTCCGTTGCAACTTCACAGCTGTCTAATTTGCCGACTGGACCAAGTTGAAGGGCCTTTGATTACAACGGCAATGCTCAATGGCATGCAACAAAATGCAGTAAGAAAAGTCAAGGGCCCAAAGCTTCAGCGTTGCCTTCATCCCTTTGCAAAGTATGCAAGCGATCCAACCCAATCAGGCATTGCAATGGCACGTTGAAAGGGCTGTTCTCTGCCTTATCCTTTTCACACCTGTCTCGGAGTCTCGGAGGGCGTGGTGGATGACGGCTGGCTGCGTGTCTCGGACGATCTGTACCTTCCCATCCAGCCAGGGGCCCACAACGTTCAGGGAGACGCGGGAGACGCGGGAGACGCGGGAGACGCGGGAGACGCGGGAGACGCGGGAGACGCGGGAGACGCGGGAGACGCGGGAGACGCGGGAGACTGGGACAGGGACTGATCGGCTGATCGGCTGATCGGCTGACCGGGCACAGGCTCGGTGGCGCCACAGTGCTGACTCTCGAGGTGGGGGCTAGGCAGGACATGAGCAAGCCCAAGCGGGCCTTCGCCAGGACTCTCCCTGGGCTTTGTCTGGACTTCAAGTTGTCGAGGACGTCGGGTGCGACCGAGTCGTCAAGATGCGTTGAGTGCGAGGCTTTCCCAGTCGGCGGTATGATTGTGGTCTTGGAGGCGTGGCAGATGTTCTGTCGCGTGTGCGGTGTGACATCTCTTGCAGGCGGCCATCATGCGGGCAGCCGAGGTCGGGATGCAAACATCCCCACCTCTCCTCTCAGAACTCTTTGGATTCCTTGCAACGGCTCGATGCAGAGGACATGCGAAGTGCTGCCCTGGCCCAATTGGAGAAGGACAGCGGGACACTGTCTGCGCTCTCGGAGCTTTGAACTTGGGCTTCCTTGGAGGAACGAGCCGTGCGCGTGCTCGGGCACGGCTCAGGCGCCGCGCGCCCTCACCCGGCCCACCCACCCACAGCCTCGAATGGGCTGTTTGGAGGAGCCCGCAGTCGGCGGCTCTACGTGCAAGATCCTTTGCCGCGACCATAGAGGTTTTGGCTGGTGCAAGATCGCAAGAGAGATTGGGAGAGGGAGAGAGCGAGAGAAGAGACAGAGAGAGAGAGAGAGAGAGAAAAAGAGAGAGAGAGAAAAAGAGAGAGAGAGAAAAAGAGAGAG
Source organism: Effrenium voratum (assembly GCA_963377175.1). Taxonomy (NCBI): domain Eukaryota; class Dinophyceae; order Suessiales; family Symbiodiniaceae; genus Effrenium; species Effrenium voratum. The sequence goes on along the minus strand of CAUJNA010000141.1, from coordinate 286,365 downwards.
AGAGAGAGAGAAGGAGGGAGCGGGCGAAGGGAGAAGGCCGGGTTCGCAGGGAGCTAACAGTGTGCGAGGACAGGCCAGGATGGCTGGATCAGCTTTGCTTCGCAGTGCGCTCCCCAGTTCCTCGGTGCTACATAGTGGGAGCTTGCCGCGATCAGGAACGGAAAGCTGCTTGTGGCCCCCAGCGAGGCATCGCCGGATGAAGTTCAGAAGGCGCATCGCGAGAGCATCTGATGCTCGTGTTTCGCAGATTTGAAAAGGAGAGAAGTTCAACATGGCAACGGGGCATTCGGACAAAGATGCAAAACAGAAGAAACCGCAAAGAAAGCGCGGGATTTCTAGCCGCAGGTGGCCACGCTGGCCACGCAGGTGGCCACCCAGGCCGCCCAGGCCGCGACCCTGGCCACGGCGGCCACGGCGGCCGCGGCGGCGGCCAGCCACGCGGCTCAGGCACCGAGTTGGCCCACGGTTCGAAGCGATCGATCCACGCGCCGATCGATGCCTTTCCGCATGCCTTTCGCTTTGCCAGGAGCCGGAGGCGCAACTGCGACTGCGTTCGGAGCTTGAATGGCGCACGGGTCGCGCAAGCCGTGTGGTAAGACTCCAGGAAACGCCAGGAAACGGCCATAGCCCACAACCAAGCAAACTGTTGGGTTGCGGGTCGTGCGAGGGATTGCCAGGAGTCTGAGAGGGCCTTCTTCGTGGACAACCGCACCTTCAAGGATGGGCTCGGATGGACTCGGGCTCTCTCGATCCTTCGGATCCTTCGGATGGATCCGGACATGGGATCGCATCTCCGGAAGCGCAGGCGGACTCAGACGGCATCGGGTACCGCGGGAGCCAAGACCTGGACGACAAGGCGCGCCCACACTGCCACACCGCCACACCTTGACGTATGGAGAACAGGGAGAGAGAGGGAGCAAGGGAGCAGGAAGCTTGGAAGAGAGACAATGATAGAGAGGGCAGTAAATTTGGGAGGGAGAAGCTACGCTCAGAGCTACACGCTTCACTCCTTTTTGCAGGCGGTGCCAGCCCGAACCGCTTTGTGGGGCTCTGTGATTCACGGAGTTGATCTGGGCGATTGGGTGAGGCCTGCCTTGTGCGTTTGTCTCTCTTGGTGATCTTGCCTGTGCAGGGTGGGTGCTTACTTCCTGCCCACCACCCTTTGCGGTGTGCAGGTCCTTACCCCAAAGGCCATGGCGGCCATGAGCCAACTGGAGCGTTTTGCTGCCGCTGGCGAGGAGGATGTGCCGGCCACCCACCTGCCGCAGCAATCTGGCTTCGCTCGGGGCAACTGGGAGTGCCATGTCTGTCTGTTGCGAGTCGGGAGGTGCTTGCCCTTGCCCTCAGGTACATTTGCATCGATCCGCAGGGCGTCCAGACGCGTTTGCAGCCTGAGGAGGTGATTCCCAAGAATTCGAAGACTTCCGGGCAGGCAAGGCTTGCAAGGCTTGCACGGCTTTGCACGGCTTTCTTTCTTGTTTTTGGGAAGGGACACTACGAAGCACATCGCAATTTCGCAGGCATATTGTGGTTTGGTCCGGGTATCACTACGTGTCAATCAGTAGGCTAGCCATTCACAGCCCGGGGATGTGTTGCTTTCGGTTCAAGGCAGCTTGGCAACTCAGACACAACTTTGACACAACTCGAAGTTTCAGCCCCAGTTAAGTTCAGAGACACGCAGAACAAACAGAGCTTCCAGTGCCCATGGTTGCTTAGTGCCCGTGCGAGCCCCAGCCGAGAATCGATGTCTGAGTGGAGTTGGCCTCAAATGAGGTCATGGAGCTGCCTGGGGCAATCCAGGAGAAGGCGATCTGGGAGAGAAAGCTAGTGGCAGCTAGCGAACAGCTATTGGTAGAGAGGGAGAGACGAACATCGAACAACAGACAAGGAGAGGCTCGGAGAGGTATGAAGGTATGAAGCAAGGCGGTTCTCCCGACTCGTTCTGATGAGCCTGAAGGATGAGGCAGAGGCCGAGAAGTCCCAGCCGTGCGCTTGACTTCCGAACCCACCGGCCCACGGACGCGATCCTTTTTGTACTTCTGAGGTTAACTCTGCCTCTCAGCATTCGAAGAAGCAGCGAGGACAGGCCAAAGTGTCCGGCGCTTGGCTCGACTTGCACTGGACGACTGGACGATGGACTGGATCCCAGGTCCTTCATACACTGCTCGGGTCTGGGAGCACGGCATTGCTGGCTGGCATGAGCTGCAGCCTGAGAAGCAGCCAGTGTCTTTCGTGTCTTTGGGCATTCCTTCCTTGAGGAGAAACCACTTTTGTGCAGGGCTCGAAGTGGCCGCTGGGCCGCACTTCGCTGAAATCTTCCGATTTTTTGCCGATTTTGCCCGTAGGACCTCCACCACGACTTCGCCTCCTGCTCCAACGTGTCATGGCCCCAGACTTCGGATCTCCCTCGGATCTCCCTCGGATCTCCTTCGGGTCTCCTTCATTTCGGCACTCGGGGCGTGCGAGTTTCGGGCCTGGATGGAGCTAGGCTGGATCCCGCTCAGCTGGCAGAAGTGCAGAACCAGAAGGAGGAGCTCTGAGATTCAGAAGACTCGTGTGGGCTCGGGTTGGCGCAGGTGCATTTGCCCTCCAACTCCCTGACCGCGCTCACCCAGCTGCAGGATGCCCGCAGTTTGTCTTTGATTCGGATATCCTTTTGTCTCGTGAGTTGATTCGAGCGAGCAAGGAGTCCTTAAAGCTTCCGGGGGGCCTGCTGTTGGATGTCGCCGACAGCCGATGCTCACCTGGATTGGGAAAGCGAAAAGCACTCGAACGTGCGTTCCACCTGAGGCACTGTGCAATTCACGGAGCTGTTTTCCGCCATGTGCGGCTGGCCCGTTGCAATTTCAACACAGGTCTCAGAAACCGAGACAGTCGCAAGGCTATCTCAGCTTGGAAAGGAGGTTCCAGGCAGCATCGTCCAGGAGGCTCGTGCTCGAATTGCTCGAGTGCTCGCGGGCAGGGCTGGGGTTTGAATGGGTCCCAGAGGCAGAGATTCTTCTCAACGAGCATCCGTACATCACACAGGACAGCTTTGGACAGCTTGTGGCATGCGTGCGCTTACAGAGCTTGTGCGAGGAGCGGCTCCCATCGAAAGATGATGCTGTCGGGGAGGCGCTCAAAATATTTGTATCCTGTTGCATCCCATTTGAGCTCGTGCAAAGGCGATAGAGATCTTTCTCTGCTCGACCGCAAGTGGCAGACTTGGCATGAAAGCCAATCAACGATCGGTCTGAATTGGACATGCCACTTTGCATCATTTTGCATCATTTTGCATCATTTTGCAATGTGGCCTTCAGGCAACGAGCTCAGCCAGCCAGTGCTGGCACTGGCACGGCTTTTTCGGAAGGCTCGGATCGGATTGCGGGATGGCCCGGAGCGTCAGAGCTGGAGGCCGTTGTGGGCTTCGATGATGCGGAGGGCGACGGGGAGATGCGGTTTGCGGCGGCGCGGGCCGCAGCTCGTAGCTCGTAGCTCGTAGCTCGTAGCTCGTAGCTCGTAGCTCGCTCGTCATTGTCCAGGGCCGATGCAGACGTGTCCGTCGCACCAGGTGGTGCTTTGCGACCGGGAATGTGAGCGGAGCGGACGAGCTTTAGCCCGGGCACTGGCCACTGGGCTCGGAATGTTCGACTCGAGGGCGCGCGCGGGCGTTTTCCGCATGAGGCCACAACCTTCATGGATGAGGACCCGGGGCGTTTGCCGCTTGGTCCATGCGCGGCCCGGCCCGCCAGCCCGCCAGCCCGCCTGTCGCATCAGGACTTCGTGATGATTGCACGGTCGGCTTCGAAGGATGAGCCAGAGCTCATTGGCAAGGCCGCGATTTGGTTCCAGATGCATCCGATCCAATCCGCGGAAAGGCCATCGACACGTACTTAGCCAAGCTGACCATTGCCTACGCCTTGTTTTTTCATGAAGCTCCTTTTCGCGAGATGTCAGCGTGAGGTACCCACTGTGAAATTGAAGGCATCGGACTTGCGAAAGGGACAGAGAGATCATGGACCTTTGCCAGGCCGACCAGCCGTCAGGCAACGGGTTTCACAAGACGGGCCCGTTGCGACTTGTGGAGTGCAGGTCGGGGCGACTGCCTGTTGAGCGAGTCCCTGGTCACCGGCATCCAGCGTCGCATGAGCCGCATGGCTTTATCCGGTCTCGATCGATCCCCGAGCGGCCGTTCGACAGGGTTTCTTCGGATAGTCGGCAACGTTTCATTCGGATGCGTGTCAAAAGCACAGCGAACACTCGCCCCAAAAGCACACGCGTCCGACAAGCTAAGCACACCTGACAAAGCGGACACACTCCATGCCAATCACCGCAATAGAGCACCCTTGGTTGGTGAAGCGAAGGCAGCTTCTTGAGCAATTCCACAACCGGAGTGAGGGCTTCTTTTTCCTTTTCAGCTACTGGGTTTCCTGAAGCAAGGGCATGCGGCCAGTCCTTATACTTCCGAGGCAAACTGAGCTTCCGAAACAAGGGCATTTCCGCAGGGTTTCTATGGTCTTCCGCTGGCCGCACGGTTCCGAGTTCGGCCTCAGGCCTCACGACTGCGGCAGAGGTGGGAGTGGCGGGAACTCGCTGGGGGGAGGCGGGGAATGTTCAGGCGCTCAAAGACGTTCAGTTCGAGAGGCCCGCCCGGCCATTCGGCCATTTCCATGAACAGCGCACGAGCTATGCGCACGATGCGCACGGCTCACTCTGCTCACTCTGCTCACTCTGCCTGCCAGGCAAGTTTCAACAGAGGAGGCCTGGGCCTGGGCCGGGCGGGCCAATTTTTGTGCAGTTGGTTCGTCAGGTGCCCCAGGTCTTCTACATTGAAGTGGACCGGCGCGGCACCCAGAGACACGGAGCATTGTGTCCCGAGATGTTCAATTCGAAAAGCCGAAAAGCCGAAAAGTCGGAGTCGAGGCACTCCTCTCACGAGTGGCACATGGAGCGCTGCCTGCGGCAAGGTGGGGCGGCGCTGGCGACTCGCTGTTGGCACGCTTGAAACCTGTGCTACATACGGCATACGCCACAGGTGACACTGCCACGGGTCGTTTCACACATGGCCGTTGTTTTAACGGATTTGGATTCCCCAACGACATTCGAATGAATTCGAATCCAAGGGCTTGACTTTCATTGATCAAGAGGCGTCATATTGTACATGCCCACTCACATTGTGCCCAATCAGAATGTGATGCAGTTGGCAAGCTGTCATTGAACATTCGAAAGAAGCAAGCAATGTCCAGTGATGTGCTCGCTTGCAGAGGGACAGGGACCGCGGATTGGTTCTGAGCCTGCAAGCTCGAGAGATGTCAATCGATCATTCACCCCTGGTGTTGAAAAGCACGAGCAATCCAGCAACAGCTAGTTGAAGGCTTGGGAGCCACAGGGAAGCTGAGACCGCATTGCGAAAAGCGCACACAATTCTTGTTTCGGGTGGGACACACGTGGCGAAGTGTTCCAAAGCTCACTGTGCTTGAGGCGGTGCGCACTGCGCTTTCCTTTAGCAGAATGAACAAGCATGCCATGGGAAGCAGCCTTGTCAGCTTGTAAGGCACAGCATGTTAGGCAAAGCGAGCAAACTTAGTAGCTCCAAAGAAGTCACAAAAGGATAGCAAGCTCAATTGCAAAGTTGTTTGCGTTTACTGTTCCTACACCAAAGGTTAATGCTACGACATCCAAAAGAGCAACACAAAGTCCAGGAGCTCTGATCGTGAAGTACCATTTCACAGCAAGGGCCATTGTGCTTGGATGTTTGTTAAACGCTGACAACTTTTGGGAGACGACACCCGCTCCAGACCCAGAGATGCAAGACTATCGGATTCGGGAGTCTGGCCGCAAACGTCCCCGCAAACGTCCCCGCATCCCGGTCCCCGCAAAGCTTCCCGCAAAGCCGACCTTCATCCCGGCCGGCCTGCCCGGCCCCGGCTGGCCTTCCCGGCTAGAGTCTCTTGCGCTCAGCGAGCCCCGGAAGTGCGGATCCGTGCGGATCCGTGCGGATCCGTGCGGATCCGTGCGGATCCGTGCGGATCCGTGCGCACTGGACCACTGGACGCAGGCCTGGAGGTGGATCTCTTCGTGAAGGAGGACACTCCGCACCTGCCGCGGGTGTCCTGCAACGGGCTGCAGGAGGTCAAGCGGCCGGAGACTTGGAAGCTTGTGAGGGAAGTTGAAAGGAAGAAATGAAGAAAAGAAAGTCGAGAAGAAAGCTGATGTCAACTTGCCAGTTCTGATCCGATTCTGATCCGAGGCTGGTGGCGCAGGACTGTGTGGCCATCGACGTGATGGCAGACACATCAGGCGCCGTTGGCACGAACCGGAAGGCCTCGGTTGAGTCTCACGGAGTTTGGCGAGTCATGCCCCTTATGTTGGGCATTGACTGCAACTCACACATTGCCACCGAAGCCGCAACCAACGACTGGTCCTCGAACGTCCGGCTCCAATTTTTGCAGTGTCTGGGGCTTCAAGGTGCATAGCGAAAGGCTTTCCTAAGGTTGGTCCGCATCCCTCGGCCAGTACCTTTGTGCAGTGCCAGTCAAAGCTATACACGTTCAAGAGAAACCTTGGACCAGCGACGGCAAGAAGCTGCGAAGAACCGTGGGTAGGCTACAGCGCCTTTGCGGGGGCTTTAGCGGGGCCGTGGTTGTTTTCGACGGCGCCCCTCCAAACAGGGCCCAGAGAATAGGGAGCATCGAGCCTGCCTGAAAAAGCAGGCTGGCAGCCTTTCTATTTTGCACGGCTGGCGGCCGGCTCTTGCCAGGCGCAGTGGACGCCCTGCTGGCCCGCCTGCGCTTGCCTGCCCCGGCTGTTGACGAGGCAAGCCGAAAGCAAGTATCAATTATTGAAGCAAAGCGTTGGGCAGCAATCTCGAGCAAAGGAGAGATGTCTCGAGTTGAGAGGTCCAGGCGGCGTTGACAAAGCGCCTCACCGGGACTGCTCAACAGAAAGAGGCGCGCCCGTCTCGGATCCCCCCGCCCATAGCCCCCAGCCCGAGGTCGATGCCGACACCGAACTGGCCCGGAGCCCAACGAAACCCAAAGGGTCGATCGCACGAGGCATGACACTTTGGAGCTTTGGAGCTTGCATGCCCGAGGTGCAGCCCGACCAAGAAGATGAATCAGTTTTGGTGTGAGCCTTTGCAGTACCCAAGCAGAACGACGCTAGTCTTGGACCAAAAGACACCATGCAAACGCAGGTGTAGTGTAGCTTTGGAGCAATTTGAGCAGTTCGAGGGTTTGAGGGGTCCTCTGGCACAGGTCTTGACCATGTGCAGTGAGAACGTTCCTGAAAGCAGCGGGATTTTTGCCGCGTTCCTGCGCATGAAAGTACGGCCCTGAGAGACATGTGTCAGTGCCCTGTTGCTCCCGCTCTCGTGCAGGTGGCGCTGCCATTGGCGGGCAAGCCGCCGGCAGGGAACCCAGATGCCCGGGCTGTCGAGCCGGGGCCCCGGCGCCTTCAGGTGCGATTTCTCATTGCGCTGGTGGGGCCCAGGCAGGGGTTCAGACGGCTTACGGCTTACGGCTTACGGCTTACGGCTTGGGGCTTGCGGCTCGCGCTTGTGGCTCACGCCCACAGATTTGGACAGGGCCAAAGCTTCTGACGTGGTGGCGGCCGGCGAGAGTCTGGCTGCTTTGATGGTGGATGAGGACGAATCATTCTCGGGTTGAATAGCTTGGAGTCGAGAGCCCTTCGTTTTTTGCCTCAGGACCTCAGTGGGAAGATGGTGCGCGCAAAGGACGGCAAGTCCCTGGTGGCCGCTTTCGAAAACCGATTGGGGGATCTGGTCCTGCCGGAAGCTGAGACCTGCTCGGTTGTCGGCTGAGAACCTCCAGTTGAGCCAAGGTTGCCACATGCGCACATGCACTCCAGAAGGAACTTGGAGGATGAGATGTTGCTGTCGCCCAAGGCAAGCCAAAAGCTCTAGGCTTCTCTCCGAAGCTCCGCATGGCGTTCCGAGTACTTTTTGTGCTCTGAGTGTTCCGAATCGGATCGGCCAGTCGGGCCGTCGGCCAGTCGGCCAGTCGGGCAGTCGGGCAGTCGGCCAGGGCGCTGTGGCCAGTCCCAAGAGCCGAAGGAACTCGCAGCAGAGAGACAAGAGCAGCCGCTCGCTGGGGGTCACCGGGACCAAGAGCTACGTGAACTCGGACCATGGGGGGAAAGAAATCAGAAAGGAAGGGAGGGAAGGAAAGCAGAAAGAACCGAAAACAGATTGGGCGCGAGGATGGCCAGATAGTGACACGTGCCCGTGCCTCGGGTGTCGGCGTAAAGCGAGGCATCCAGTGCGTTAAGAGGGACCGGCTGAGGTGAAGAGTGACGTGGGCTTCGACCACATGCACGGCCTATCCGAAGAGGAAAGAGAGCACCTCGTTTGGCGCGCAGTCGCATTTTCACAGTGCTGCACTTAGACTGATCGGATGTTGGATGGAACACATATTGCCAAACTTGGATGTCTCAGGAAATATGCCTTGCCTTTGGTCTTGGGCGTCACCATTGCCATGATCTGGATTAATGTGGACGAGCACAGCTACCACGAGGCCCGCCCGAGCGCCCGGGCTGGGCCGAGAGCCGAGTGGTTGGATGCATACGTGCGCGCGTGCAACACAGGTGGTCGATCAGCCGATTGTGAAGGATTTCAAGATTCTGGGCCATGATGCCTGGAACTCAGCGCGGCCCCGTTGTCGGGCTTCGTGGCTTGCGAAAGGCAAGCCTGCATTTTCTGATCAACGACATCTTCATGTGCTTCTTTTTTGGCCTAGCCATCAAAGAGGTGACAGAGGCTCGGGAGCCGGAGTCGAGCGACACGGGACTTGATTGACACGGGAGCAACAGCGTGAAAAAAGAGAAAAGAAGAGGAGAAGAAGAGGAGAAGTCACAAGAAGAGAAGAGGTCACAAATCGATGCCCCCGTCACGTGAGACGCGTAGGCCCTGCTGCCCGGGGGCTCCTTGAGCCCACTGCGCCGGGCGACGAATCCGCTGATGGCGACGCTGGGCGGAGTGGTTGGGCCCGTGGCCACCTACGCCCGGGCAGCCGGGTTTCGTGAGAGGAATGAGAGGAATGAGAGGAATGAGAGGAGTCTTAGACTCGAATCTTGTAGAATTTACATGTGCCATTGCCCAAGTTGCATTGCAGGTCCTTTTCGTCGTCATCTTTCACGAAGCCTCTCTGTTTGACGGTATGATGTGCGTGCAGGAAGCAGAAGGTGCGGTGTGGTGCTTTATGACTTGGCGCGTGGCACATCCCGAAGCAACAAGATAATCAAATCAATGCGCCCGAATGGCCAGGATCCAGATGTACGCACAGTCGCCCATGCACCCATGCACCCACACCAGCACCATCTTTTGCTCTCTCGCAGTGCCAGCCTGAACTTTTTCATTCTGATGTAGGGCTACATGCTGACACCAAAGTTCATCGGACAGACACCCATCGTCAATGCCTGTAGTTTCAGGTTTATCAAACGTGGCTGATGCAGGGCACGCAAACAAGTACCTATGTCCGACGATCTTTGCAGCATTCCCTGAATGTGAGTTGGTGACATCCCGAAGTCTACGGCATTTGGGAGGGTCATGGCGAACTCACTAACTTGAGAACAAAGACCGGGCAACGGGCGCGGAAGCTCAAAACAACGACAAGCTGACAAGCGCTCGATTTTGAAGCCTTGTGACTCTTCACAGCACATGCATCCTCCCATACCACTGGTCCGAGCCGTCCGTTCCAGAACTTCAACCAGAACACACCTCACCCCTCACCCTATCCGTACCCTGTCGCATTGTGGGGGAGCCTCTTTCCGATGCTCCCTCTGAGACTGGACTCAGGGCTTTTAAGCGAGGAAGAACTTGTCAGAACACAATTCTTGGCTTCTTGGGCACTCTCTGAGATGTGCGTGCCGAGGCGAGTTGTGTTTGGCCTATCAAATCTTAGCGCCTTCTTCGAGTCCCCAACAAGAGCCAGCAATAAGCAGCGCTTCGAAATGCGCTACCAGGCTTTGGTTTGAATAAGAGAGCCAGCTGGCAAATCACCCGCAACCGGCCCCAGCACAATCTTGAACCTGAAAGCACGGATTGAGACGAAATGCATCAGCTCGAAGTCAGCGTGTGAGTTGTGCGCCCTGTGTGAGCGTGGCAGGGGATGCCAGCCATCGGTTGCTTGCGGTCGTGAGCAACGAGACCCAGGCGGGCGTTGCGTGCATTGGCACTGCCCAATTTTTCCTTTCTTCCCCATGCGTTGTGCCTTCTGCGACGGCACGCTTCTCTTCAGGGCGTGTTCAAAGAGTGCCGCCTTGCTGACTTCATCAATGGCCGGGAGCTTCACAACCCGTTGCCCCAAATCCGTTGAACTCGACATGTGAGATGCGCTAGGTTGGGGTGTGCCAACGGCCACCGACATCTCGTTGGCGTGGATGCTGGGGCCTTACACCGGGCGTCTTCAAGGATGCGGACTCGAGTGATGTTTGGAGGTCAAAACGATCCGGACCTGCACACATCTGCAGGTTTGCCATTCTGATTTTTGGAGCTGGTCACCCTGCGATCAACTACTTGCTGCTGCTGGCGATTGCCGATGATGCGTTGGGTATGGTGCGCTGGGCTGTGCCGGGAAGGGACGGAACGGATGGGGCTGGCAGGGCATCATCGCCATTGCCTATCCGGATCCTATTCACCCGGTTGAGCCCGTATGGCGCGGTCCACAGTCAGTCGGTCCGAGAAGGCCAAGCCACAAAGCCGCGCCCAGGCTGCTGCTGGTGGTGGCTGGCTCACTCGTTGCATTCCTCCTCCGATTTGTGCCGCGCTTGATGGCATGGGGCACCACTGGGCACCACAGGGCACCATAGGGCGACATGGGGCGACATGGCAACAGGCAAAGGCATTTCCGGGTTTGCGGTTCATCGAGGCGGGCGTCCGGTTCTGGACTCCCTACGTTTTCCTGGCTGGGCCCATCTCCTGGTTTGGCCTTATTATGGCGCAGGCGTGGAGCATCTCGAGTCTCATTGGATGTTGGCCCCGGGAGACAGTCTTTCATCACACCATCAGACAGGTAGCATGCGCCATATTTCAGAATTCCTGATCAAATTGCTGCTGCCAAAATGCTTTTTGTTTGCCTCTCTCCTTGTATCTCGAGTCTACGTGAATTTGGCTCCAGAATTGTACCCTTTTACTTGATCGCGGCCAAACCTCAGCTTGGAAATAAGAGGTAGATTCACGGGGGGAGGGGGGCGCATGTATGGTGTCGGGCTCCGGGTTCCCAGTCTTCCCCCCCCCCCAGAACCCTAATAAAAAGGTGTTGCTGCGGTCCCCGGACCCCGGCCCCTTCACCCCTGAACCGCACCCCAAACCAACCCTAAACTTAAACCAACACTTGACACGTTCTGAACACACTCTAAACCAAGCCTGAACCAACTTAATCAACCCTAAACCAACTGTAAACCAACCTTAGATTAAACCATCCCCAAAGCACAAATATCTTAAACCAAAACTAAACACACTCTCAACCACCCCGGAACTAACCTAAACCACCCCTGCGCCAAGGAAAACACACACACACACATCCTAAGCCAACACTAAATACACTCTAAACCCAACCATAAACCAACCTTGAACCAACCTGAATCCAACCTTAAACCAACCTTACACCAACTCTAAACACATATTTTAAGCCAACACCGAACACACTCTAAACCAACCCAAACCACCCTAAACCACTACAACTAGATTAACCCTAAACCAAGTCTAAACCACTACAGCCCCACCACAGGGGGGGAGGGCAACCACTAAACCACACGCCACCCACACCACAGAGGGGGGGGAGGACTGGGAACCATGGGGGGGACGGGGGGGACTTGCGAACTTTTGACCAGGTAATATACTGTTAAGATACATTTGTCTTGTACAGCCAGTTGCACAACCCTCTGATGTCTGTACATCAAGGCCCAGAGCCTATACATCCAGAGTAGAAGAAGCGTGTGATCACACACACAGGTTTGCACATCAGCTATTCAGGTTACACAGTTGCTACAAGTTCAACTAGCGGAGCAGTGAACACAGTTACACACCTGGGGGAGATCTGGCGGCCTTTCCATACACCATACAAGGAATGGCGGCCCAACAGCAGCAAGAAGAGCAACGGCATCAGCCGGAAGGATCGCACAAGTACAAGATAGCACAGGAGAGTACAGCATGTTTGAAGAACGGATGTGCAAGATGACAGCATACCTTGGGCTACAAGACCTTTCATACAACAGACTGCTGAGACTGTCAGAACAACCACAACTGTTGGTTAGATTCCACTCGCCACGTATGAACAAGACAACAACACACTACTTGCAGACGCAGTCAAAATCGCAATGCTGCTCAATGAGCGGGTGGTTCTGCGAGAAATGGTGAACGGTTTGAAGGCTTAAGCTAATAGGTTTAAACGGTTTTGGGGTCCCAGAAATTGACAGTGGCGCGCCTTAACGTAATTTCTAGTTATACAGATGATGTAAATAGGATTTCTTCTTCCCGAAAGCATCGCGCCGCTGCCAACACTTTCGGGCCAGCCACCTTCTAGTTGGAAGAACATGTTCAACCGTGGCTCTTACTTCAAACTAGAGTTCAAGAAGACTTCCTGCCCCAGGATGTTTTTCCAGTTTCTGGATAAATTTGAAACAAGTATTACTAAGGAACCCTTCTCTGCCGCTGCCCCCAGAGAACAAGAATGCAGAAACGCCGCAAATACCATTGACACCAACAGCATGGTAGACATTGGGGGGTGATGTATATATATGTATACCTATATATTTGCTACTCCTGGTTAAACTTGGAGCAACTGACCTCTTTACCTGAAGTGCTTTCCTCAGGGCAACGCTATATTCTCTACTGTAGCTGTGCTAGGGCTCGCCTTGATTGTACATTGCGGCACCCAGGATGTATGGGATGCATGTGTCGGAACACTCCTCCTCCTCAGAATCATGTACAGTACATTCTCCTGAAATGTTAAATGGATCTAGCCACTGTACAAGAGGTGTGTGTCAAGCAGTCCAACTTCCTTGTGGGTCGTGGTGTCAAACGGCGTCAAAAGCAGGTTGGCTCCGGATTTCCTAAGTGACACTAAGATGTAACGCTCCCACTCTAGTTGTAGAAAAGAAAAGGTGACATGTGCAACATACCGTGCGCATTGTGTGAAGCTAGTCGTGGTGGCCTTACACGGCAACTGTGTACACGAGCTTGTTGAGAGTGTGGCAGCTGACAACTTTAATAGTAGGTCGACCCTTCTTTTGGAGTTGTTTTGCTTATTCTGCTTTGGGGCCTCTTTGGCGGACTTTTTGTTTGTTTGTTTGTTTGTTTGTTTAGTTTTTCTAGTTTTCTGGTTGGCGTGTATGAGACAGATGCTAGAGGTAGCTACCCGTCTTTTGGAGGACCCTGGCTTGTGTGTTGGGGCCCTTCTTCCAGAAGACCTCGTTTTGCGTAGCTTTCCCGCAAGGGTGCCATACTTGTACTGTATACACTAGTATGCGCATCATAGACATATCGGATATGGGTGTGTTGCTGCGCGCGCATTTTGCCAGGTGCACCCGGCTTTGGCGCTGGTTGGCGTGGTGGCTGCCTTTGAGCCGTCGTGTGTGGTCGCCGGGTCGCCGGGTCGCCCGGACGCCCGGTCGCCCGGTCGAGTGGCATGTTGTGAGGTGCCGTTTATGCCCGCGACCCACCACCACGCGAACGCCCACCTCAGCGATGATGAGGAGTCGGATGCCAAGTCGAAGGCCGGATGTTGCGATGTCCCGATGTCCCGATGTTGCGATGTCGGGGTGTTGGTTTGGCCAGGTCGAGGCCATCGGCGTCCTCATCCCGAGGGTCAAGAGTGGCCGCCGGCTTGGAATCGGCGTTGTGCCGGTGCGAAACATGTCCTGGAGCTCGGCTCGTGCTCGCTGGATTACCCAGAAATCCTACGCAAAGCCGCACAAGAATTCCTGGCACGGCAAGGCGTGTGAGTTGTGATCATGTCGGAGCAGTGCCTTTCTTTGCTAACTATTCAGTATCCGCTTAGTATTCGGGCGGGACCCCTTTATTGTTGCGGCGGCACCGCGTAGGCAATTCTGGCGGGCGGGGAAAGGGATTCGCGTAGGCAGTCCACGTAGGTTGTTCATGAAAATCCCACGCAGGCAGGTTCGCGTCGGCGTGTTTTACCCTGCACAAGCTTATTGTTATGACTTGAGAGTAGCGCCCGAGAAAAGTGTGCGTAGGCACTCCGTGTAGGCGCTTGTCGCCACGTAGGATCGCATAGGCGCCCTGGTTTTGCACACCTGCGCGAGGCTCCGCGTAGGCATAGCTGCCAGTGTAGGCCGATGCGCCCAAGCAAATTCCTGCTCATATGGCGGGTTGCGCTGCGAAGCACGAGACGTTGGCTCGATGCAACCGGCGAAGCTGGCCGGCCAGGTGCTCCCCTGCATGCCTTCGAGCACCACCTCAAGCTAGGAGTGGTGCGCGCCTCAGAAACTCAGAGCTGAGAGCTTCGGAGCGTGTCGAGTGTCGAGTCAGCTTTGAGCTCTCGAGCCCGCAAATCTCAAAGAGCTCTCAAGCCGAGGACTTCGGTATGTTCTTCTTCGGAGTGTGCAACGCTGGAGCAGCTCAGATCAAATAAGAGACCCTGACCCGACCGACGCCCCGCACGCTGAGGTGAAGCTGAATTCTGTGGGCACTCTGACTATGGCCACGGTCATTGCGCTCATCGCCAGTAGCTCAGCCGACTTTGAATTTGCTTCTGTGTGGGGAGCAAGTCGAGGTAGGAAAAACCTTGGGAATCGTGTTCTTCGCCCTGCTGGCCCACGTGATGGGCTTTCTCCTGCCAGTAGGAGCCTTCAAGCTGAGCAAACACGCATGTACTGTTCGGCCAGCGCAACATTAGCCAGGTTTGACTTGCACCGACCAAACAGCACAACATCGAGAGACTCTCAGTTGACATACTCGCACACCAGCTACAGCCACCAAGACATGACTCTCAATCACACCAACCCTCTATTGGACTTTTTTCAGGGGTATGTAGCAGAGCCACGGCGGACACTTGTGTCATACCTTGGTTACATGCCTCACATTAGCAACACCGCGCAGCTGGTTACATGATCCATGCCCAAAATCTGAATTCTGCAAGGGTGCCTGCATGCTTTTGCTGGACATACCTGTGCAGAGTCAACTTGAAGAGAGCTTGCCCTTCAGCACAAGAAAAGTTGGCACAGGGCGGAAGAATCCTCTTTCTGCGCAATACCTAGTTACACATCTCGTTAGATAGTCATCACATACCCAGCGACCCCTTTGTTGCTGTCTTTTGGCCTGCTCTGAATGGCTGCAACTTTCGAGCTGGAGCTGTGGAAGTCTCCAGCACTGTTTTCCCGAGACATACCACGTGACAAGGGCCCCCCTTACATATCTCCACAGCAAGATTCGAGCCACGTTTCGCATCACATACTCTCAGAGCGCTTCAACCAGCATGTGCGCACACGCACACACGCACACACACGGATCAAGCTGAGTGCGCCAGTCATCCACATTGCAAATGGCAGGACTGACAGTCGTGGACTTGTTCGCCATGTCCGCATTAGGAGGAGTATCCAACTGAGTATACTGTTGCTTCATTGGCCCTTGGTGCATTGAGATCCATTAGCAGCACTCTTGCCCGCTCTCAGGTTGGTCTAACGGTGGCACTCTTTGTTTCGAATGAGGTGTGAGACACATCATGCCTCGAGTGATGCAACGCTGCGCCAGGCGTTTGTCGATATAGGTCTACGAAGCCAAGCGAAGATGGGAGCTGTCTTTTCCGTGGCGTCTGCCTTTCTGGCGGCCTTGGCATGTTGCGAGTGCGAGGGAGTGCGGAGTGCGATCGAGGGTCCCATCTTGACAGGCCTTCTGCATGAAGTTCTTTGGCGACAAAATCTTCTATCCAAAGCAAGCGGAGGTGCGTTGCGCCGTTGCGCCGTTGCGCCGTTGCGCCGTTGCGCCGCACATATGCCAAAGTGCCACAGCGCAGCGCCAAAACGCAGGAGGACACGCAGGTGGAGCGTATCGATGACGACGAGGATTCAGAAGTGGAGGCATGAGTACCAAGCAGGCAGGTGTGCTGATGGGAACTGCTCCGAGGCAGATGAGTGGTTGGATGTCGTAGCAATGAACGACATCATGCAGGCAGCTGGCAGCTGGCAGCTGGCAAGGTGGGAGGCTGCGAGGCTGCGAGGCTGCTTGCCAGGCATTGTGGACCCAGCGCAAGTATCAGGCTGGATCGGAGTGGATTCGCAGTGGCCACAGTGGCAGTGGATGCCTTGTAGGCCCGAGGGACCGCGCTGCCGATGCAGAAGATGGCTAGGCACGGCAACTCCCAATGGAATGCGCTGCGTGCCCCTTTTGCCAGCGCAGGTCCGTCAGCAAGCAGAGCTCCAGGACGGCAGCTCGGAACCGACCATTGCCAGACATCCCTCAGTGCGGAGGAACGACCTGGGCGTTTTGCTGGATGGGCGCGGCAAGAATGCCCGGGGGCTTGGCGTCCGTTCCAAGCTCACGGTTTTAGCCAAGGCCTGGCAACGCAGCGGCAGCAAGGAACGCCTGGAACGCCCCGGCAGCAAGGAACCAATTCAGCCAATTCCCACCATCCCGGAGGAGGGCAAGTCGGGCAGGAGCTCTGGAGCTCTGTGGGATTCGCTGGGTGAAAGCACCAGTCGGAGTCAGGACACTGGGCAAAGACACAGATGCAAGCTCGGTTACAGTCGAGTTGGCAACTGGCAGAATCTAACATGCCGACCATGCCATAGCATACCGACCATGCCTGATTAAGGATGTGATTATTGAGAATGCCGAGACTTCAGCAGAGGCCCCAGGTGCCGCCAGCAAATTGGGCCCTGACCTTCCCGCCTGAGGCTATTGGCTGAGCTCCAATTGCAGGCGTCAGCAAAGCTGAGAGCCTCAAAAGCAATGGGCATTTTCCATATCCAGATGCCCCATGTCCCAGCCTCGCGCATCACTCAGCCGGGCTTGGGGACACCAGAAAGCAATTCTTCAAACGCCCGAAATCGCACCCTGGCAGCGAGCGAGCTATGCATGCGAGCTGGGATGCAAAGTTCAGTTTCTCTCAGGGCATCTTGCCTTTTTGCCCGGAATCGATGCGCTTTACACACTACAGCTTTACACCTCTAGACCCGGGTTGTTTGAAAAGATGCTTGGCATCGTGCATTGTGACAGTCTCAACTTGTTCTATTTGAATCTGCGGAAGGTGGCATGCCAATTGATGGGTCAGACACGACGTCATACAACCCAGCCTGGTTTCCAGGCGCACGAAAAACAGTGCAAGACTTGACACTTGAAACAGCTAGGGAGCACTGCATAAGCAGTCGCTCTCGCCAGTTTGCTCACTGGGGCCTGCACAGCGACAGCGACATTGAAACATTGCCGGGTCTCGGCAGAAGCAGGCCCTGGGAGCTGTCCCAGTCTCACGAAAGCATCACATGATATCATGTTTGATAGATTGCCAGCTCGTGAGAGCGGTGGCAAGGAATGTTCCGAGGGGGAAAAGACCTGCAAGACCCAAGGGGTTTGGAGCCGATTCGCGAGAGATTTCAGATGGAAGGCTGTGCAGCCGGGTGAGATGATCAGGATCCGCTTGCAGAGACGCGCGCTCGCTAATTGTTAGTGCCCAGGATCTGCGAGCGGGGCATTCTGGGCCAGACCCTGTGGTTGGAAGCCCAAGTTGAAGTGCTGACAAGGTCCTTGTTGTTTCCGGCCGGCACAGAGGCGCATGCGCAAGGTACATTTTTCTCAAGTGTTTCTCGGTTCCTACCCAAAAAAAGCAGAGTGCATGTATTCAGTGTAGGTCATTGGAAGATGTAGTGTTTGGGTTGATCTGGCTGTGCCTGGGAGACATCCAAGATTCACTAGACGGCTTCCTGGATTTACTGAGCGTATCTGGAGAAGAAGCTGCAAATTTCAGCATGTCAACACACAGACTCTCATAGTGACGCTTTGAACTGCGATTTGATGACGCCAGCAGCAACACATTGTGTGAAGTTTGACTCCCCCTCACTCCAAATGTCGAGTCAGGCTGTGCCTGATGGATGGCCGCGGCTGGGTGACGGAGAAGCCGCGGCCTATCTCCGCCGAGTTGTTTTCTCGGTGTGAGCCCACACTCGACTCTGGTGAGTGTCACGACATTCTTTGCTTTCTTTTTTCCATCTCTCTGGTCTTCCCTTCTCCTTTTCTTCTCTCCAGGTTTCTTCCCACGTTTTTTCTTTTCCGTTTTTCTTCCCACGTTTTCTTCTCGGCTTTCTTTTTTTCTGTCCATCTCCGTTTTTTCTTCCATGGATGGAGGCACACCGAGACGGACCGGAGTCTTCCGGCCCCGAGGTCCTCGCGGCGGCACCTCTCCGAGGTCAACGACGAGGGCGCCGCGAAGGCCCGGAGAGAAGCGAGAGAAGACGAGAGAAGACGAGAAGAGAAAGAAGAGGAAAAGAAGAGGAAAAGAAGAGGAAAAGAAGAGAAAGAAGAGAAGAGAACAGAGAAGAGAAGAGAAGACGGGAGGAGAGAAGAGAAGACGGGAGGAGAGAAAAGAGACCTTTTGGCGGAAAGAGAGGGGCGTTTCAAAGGAGAGAAAGCGGGGCTGCGTTTTTTCTCAGGTTCAAGTAGGACGGAACGAGGATACGAGGATACGAGGATACGAGGATACGAGGATAGTATATTTCGGTGTTTTTTCATCTTGTCTCGATGTATCCCTAGAGAGAAAGACGATGCCTCTTGTCCTTCTCTTCGTTTCTCAGACCAAGTCGAAATGGAAGTCAAGTGAGGTTGGAGGCGCAAAGAAAGAGGCCAAGAGAGAGAGAGCGAGACGTGTCAATGCGGGGCATCGCAGGGTCAGAAGCTGATGGTGGATCCGCGTTTGGACAAGCCGGTGAAGCTGTTTCCAGCGCCGTTTTCTTTTGGCTCCGTGGCGGGGGCGCCAGAGCTGTCGGCGTCTAAGCAAAGCCTCGTCTTGGATCTCTGAGCGAGCCCCGAGCGAGCCCTCGAGGCTGGCTGGCGAGACCGTGGTCGTCCTCCGAAAGGACCGTCGTGTGGGTGTGGGATGGGCGGCCAGACGCTTGCGCAGGTCCTGGTGCTGGTGCCGTCAGGCAGCCAGGAGTCTTGGGTCAGATACCTCAAGGCACCGGGAGGGGCAGTTGCCTCTTGTGTTTGTTGCGCCTTTGGCGCCTTTTGCGTGGAGAGAGACGGCGGAAAGACTGTTGGTTGCAACTGCCTAGTTTCCATGCTGTCTCAAACATGATCCGCCCAAAATTCAGATGCGACAAATTGTGACTGCAAGCAAGGTGAACTGAAAGGTATGGGTGAACTGGGCACAAAGAACATGGACCCGATTCCGAATCAGGTTGCGTGTCACAATTGAAAGAGACGCAGCGAGTAGATGTAAGTGAGGGCTTTCAATCCTCAAAGAGAGCGATTGACAAAGCTCAAATTATCGTACGCGTACTACATGCGAATACCTTGGTCAGGCGTGCGCGTGCCAAGTGTCATCACCAGTGCTGATTCGTGCGTTCGGGTTCATCAGCATCACCTAATCAGGCCTGATTTTGCCATCCATCCTGAGCCAACAGAATGCCAAGCAGCATCATTCCTAGCGTCCTTCGAAACGCTTTCCATGCAATCCTCTGAAGCATCCATTGCTTCGCGCCTCAGTCTCACTTCTGCTGTTGCTGACATCGATCGAAGAGAAACCCGCCTGAATTGCCGGCTTGTGGCCAAAATGCGTTGGCAACGTACCACTGGTGTCACTTGCAGCGTCATCCATTGCGCTGTGGCACTAGTGTGCTCTTCGTCATCAGCTGTCCCTGCAATCACTGGAGACTCAGCCAAATCCAAGGTTAGACGACTGGGTGGTTTGTATACATTTTGCGGCACTTTGCCCACATCGGGGCACTTTCGTGCCAAAATTTTTACAACATGTTTGCAATGCTTGTTAGGAGCCATTTTCACGCATTGCAGCACAGATCACCAGCTTCACAAATTGTCAAACAATTTCCACCCAAAGGCGCGCGTGAGAAATGTTTCACATTTGTCACTCTCAAGATGTCAATAGTGATAGTCTAGGGCATGGACGCCTCAGTTTTTGCAATCGCCCGGGGAGATGTCAGCACGGTAAGAGCGCAGGTTCCAGCGCATCTGTGCTTGATGGTAATGTAATCAGGGGACATGTTCCAGCGCAAATGTGGTTGCGTGAGTAATCGCAACTGCTGCGCGCGTCGTGGCAGCTGGATAAGAACACGCGCCCCAGCGCTTTCGTGGTTGCATGCGTGGTTGGCAACAGGATAAGAACCTCTGTTTCAGCACACTAGTGGTTTCTGCACGCATGAGCGCAACATGATAGGAGATGATAGGAGCACCCGTTCCAGCATTTTCAGAGTTGCTGCGCGAGTCACGAACAGAGCTCGCTCAGAACACTTCGACTTAATGTAAGCTGGCACTGAGCGTGGTACGGCGACTAGGGCGTGGCATGGCGTGGCTACCTTTTGCAGCGCTTTGTCTGATGTTGGTATTGTGCTAAGATCTTTGAGGCCGGAGTACGGCGAACGAGTCGTGCAAAAAAGTACAGGGGAAACGCTGTTTTTGGCACGCAGCACGTCTAAAACTGAGAAGGGGTTTTGGGCGCAGGGTGGTCGTTTTGCCAAGCATTCCTTTGGCTTTTGGGAATGTTGAGACTCATGCATGTTTTCGAACTGTTCCCGTTGGGTAGCGCCCAACTGCCACCGTAGGTGGAGGATGAGAGGAAGATCGAAGGGTGGCTTGGCGAGTTGAGGCCAGGGTGACATAGCCTGGAGGTAATCTGGCTGCTGTTTGAACTGTTTGCTCTTTTGTGCCTTGCAGGATCCATTGCGGCATCAAGGGACCCGCCCAGTCAGAACCAGTCCTTCACGAGTTCAAGGCACGTTTGGGTACAGGGCGAAACGGTCCCCGGATTCCCTTCAAGGCTGGGTTCTAAGTTGACAATTCTTTACGCGAACGCAAAGAGACTAGCTTGAGGTTTTTCAGAGTTTCTCCCTCTCGCATGTTGAGAGTCGAGAGCCCTTTAATTCTTCAGTTCGGAGGCCGGCTTCGGGGAGCAGCGCAGCAAGTCCCCCTGGGTCTCCGTCATTGCAAAGGCGCCTGTGCCGCTCCTGTCTGGCCCGTCCAGGACGGAACCGCATCATTCCAGTTCGCTCGAAGTCTCGAGTTCTTTTCTTAATCCGTGAGGCAGTCGGAAAGGACCACGCAGTCACAGGACTTTGGCCTTGCGCGCAGGACCCGAGGTATGAAGAAGTCGCTGAGCCCCGGCGACTTTGTGGAGGCCGGAGGTTTGATCCCAGACCCGCTTGCAACTGTGATTGTGTTGACTGTGTAGACCGTGCACATGGCGAGTGTGCTCATTGCGTCGATCTTGATTGTGTTGCTTGTGTTGATTGCGTCGATCATTGTTGATCATTGTTGATCATTGTTGATTGTTGTTGATTGTTGTTGATTGTTGTTGTTTGTTGTTGAACGTCTTGGTTGTGATGATTGTGTTCATGGTTGTGTTGATCGTGTTGATTGTGCTGATTGTGCGGATTGTGATGGTTGTGATGGTTGTGTTGATTGTTTTGGTTGTGCCGATTTCGGTGATCGTGACAATTTTGTTGGTTCTCTTGATTGTGTCGATAGTTGGTGATCGTGTTGATTGTGCCGATTGTGGTGATTGTCTTGATCGTGGTGATTATGCTGGTTGTGCTGATCAATTGTGCTGATTGTGATATTGTGTTGATTGTGCTGAATTTGCTGATTGTGTTGATTGTGTTTGGGTGCGCCCCGACAGTATTGATCGTTGGTGTTTGTGCTCATCGTGCTGTTTGCGCTGATCGTATTGTTTTGTGTTGATTGTATTGATTGTGCTGATTGTGTTGCTCGTATGGATGGTTGTTTGTCGTGTTGATTGTGTTGGTTGTGTTGATTGTGTTGATAGTGGTGATTATGCTCATTGTGTTGGTCGTGTTGTTTGTGCCCAGTGTGCTGATTGTGTTTGTTGTACCGATCGTGCTGAGTCTGCAGGTGCTGAGTTTATTGTGTTGGTTGGGCTGATTGGGTTTGTGCAACATGTGCGCATTATGTTGCGTGTTTGATGGTGTTGAGTGTGTGCGTTGTGTTGATTGTGTTGAGCGTGCTGCATGTCAATTGTGTTAAATGTGCTGAGTATGTTAATTGCACTTGTGTGTACTGTGCTGATTATGCTGAGCATGTTGATTGTGCCAAGCTTGTTGGTTGTGCTGAGTTTGCTGAGGGCGTTGTGTGTTCATTGTGTTGACTGTGCTGATCGTGCGGTTTTGTTGATATGGGTACTGGTTGTGCTGAGTCTGTTGATTGCGATTGTGTTGACTGTTCTGGCTGTGCGCTTGTGCGGTGTTGATCAATTGTGCTGAGCGCGTCGATTGTGTTGGTGCTGATTGGGCTGGGCATGCTGATTGCTTCGATTGCATCGGTTGTGCTGATTGTGCTGCTTATATTGGTTGTGCTGATTTGCTGACTGTACTGAGCGTCTCGACTGTGCTGTGTGCTGTGTGCTGTTGATCGTGTTGAACGCGCTGGTTGCGCTGAGTGTGCTGGTTGTCCTTGTTTTGTTGATTGCGCACCTTGTTCTGAGTGTGCTCAGTGTGTTGATTGTCCTGATTGTGCTGATTGCGCTGATTGTGTTGATGGTGCGTCGTGTTCTGAGTGTGTGGTTGTGCTGATTTAGCTGATTGTGTTGATTACGCAGATTGTACTTAGTGTGTTGATTGGGCTCTGTGCTGGTTGTATTGATTGTGTTGAGCCCGCTTCGTATGGGGATTTTGCTGATTGCGCTGAGTGTGGTGGTTTTGTTGGTTGTGCTGAGTCTGTTTATACTGCCGAGTGCGTTGATTGTGTTGATTGCGCGGAGTGTGTTGGTTGTGTATGTTGCGCGATTGTGTTGGTTGCACTAAGCGTTGATTGCGCTGAGCGTGGTGCTTGTGCTGACAGAGTTGAGTCTGATTGCGCTGACTGTGTTCATTGTGTGTTGCTTTTGTTGATTGTTTTGATTGTTGCCTGTGCGTTGGTTGCTTTGATTGTGCTCAGTCTTCTGATTGTGCTGATTGCGCAGTGTTAGTTGTTTTGGGGGTGTTGGTTGTTTTGGGGGTGTTGATTGCGCGGAACGTGTGCTCAGTATGCAGATTGTATTGACTTTGTTGATTGTGTTGTTCGTTCTGATTCTTTGATTGTGCTGAGCATGTTGGTTGTGCTGATTGTGTTCATCATGCTTGGTGCTGGTTGTGCTGATTGCGTTGGGCGTGCCGAATGTACTGATTGCGCTGATTGTGCTGGTTGTTGGTTGCGCTGATTGTGTTAATTTTGCGGTGTGTGTTGTTTTCTAAGTGTGTCGATTGTAATAATTGTGTTGATTTCGTTGATTGTGCTAAGTGTGTTGGTTGTCTTGATTGTTGTGATTGTGCCGGTTGTGAAACGCTGATTGTGCTCAATGTGTTGGTTGTGCTGAGTGTGTTTGTTGTTTTTGTTGTGCGTGTTGCTCGATTGCGTTAGTTGTGCGGAGCCTGATATGGTCCATCATGTTGCTTGAGCTGATTTCGTTGAGTGGTTTGAACCTGCTGATTGCGTTGATTGTGTTGGTTGTGCTGGTTGCGCTGAGTGTGCTGGGTGTGTTCATTGTGCTGAGTGTTCCGGTTGTGCTGTGTGCGCTGTGGTGGCTGTGTTGATTGCGCTGAGCGTTTGATTGTGCTGATTGTGTGTGCGTTGGTTGCGTTGCTTGTGTTGATTGTGCTAGTTGTGCTGGTTGTACTGAGTGTGCGGCTTGCGATGACTGTGAGGATAGCGCTGAAGGTGCTGAGTCTTTTGAGTGTGCTGAGTGTGTTGATTGTGTTCATTCTGTTGGTTGTGCGGTTTTGTTGATGGTGCTCTGATTGTGTTGATTGTGCTGATTGCGTTGATTGTGTTGTTTGTGCTGATTGTGTTGATTGTGCGGTTGTGTTCATGGTGCCCTGATTGTGTTGTTTTTGCTGATTGTGTTGATTGTGCGGTTGTGTTGATGGTGCTTTGATCGTGTTGATTGTGTTGATTGTGCTGTTGTGTTGATGGTGTTTTGGTTGTGTTGATTGTGTTGGTTGTGTTGATTGTGCAGATTGCGTTGATAGCGCGTTCTGTTGATTTGGCAGAATGTGTGGTCTGTGTTGATTTTTCTAATTGTGCTGATTCTGCTGTGTGTGTGTGTTGGTTGACTTGATTGTGCTGCTCATGTTTGTTGTGCTGATTGTGATTGTGGATGACTTGAATGTGCCGAGTTGTGAGGATCGCTTTCCCGATGCTCGGTGTCGGGATTGGCTTCGATGCTTAGGCCGTGGAGGAGCTCAGCGTAGCAGGGCTGACCTTTTACAGGCGCTTCGGTGCCACACCGATGGACCGGTCCGGACCGGTCCGGATCGGATCGGCGGATCGGCGGCTCGGCGGATCGGCAGTTCTGGTTGTCTCCGCCTTTGATGCAGGCTGGCGGATGGCTGCTGGGTGGCCAGGGAGGAAGCCGGCAAGGCGCGAAGGCGGGCATGCGGTGTCATCGGTTCGACTCCGGAAAGGTTGTTTGTGACCTCCTGACACGGGAGAGCCACAAATGGATCTACGTCTGCAATGACAAGGACTACATGTGACAGTGGGATACAGTGGGATACAGTGGGATACAGTGGGGACATTGGCAGAGAACACCGGTAGCTCGAGGATGGGGCACAGGTGCGATTAACGCCGACCCGCTCGAACGCAAAGAATACTGGCAAACGACTGAAGTACCGGAGCCCTGCCTGCACTGTGATCCTGCCAGGGCATGCCTCGAGTTGTGCTCATGAGGCAGCGTGTGATGATCTCCGAGAAGGTTACCTTCGCAGACAATGATGCCGGGCCTCTCTGGCACATGTGGATGGGCACCCGCGAGTCCGAGCGAGGTCTTTTTGAAGCTCTCAGAGGAGAAGAAGGGCGGGAGGGCCCGGGAGTCGAGTCGAGAGCTCGCCGATGGCGCCGATGGCGCCGTCTCTGCTTAGGCTGGGTCCCGGCCAACAAGCTGAACTCCAACGTCGTGAAGATGGCCCGGCGCCCCGTTCTCCCGTTCTCCCGTTCTCCCGTTCTCCCGTTCTCATGTCGCACCAGAGTCTCACGGTCTCACGGTCTCACGGGCTCGGAATCCAAACGCCTTCGGCCTTGGGCTTTGTTTCCGAAAAGACCAAGCCTGGAGTCGACGGGTCTGAGGCTGCCTTGAAGGCTCTGGAACCTGAGAAGCCCAAAGGACCTGCCGCGTACACGCGGCGAGCTCAGCTGGCCAGCTAGCCCTTGAGCTTGAAGCTCATGCGATCGAGCCCGGCACAGGGGCAACGTCCCCAATGGCAACGCCTACGGCAACGCCGGCTACGATGCCTATGGCTACGGCTACGGCTCCAACGGCTACGGCAACGGCCTGTGCCTCTCTCGAGTCTCACTTGGCCGACGGTCTGGGTGAAAGGCTGCGGCTTTGGGGCCCCTGGCTACGCATGCGGCGCCGGCTATGCTGGGGCCGGGGCAGCGGCCGGGGCCGGCTATGCGTACGGAGCGCCAGGGACCTAAGGACCTAGGGACCTAGGGATCTGAGAGCTGGGGAAGTGCTCGGGAAGTTGGAGTGAGTGAGGCCCGGTGCATCCGCCGCAAGCCAAGCAAAGCAAAACAGATCTCGAGAGATGTCGAGAGAAGCTGAGGACTTCGGACTCCCGGCCCGGCGCTCTTCGATTTGATTTTGTCGTTTCGTTTTGTCGTTTTGTTCGAGTCAGGCGGCGGGCTATGGAGCCGGCTACGGAGCGGGCGCAGGTTGCGCGGGGACGGGCTACCCGGCCGGGGGCTACCCGGGCGGCGCAGACTTTGGCATCGCGGCGCGGGGCTCAGATCGGAGCATGCGAGTACCAGCACGCCTCTCGGCTCGAGGCAAGTTATCCGCCGCGTGCCTATCGACATTCACTATAGCATATGAAGCTCCGGAAGCTCGGGATGTTCTTGTCAACGCACGGAAAGCGGTTCTAAGGCCGACGCCGTGCCCAGCCGGCATCCCAGTTGCGGATCGAGCGTGGCTTCATGTTTTCAGCCCCAGGCGGCCATGTACGGTGCGAATGCACCGAATGCGCCGAATGCGCCTGGTGCTCAGATCTGACTTCTCAACGTGTCTTTGGTTCGCTTTGCAAAGATCAAAGATCTAGGCAAATGGCGGTGTGGCTCTCAGATCTTTCTGGCGTCCCGAGTGCAAGCGGAATCCTCCAGGGCTGGAATGATGCGGGCTACGGAGCCTCGTTCCGGCCGATGACTTGGACTTGCAAAATTTGAAGTTGAGAAGTGAGGTTTTCGATAGCTCAGGTGAAATCGTCACACGGCCAACTTGTAAGTTTTACGTATCACTTCGCCCCAGCTTCGGCGCCCAAAGGCGTCGGAGCCGCCTCCCGTGCGGATCTTCAAAGAGTCGTGTTGAAACCAAAGGCTTCTTAGACTTCCTAGGTTCTTTGATTCCCAGTCTCTTCACACCTCCAAGGGAATGAGCCTGGCTCTTGACCTTGGCATTGTTTCGTGAAAAAAGCAACCTCTATAGCAGACCGGCAGCTTTTGACATGATATTTTGGAGTACCCTGGTCAAACGTGGAAGCCACCGCTGGCAACACGCTGACCGCAGCCATCAATCCCAAAGTTAGGGAACCTCACAAGGCGATAACATGCGATAACCTGCGATAACCCGGTGACTTGGTGACAACCACTGGAGGGCCGGTGACCAACTCCTCACTCCAGCTTTTGGTTCAACATGGCATTTTATGTCAATTCCTATCCAGACGTTCCTTTGGAGGCGAACCACGCGAACCGTGCCACAGGGCTTGAAATCCTTTAAACTTTTGACTTACCCTGCATGTGAGAATTCTGCCCTGAATCTCATGTGAGCCCAAGCGAGTCTCATCGCACCGTGATGACTGTCTGTCACTCAGAAGTGACTCAGAAGAGAGTGATGAGTCACGATTCTAAACTCACTTACCGAAAGGCTGACCATGACCTTCTCAGCAAGCGTTTGCGGCCGAGCTTTCCAAGTCCCGTCCCTCTCACAGTGGAGAGGCCAGAGCCTTAGGTGCGGAGATGGCGAGCCGGCTGCGGCAGAACCTGACCGACCCAGCGCCCGAGACTTGAGACTTCCGATCGGCGTGGGCCGAGTGGGCCGACTGAGGGTCCGCGAAGCTGTGCGGCGGCGCTGCAGCTCGGTGCCGCTGGACAGGTCCCGTGGCCATTGGGAGGGAGCGAGAGACCTGCGAAGCGAAGGCCGACCTCGCGCCCTGCCGCAACCTCAAACGAGAGCGCCCCTCAGCCCGAGAGCCCTCAGCTTCAGGAGCGAAGGCCGCCAGGCGCGGGCATGGCGTGCATGGCGCGGGTCGGTTGGATCTGTGTTGGATTGGTCCGAGGCCGCGGGCCCGGGCCCGGGCAGCCCGGGCAGCCCGGGCAGCCCGGGCAGCCCGGGCCTTTGGGCCTTGGATCCGGGCGAGCCATGAGCCCGAACCTCCGAAGCGCTCGCAACACGAGCCGGGAGCGAGGCAGGGTCGAGTGTCGAGCCACTAGGCTTCCAGAGGTTGCAGGCCTGGCCAAGTGGAATCTGCAAGGCACCCGTCCATCCAGCCGCGAGCGAGGCCGGTCGCGGCTGGCACGTCAATGCATACGCAAGTGTCTTGCATTTCTTTAGGTTATGCCACGTGCCACTCGGCTCGGCAAGGCTGGCCTTTTTGCTTGAGGGCAGCAAGATGCAAAGCTGTTTTGGAGCTCAGCATGCCAAGCAAGTCTGAACGACAGGCCGCTCTTCAACTGCTGGGAGCTTATCGCGAAGCCAATGAGTTGGCCTTGAGGGCAGCTGCCGGTGCTGAGCAAAGCACTCACTGTTTCAACCCATTGTTGTTCAAACGCATAGGTTCCTGGTATGCAGAAGTCTTCGCGACTGCCTGAGCAAGAGCAAAGCGTTCTCTTTACGCCTCGTTGGCATCTTTGCCAATCTCAGATCCACCGGGGCCTTGTCTTCGGGGTCGTCTGCAGGACCTTCGAGGCGTGCCCTGTCTGACTCCGCTTTCTCTGCGTTGCGATTCCAGCGGCCCCCCGCGTTGACACGAGGCCTCGGTCCCAGCGCGGCCAGGCGACTGCCGTGTGTCCAGCCTGCCCCCCGGGCTCCCCCGAGCTCAGGCCAGACCGCGGGTGAACCCAGAGCTGTGGCCCCGAGACTTCGCTCCAACGTGATGGAATGAGCGTGCCGAAGGCCCATCCCGATCCGCGGGGGCAAAGAGGGCAAGGAGGGCAAGGAGGGCAAGGAGGGCAAGGAGGGCAAGGAGGGCAAGGAGGGCAAGGAGGGCAAGGAGCAGAAGGCTTTCTGCCGCTCTGTCAGAGCACACTGCAAAGCCCAGTCCAGGTCCCGGCCGATGCCCAGGCAGCTTTGGCGCGGGCTGCCTGGCGCCCGCTCGGCTTGGGCCGTTGGGCCATAGCCATGTTCGCATCAGGTGGCTTCCCTTCTGGGGGATGGCCAGTGGCCCAGCACTTTGCGAGTCGAACGGAGCCGCGAGTCCGCATTCGCGCTCCCGGCAGGCTCCACCGCAGTATCGTCTGCGGTGCAAGCTGCTGGCCCGCTACAGGATGAGTTGGTGAAGGTGCCTATGAACTCGCACTTGGCGTGACGGCACGTTGTGTTGCTCAGGTGAGCACCAAGCTGGGTCAGTTGGAGCGCCACAATCCTATCACGTCACGCTCACGTGGGTTCTTTCAACTCAACGGCTTGCGGCTTAGGCGAGCGACAGCGGCTCGCCGAGAGTGGCCTCAGCGTGCTGGCCGCGATCTCGTGCCTTCCGCCGCGCGGTGGCTGGGGCTTGTACCAGGCGCGCTGCTCCTCCCAAGAGAGGCCCCGTGCGCGCGAGGAAAGGCGGGGCCCCAAACGTAGCCCAATTGCTTCGTCTGCTGCATTCGCGCCTTGTGCGCGACGGGATCTCTTTTGTTTTTACAGGCTGGAAGCCAGCCCGACAGAGGCCGTGAGTTGCTTGTGTGCTGTGCTGTGCGGCATAGTTCAGGCGGACGGGGAGCCGGAGACTCTTTCTTTGGCCAAGTTGAAGCGAGAATCCCGATTCCGAGGCACCCCTGGCTGTTGGCCGACGGGCGCTTGGTCACTGCCCGCTTGGAAGGTGCGCCGGGCCGCGCCGGCACAAGCCGGCACCTGAATGGGCACCCGCTGGATCTCGGGAGGCGAGAACCTCGCATTGAAGCGGGCCGTGATCAAAGCCCGCCGCGAGATTGACGGGCCAGAACCTTGAACTCGAGCCAGAGAGCTGTGTCTTGATTCTGCACTTGAGACAATTCGGTGCCTTTTTAGTCTTCCTTCCATTTGGTCAAGGAGAAACGGTTGACTTGAGTCATGGCCAATTTCTTGGCCTTGTTTGGGAGTTGAGCTTTCTATGTTGTTCCAGGCTTCTGAGAATTACGCGTATTTTCCGAGTCCTGTTTAGGGTTTGGGGTGCTTTCAGTGGTCTGTCAAGTTTCAAGTTCGGCGAGCTGGGTGACTTTGTGGATTTGGACACCTCAGCCCGCAAACTGAGGCTGTTGAAGGGCAGAGCCGAAACCGAGGCATTGAATGCTCTGAGGTTTGAGTAACTGAGTATGAGTTGAGTGGCACCGGGTTTTCGTCGGAAAGGCGCGGGTGCGGGCGCTGAACGAGGAGAACCGCGCAGCCAAAGAGGCCCGGGGTAAGTAGATAAAATGGGGGAGACTTAGAATGGAGAGATGTGCAAAGCATGGTTCAGCATGAAAGGTGACAGCCGAAGGTAGATTGTGAGCGTGCGAATGTGTAGGCACTGCGGCGCTGCACGAGCTCCTGGACGGCCAGCTTGGACCCGGCCGAAGGCCCGGATGTAGGCAGAGAGCAGCTCAGCAGGCTCAAGGCCGAGGCGTTCTTTCGCCTCGGCCTTCACAGGTGAGAACCTCGCCAGCTTGCTGCCGGGAGCTCAGGCCGAGTCATGCGTCAATCCTCCCTTCCTTTCAGGAATCTTAATGGTGGTCTTCGATCAAAGCATCGAGGCTGCGTGCTGCTCCGGAAGTCCGTTTCTCGACCTTGAAGCGTCACAGACAGCTGCTGATTTTTTGGCAGGTCTCTCTTTCAAACAGAGGCTTAGTGTCACTCGTAGTGATAACTTTCAATAGCTCCAGATCCTGCGCCGGCGGCATGTAAATGAGAAGAAAATCCACGCGAACAAATTCGCTGACGTGGCCAGGAGACAGGGAGATGCGAGAGGTGTGGGAGGAGAAGGAGAAAGAGCCCAAGGTTCCGGAGGTGAAGGAGAAGGAGCGGGCATGACGGGTGTTTGTTTGTTTGTGTGTCTCCAGTTCGAGGGAGAGTCGGGCGCCCGCTGAGGACCCTGCAAATGGCCGGGGCCGCAGATGCGCCTGCCAGCACTTGCACCTTGGAACTGAGCCATCAAGGGTCCGGAGTTCTTCCGGAGTTCTTCCGGAGTTGTGCCCGAGTTGTGCCCGTGCCCGTGCAGCCCGTGCCATGTGATATGACTGATATGACCACTTGGCGTGGCCCGGTCCGGGACCTGGCCGCCCAGCCCGAGCCGAAGGAGCCGAAGGAGCCGAAGGAGCCGAAGGCGTCGCGGCTGCTCTTCCTGGACGTGGATGGCGTGCTGCACCCCCTCCAGGACCGAGCCGTCCGCGTTCGCGTGTCCCCTCACAATTCGGGGTTCGTGGCCAGTATGGGGGGGAAGAAGAAAAGCGGGAAAAACGGGGCAACAGGGAGGTGCCAGGGAGGTGCCAGGGAGGTCCTAGGGCGTTTGAGGTGCGGATGGGCGAGGGCAAGGTGGACACCTCCCACTGCTTCGCTGCACCATGCATGGCGCAGCTGCGGCGGGTCGTGGCGGAAACCCAGGCGGAGCTGGTCATCAGCTCCTCTTGGCGCCGGCCCGGCCGTCGAAAATCGAGTTGACAATTTTCCACGAAATGGTTTCAGAGTTACAAGGAGCTTTCTGATCTCGACAGGTTTGAGACTGCTCGGGAAGTGTTGGCTGAGACCCTGGCGCAGTATGGCCTGGCTGTCAGCGACTGGACGACCACAGCCGGTGGCGAGACCAACAATGCCCGCGTGGACCAGATCTTGGCATATGTGATGGCTAGCCAGGCCTGCACATGGGCAGCCGTTGACGACGAGGTGCAGTAACCCCTTGTTCCCTCTTTTTTTGCACTCGCCACAAGAAGAGTTTGACCTCGACATGTTTTGGATTTCATGTCCTTTTTTTGCGGCTGGCATCAGGATCTTGCACCCGGTGGCGCTGCTGGGTCTGAGAGCATGATGCAGTCCCTCTTTCGCCAGCATTTTGTACGCACCGACTCATCCAGAGGCTTGGACGCTGCAGCCGCCGAGACCCTCATCGAGCTGCTTCTCTCCGACTCATGATGCAATGCTTGGAATTGCTGGCGGCTAGACGGTCCCTCCGGGCCGCTGTGCGCCTGCTCGCACGAGAGGCGAGGCGAGGACGCGGTGATGGGAGCCGTGCCCGGGGTTCGCGTGCGGCTTGGAGCACTCGAGAAGCCAAAAAGTACTCGGAGCGCTGCGAAATTCGGTCCACTCCGGTCCCGGATGCTCGACTGTTGCACCTAGGTGAGGGCCAGGCCTTGGGAGACAAGGCCTTTGTCGCCTTCTTTTGGCAAGGTTCAGAGCGATGTTCCAGGCCCGGAGCAAGCTGCTCCAAACCAGCGACGACATTTGCCGCCGCATGGAGGAGCTGGCAAGCCGAGTCAGTGCAGCTCAGATATCCATTGCACTTGCATCTGAGGAGCTGTTGGCTCGCCGGGGCCGACAGGCCAGAAAGCCGGCTTGAGCCTGAGCACGAGACGCGAGCTGAGGCCTTGCTGGAATCCACAGGCGCGCAGCTTGGGCTTGCAGAGTTAAAGCTTGCGCTAGCAAGCTTAGCTTAGCTTGAGAGTCTTAGAGTCGAAGAGACTCTCAATTCAGAGAAAGCGGCTCTTGGCGTGCGACGCGGGCGAGACGCGCGAGACGCCCAAAGCGCTCTGGGCATGCGCCCTGCCGGCTCGTGGCCATGGACCAGGCGCGAAGTTGCCGTTCGCGCGCAGTGACTCGGCTTCTCGACTTGAAGGCCCCGAAAGGCAACTTGCACTTTCGAATGCTTTTGGATGCTTTTGGATGCTTTTGGATGCTTTTGGATGCTTTTGGATGCTTTTGGATGCTTTTGAATGCTTTTGGATGCTTTTGGATGCTTTTGGATGCTTTTGGATGCTTTTGGATGCTTTTGGATGCTTTTGGATGCTTTTGGATGCTTTTGGATGCTTTTGGATACTTTTGGTCCTTATTGCAGGTCATTTGGGCTCAAGTCCGGGGTTAGCCATGGCCAAGTCCTGGTCGTTTCAGGCGAGGTCCAGCACTACGATTCTACACGATGGCCTTGACATGGAACTCATGACGGAAGCGGGCCAGTTGCTGCACCGCGATGATAGCACTAGCTGCTTCAACTCTTATGGCTCTCAGCACTTTCAGTTCAACAACAAGAATTGCTGCGGCACGATGTTCCACGTGAACGTCCTGGAGAACAAGGCAGGTGCCGGGTCATATTGGAGCAGCTTGTGAGGAAGGCTTGAGTTGAGGGGCTCCTGCCTGGGAAATCATGTTTTATCCGCGTCGCAATTGGGTGGTGCCGTATCGGCTATTCTATTGCTACTTAACCTGAGCTCCCGGGTGCCTCTCGTACACCCGGTCAAGCGTCTGGTCTTTGTCTAAAGAGTCCAAGGCGAAAAGGGCAGCTTTGACGCGTGGGCCATTCTCACTTGGGCCACAGCCCGTGGGCTACGGGAGCCCTGACTCTCAACTCACGTACGCTTCAAGCCCATGATTCTTGGGCGCGCTGGCGGGTTCAGCACTTCTGTCTCCATCGCCCCTTAGGGTTACACACTTACGCGACTTGTTCCCTTTTTGTTCCCGAAAGCACTGCGACGGGTTATTCCGGTGAAATCGTGAGCCTTATCGGAGCAAGGGATACGAAAGCGCATGTCGAGCGCACTTGCAGAGCAAGATGCGCAAGAGCACACGCAGAGCAAGCAGCGCGAGAGCAAGAAGCACGAGAGCGGGTGCGGAGCAAGAAGCGCGAGAGCAGCAAACTGCGCCGCGCCCAAGAGAACGTGCGCAGAAAGTTGCACGAAAGATAACGGGCAGCAAATTTCACGTGAACACGTGCAGCAGAGAACGCCCGCAGCAAATGGCATGAGATAACGCAACAAGGTTGCACGGCAGAATGCGCGGGCAACAAATCGCACGAGAGTACGCGCGGCAAAATGCGCCATCCAGCTTGCAAAAGCAAGCTCGCGCGAGAAACCTTGCATGACCTATGGACTCGAAATTGAACTTGGTTTTTCAAGGCGGCGCTGCGCGGCCAAACCCATTCTATGACACTCTCTTCGTAGATCGGCGGTCGAGATTCAAAAACTCGAGGTTAATGATCCTTTGTGTTTTAAGCGTGCAACCCTCTGCGTGGAGTGGAATGGTCGAGGTTCAACTTTTGCTTAAATCTCGGTTTGTGCCGTTGGGGCGTGGATCGGCGTGGTCAGAATCTCAAGGTGCGACTCTCTGCGAGGATTAGAAGAGCGCGCAGGTCTTGTCATTTTTAGGTTTGCCCACGCCCGCCGCGAGGACTGGCTCGGTCGTGCGTCCAAAACGCAAGCGTGACCAAGCACCCCAGGGAGAGAGCTGCGCAGCGAAACATGCTCAACACACTTGTAGAGAAATATGCGCCGCGAGCTCGTGCAGAGAAACTTGCATCGTGGACTCGCGCAAACAAACTTGCAAAGAGCAAGTTGCACAGACAGCTTGTGGAATGAACGGAGTGATGACGTGGGAAAGCTTTCCTGATCTGTTTGTCGCACCGCAGGGCAACCATGTGCTTTGCGTGTAGTCGTTGAGCGTGTCAGCAAGTGCCGTCACTTCAGTCCCTCCTTTTTGAAGCCTTTGTTGGGACGGTTCAGGAAAAAGGAGGGAACAAGAAAGGAACGCCAGGAGCAGGAGGTGCTTGAGCAGCTGGACGGCGAGGACGTGCACCAGCCCTATGCCTTTCTGCGCGGTGAGTGTGGGCGGCGCTTCGTGTGCACGGGGCAGCCCATCCACTTGGCGGCCGGCCGTGGCCTTGACTCCATGGTTTCCCTGTTGCTGGAACACCGGGCAGACATTGACAGCACAGTGCAGGTAGGCAGTTGGGAGGGGAATGTGGGGAATGTTGAGAAAGACCCGAGGGGGATGTTGCGATTCTTGGGGCTGCGTCGAGTTTCGGCAGGAGGGCTGTCACAGCGGCAAGAGCGTGCTGCATGTGGCGGTGTACGGCGAGGGCAGGGGTGGCAGGTGCAGCACGTTGGAGCTGCTGTGCCAACGCGGGGCGGACCTCTCCAAATGCACCAGCGATGGTCTG
The DNA here is from genome assembly GCA_963377175.1 of Effrenium voratum. Classification (NCBI taxonomy): domain Eukaryota; class Dinophyceae; order Suessiales; family Symbiodiniaceae; genus Effrenium; species Effrenium voratum. The sequence goes on along the minus strand of CAUJNA010000141.1, from coordinate 251,904 downwards.
ACCTCGCTGCATTTGGCCTTCCAAACGGGAAACGTGGACACGGTGCGCTTCGTGCGGTCCCACGTGGCCTTGGAGGACATCACCGGGTCCAATGCCTCGGGGTACACTCCGCTGGAGATGGGCATCAAGTTCGGGCGCATGGGCCAGGAGCAGCTGGTGCGCGCGGCCGCGGTGAACTTGTCCAGTCTGAAGACCTTCATCTACCACGCCGCCGAGTGCATCCCCATGTTCTTGAGCGCCTCCTGGGCCGTGTGGAGTGCGGAGATCGGGATGCAGCTGAAGCAGAAGGACGTGGTGCATTTGCTGACCTCGCACTCAGAGGCAGCCGCGGCGGTCCTGGACAAGTTCACCTACCCCGTGCACATCACCATGGAAGAATGGCACGACCAGCGGTCCCATGTTCTGCAGGACATGGAGTCGCATGCGTTTCACGGCCGCGACACCTTCAGCGCCTTCTACGCCAAGGACATGGAGTGGAGCGAGTGGCATGACGAGCTGCAGACCTTCAGAGAGCCGCCCCACGTGCTGAAGTGCCACATCCCCGGCCTCATCTCTCCGACCTTCTTCAGTGCCCTGAAGGCCTGCGGTAACCTGGACATCTTCGGCAACGTCACGGTGCGCGCGGCCATCAGCTACGTCTTCTGGCATGGATCCATCTGGGTGGACGTGGCACAGTTCATCGTGAGCTTCTGGGGCCTCATGCTGCTCATGATCGAGGGCCGGATCGTGCACGAAGCAGCCATCACCGAGATGAGTGGAGCTGGCCACACGGATTTTGACCACGCCATGGATGGGGTCTTCTCTCCCAGCTTCGGGCCGGAGCGGTACAAGTACGGCGTGGTGGCCGACTGGATCATCGCCAAGGGCTTTGTGGATTTGTTGCTGGAGTTTTCGCAGTTCTTCGGAAGCTGGAAGATGGGCGACCTGTCTGCCTACTCCAACCTGGGAAACCTTTGGGATCTCTTCCGCAGTTTGGTGCCACTCATGCTGTTGTGCTTCAGCACGTCTCGCATCATCCATCTTCTCATCGTGCTCATCTACTGGACGCGACTCCTGGAGGGCATCACATACTGGAAGCCCATGGGCTTGGCCCTGCTGCCGCTGTCCAAGCTGGCCGGGGGCCTGATGCCCCCGATCATTCTGATGCTCTTCGGGTTCTTTGCACTGACCCACGCCATGTACACCATCCAGCTGAGTCCCAAGTTCTGGCCGGACACCTTGTGGGACTCCTTCAGCCTGCTCATCACCCAGGGCCTGCCGGAGGCTCAGCCAGAGGACATTCTCGAGCTGGTGTTGCTCTACGGGGGGGTCTTGTTCTTCTCGGTGTTCATGCTGAACATCTTCATCGGCGTGATCAGCGAGCAGTACACCCAGGAGAAGGAGCAGGCCCTGGCGATGTTCGAGGCCGCGCGCGCCTCCAGCTGCCAGACGTTTCTGGTGCGCGCCTCGCTGCTGCCGCAGCTGGGGCGCCTCTGTGGGCGCTGGACGGCGGTGGCCGTGTCTCTGACCTGCGCCCTGGGGGCCCTGCTGCTGCAGGCGCTGGCGCTGGGCCACGTGTTCCAACTGCCGGGGGTGTGGCAGCTGTGCGCCTTCCTCACCTGCCAGCTGGTGATTTTGCTGTCCACCGCCCAGTGCAAGGGCTCCAGCTTCCCCTGGATCGACACCTTCGAAACGGACCGCCAGCTCTGGATCTGCCGCAGCCCCATAGCCAACCGGGTGGGGGACTCCAAGATGGACAAGGAAGCAGACAAGCTGGAGGCGGAGAAGTTGGAGAAGCTGGAGATGCTGGAGAGGAAGGAGAGGAACCAGAGGAGGAAGGAGAGGAGGACAGAGATCGAGGCCCTGGCCAGCTCGGAGTTCAAGAGCCTCCTGCGTCTCACGCTCCGCGAGACCTTGGAGGAGATGTCTGAGCCGACGTCTGAGCCGATTGAGGGAGCTCCCGCAGCCGCGGGCGGCGCGGGCGGCGCGGGCGACGCGGGCGGCGCGGGCGGCGCGGGCGGCGCGGGCGGCGCGCCCCGCGCGTTGCCAACGCTGCTCGGCGAGAGACGTTTCCACTTCCGACGCTCCAAAGAGAGTAAAGAGACCCGAGGGTAGACAGTTGACTCCCCGATGCATTGGATTTGTGCCTGGAGACTTAATCCTCATAGCGTGCAATGACCGCTTTTTGAGTCTTGCTTGGCCTGGCTCCCACAAGAGGGCACACAGAACACGACACAGAAACAAAAGAGCTGAGCTGCCTGCTTGGAGTCTTGTGCACGTTGCGTGTCATGCTTCTCATGCTTCCCATGCTTGTCATGCCTGTCATGCACCGCAGGCCGATCACCGGCCCATGTCAAGCCAGTGTCCGAAACTTGCTGCTCGTGCGGGCAGAACAACAGTTGCAATAGCGGCAGTTGGAGTTGGGTTCGGGGGGGATGTTTGCCAGGAGATGGGTGAGAGTGCCGGAGCGCCCGCGTGCTCTGCGCCGCAATGTGGCGTCCCCTCTGTCTCACATAAATACCCGGCTCAGAGAGAAAAGTGAGGACTGCTATCACGCACCATGCGCCCGGCCCTCTACCCTTCGTCTGTGCATGGACCCACAGGGCCACGGGCTCAAGATCAAGGATGTTCTTAACTCGGCTCGTCGCTCTTGTGGCAGCCCCAGATGTGCCCAGTCCCCAAGCTCTGGCTTCGATGTGAGGCCCTGGCTTCGTATGCCGCGTTTGAAGCCCAGAGAGCAAAGCGAGAGCAAAGCGAGAGCCGCAGAGAGCGCGGAGAGCACGGAGCGCTTCGCGCGTCGCAGGCAGACCTTCCTGGCCGCGCCGGCGCTGCGCGCCGCCCCACGCGCAGGCGAGATCCGTGCCGAGGGGCCGATTTGGGCCGATTTGGGCCGATTTGGGCCGATTTGGGCCGATTTGGGCCGATTTGGGCCGATTTGGGCCGCTTTGGTTCAATGTCTGCAGGCAGAGCACATGGCTCTTCCAGAGAATCTTCAGGCTGGACCACTGTGTCATGGGATCTGTTTGGATGCCGGTCAGGGGCATTCGCTTTGGCTGTAGCCGTGGCCGGAGCTAGTTGCGGAGCGGCTGCAGCGGGGGCCCGCGCCTGATGTGACAAGGCAGCAAGGCAGCAAGGCAGCAAGGTGACAAGGCAAGAGTGGTAAGAGTCTTAAGAGTCTCAAGAGTTCTTACCGTGTTTTTACGGAACATTTTCAAACGCGAAAGTCGTCTCGTTCTCGGGCCGAGGCCCGGCGGAAGACGGCGCTGCGCGCTGTCACGGAGGTGGCCACTGCCTGGCGCTCGACGTCCTTCAGCTCGCATCCGGAAGTTCGGGAGATCTGCGCATTGCTCTTCTCGCTTTCGTTTCAATTGCTTGCAGGTGAAGCTCGCAAAGATCACTGGGGGCAAAGCCTGAGCCTCAGAGACTGACACGAGCTCGCTACTTCGTGGGACTCATGGGACTCAGGCCACACCAGCGCCGCCGGTGGGCCCTGCAATCGGAGCCTTCGGCCTCAACATCGCCATGTTCGTGAAGGCACGCCGCCACGGCACCACGGCACCACGGCGCCACGGCGCCACGGCACGGGATGGGATGGCACGGGATGGCGAGTGTCAGGAGTACAACGCTCTGACTGCTGACAAGGCACGGCTGCGAAGTGCGTCAAATGTTGCTGTAATTTGACTGGTCAGGTTGGAGAGACTTGCCCTTGCATTGTCCATGCAGCTGACCTGCATTTGGGACTTTGGGCAAGAGCTGAGCATGGCCTTGTTGGCACATCTGAGGTCATGAGTGACAAGAGCTTCAAGATTGAGCTGAAGACTCCACTGACAGCAACACTTCTGCACAAGGCCAGGTTTGCATCGGCTGCTCAGCGGTCAGCAAGAACACGCCCAGGCAGTGGGAGCGCAAAAGGGATCCGGCAAAGCAGGTCGGCACAGCATCGCGCGAGTTTAAATGGGGAGTTCTCAGCCAGGCACGGACATCATCGGCACCATCGGCATCGACAAGTTGGAAGAGATCGCCCGGACGAAGCTGCCGGACTTGAACTGCGAGGCGCGGTGGAGCCATATTCTTGGCCATTCACTATTGAGTCTTCAGAGTGATATATACGATGGTGGGGTCTGCGAATTGGTGAGCGAATGTATATTCATGCTAGTTATTGCTCTTTGAGAAACGCGTTTGCTACGTGAAGCGCAGGTGTGATTTGTGTCTCATGAGCGGCAGTGACACTTGCTGTTGCTTTCTGCCCACCCCCCTTCGTATCGTTTTTTGCGTGCGACTTGCAAACAAATGGCCGCATGGAATCGTTTTGGATTGACCTGATCTAAGCTTCAAGATCCATATGGATTGTGTCGATGGATCTTTTCAGGGTTCGTGAGTGTACCAGATCTGAAGACAAAAAGAAAAGGTGTGGTCACCTCGTTTTTTTTCATCAAGGCGTTCGTTTCAAGGCAAAGGCTGACGGGCTCTCAGCTGGTGAGGACATCAGCCGTGCCATGAAGATTGTGCACGGAACGGCCGTGGCCTCCGGCATCAAAGTGGAGGGCTACGAGGAGTGGCTGGAGACGGCGGCTCGGGCCCCGGACACAGAGACGAAGAGCTGTGGGGATAGGTTCGTGTCATGTGCGTCGGAGTTTCGGAATCGGAAGGTCCCAAAGCCGAAGACGATCATGGAGAGATATGGCCCAGGCCATGCGGCATGTGGCGTCTGCATTTTGTGCTCGATGTGTTCCAGGTGTGTCCAAGTTGCCTGCCCCATGGGGCGAGGCTTGGGATGCTTGGGGTTTCGGGTTCGATCCTTTTGGTTCGGCGGAGTTCGCTTAGGGCCCGCCTTTGGAAGAGGCGTGCCCTGGCCTCAGAATTTGAGAGAGGCGACATGTCGAAGCCGGAGTGGCAAAAGCGTGACGGCCGATGGCAAGGAGCCGTGGCGCTCACCAACGAAACGTTCCTGCGCAAAAGAGGGCATCCGATGAATCCGAGTGGCGCAACTTGCAGAGGGTTTGTTTCTTTTTTTCTTGATTTTGTTTCTCAGAGACACGGAATGAAAAGAAGTGGAACCTTGTCGTCTTGTGGCAGCCCTTGGCTCAACCTGACCCAGTGGGTATTGCAAAGGTCGTTTGCTGAGGAACCGAGTCGACCGAGTTTCGGTTTTGGCGGTTTTGGCGGTTTTGGTGGTTTTGGTCATGTTTGAGGCCAAGATGCCGATCACTGCGGAGCAGTTTGCTCTGACCCTCGAAAACATGACGAGGGCCTGGGAGGCGGGGACACCTAAGCGTTACCCGTGCCCCTGATCTCACCTTTCGGGCGACTTAGTCGTGCCTTTTTCTCCGTTTCCCAGGCACTTCCGGAAGAGCACAGGCTGCCCAAGGATGAAGAGAAGTCCTTCTACGATGATTGCCAGCAAACGTGCCTGGGCCATCCAATGCAAGCGGATTGCAGAGGGCGCTTTGGCAGTTGAGGGCGTGCAGACTTGGCATTTTGCAATCGAGGTGTGAAGAGATGATTGCGCGATGGCACTCCGGCGAGTCCTCACATCCGGACCGGGTAGAACTGGCGGCAGAGTGCGCGTTGGAGGGCAAGCCATGGAAAGCCATGGAAGGCCACATGGACAAGTAAAGCGCTGTTGCCAGGTACCCGGATTCGGAGGCGGGTAGAAGAAAGCTCCAGATGGACCTCTTCAACCCGGAGGTCAAGGACGACCCTTTCGCCTGGACCTTTGCTGCGACTCTCCGCAAGCTTCTTCCGTCACTTCGTCAGGTCCAGGCTGCTGACCTGAAGCTGCGGCTCATCAAGTGCCCGATGTCTCCACTCGGTTCAGCTGTGCCCCCCTTGTAAAGTGCCGTCACCTGCCGTCACCTGCCGTCACCTGCTGTGACCTGCCAAATGCCCAGCGCGTCGCAGAGTCTTTGCCAATGGCGTGTTGGCTCAGATGCTTCACGCTCACGTTTCTGAGGTACACCGGGCCCAAAAAGCACGTGAGTGCTCATGTGTGAAGCCCGGGTGTGCCCGGCGCACCTGGGGGAGTGAGTCGACGGAAGCCATGCGGCCACGCGGGACACACAATCGATGGTTTCTTTTTTCTTAATGTGTTGTGTTTGCCTGGCTTTATTATGTCTCAGCCCCCCAAGGGCCAGCCGTGCACGCTGCGAGCAAAGCATCGCAGAGACCTGGGCACTGAAAATGGCGAGCTCTGGCAGGGGCCTTCACCGGAACGGACTCATCTCAGCGCGAAGACGTTGGCTTAGAGAAACAGGTCTCGAGACAGAGGAAGCACATAAACATCGCACTGACATCACGCCATGCCAAGAGCCCAAGAGCCCGAGATCTGAGCCCGAGTTGATCTGATCCGAGGCAACGCACGTGGCGCATGTGAGGTTCGCTCCGAGCGATGGGCGAGCGATGAGCCCCCTGGGCACCCCCCCGGGCAGTGGCCCGAGTGGCCCGGGCAGCGGCCTCGGCCTCGGCCCCGGCCTGGCGCCCGGCCCCAGCGGCCCCAGCGGCCCGGGTGGCCCCGGCCCAAGTGGCCCTGGCTCGGGGCTCGGAGGCGGGGCGTCTGGCCGCTTCGTTCCAATAGCCGATCTCGCCGGGTAGGCATGGCGCCCATGATGGGCACGATGCCCATGGGCGGCATGCCCATGATGGGCATGGGGATGGGGAATATGCCCGGGAATATGGCGCCAATGGGCGGGAACATGCCGCCGATGGGGTCGAACATGCCAATGGGGGGAATGAATGGCATGAGTGGCATGAGCGGCATGGGTGGCATGGGTGGTATGGGTGGTATGGGCGGCATGGGCGGCATGGGCGGCATGGGCGGAATGGGCATGCCAATGATGGGAATGCCCATGATGGGCGGCATGAACCCCATGGTCTTCACCTCAGATTCCTCAGACTTAAGACAGTGAGCTTGAGAAAATAGACTAAGGCCATGATGAACATGATGATGAACATGGCAATGGGTGCTCAAGAGGAGGAGGATAAGGTAGCAGAGCTGCCGCCAGAACCAACCGACCCTAGGGTGAAGGAGATTTGCCGCCACTTTGGCATAGATGACAAGATTTGCGAGAAGCTGAATAAGGCGAGAGTCGGGGGTTCGAGACTGTCCCTTGTCCGGTTCAGAGCTCTGTTCGCAGGCCATGAAGACCAGAGAAGACTTTGACGAAGATATGCAAGTTCTGTGGCATATCATGGACAAGGGAACGAAAAACAACAAGAAAGCCGTTGATGTGATGCTTGTGAAGATCCGCGAGCTCAACAACGGGACTTTCATAGGCAGGGCGCACACGTCGGCAGTACTAAATTGCTCTCGTCAGTTCCAGGCAAAGACTTGCTGGACCCAGAAATCAAGGACTTTGCCTGGAAGTACAATCTGGACGACCAGCTCCTGCACAGATTAATCAAGACTATGAAGAAGCGAGGGAAACACAAATCACAGGACCCAGAGCCAGAGAACCCAGAGTCCGGCAGTGCGGCAAGCATGGCCCAGCATGGCTCTTTCTCATCTCTGGCATTGCCAGGACTTGAAAGATATGGATGAGCGTATTGGCTGCCTCGCTGCAGAGAGTGGCCTTGCTTGCTTGGCTTATGCGAAGCTGCCAGGTAATGCCAAGCATCCTTCTGGTCTCCTGGTGCGGATGCTGGAAGGCTCGGACGTACTTTGCGAGTGAGTCCGGCAGACCGGATGCATCCGGTGCCAGGCTTGGAGGAGAATGGGAAAATGCCTCCGGCCCCGGGCTGGCCGGGCGCTCTGGGCGCTCTCGTTTTCGCAACTCGCGGACTCGCGGACTCGCGGACTCGACGGGGGTCAGGCTGATGCAAAGCCACGGAAGTGCTCGTCGGGAGCCTGCCGAGAAGGCGGGTCCGAAGCTCCGAAACGCGAGCTGTCCGTGTGGCTCGTTCCGCGTATCGCAGGACAGGAAAAAGTCCCGGTCCCGTTCCAGGCGCTGAGCCGAAGAGCCCGAGAGAGAGCTCGCGACGGCTGTGCCTCGCAGCTTCCGGACGTGTACAGAGCTATGCCAGATCCGCGTAGAGTGAGCATGCGAGAGAGAAAGGCGAGACATGTTGCACTGTGTAACGCGTATAGCTCGCACTCGCGATTGTCATTTGAGTTCGGGGTCAGCCAATTGGCGCCCCTTTCCACCTTGCCATCTTGAAAAGCACTGACACAAAATTTAGTCGTTGCGATCTAGTTGTCTTCCTGGCCTTGATGGCCCTGGTCACCCAAATCGGCGGGGCAACAGTTTTATGCTTGAGAGCAGATACGAAACACAGCAAAGCCTTGGCCTGCCCTTCACGCGTCCGTGGTGACGTCTCTTGGTGACAGTCTGCAAGTCAGTGGTATGCTTATGTGTATGTTTGTACTGCTTCACTGCCTTACAACGTTTGCCATGCCTTCCTTTGATGCATTGTGGAATCTCCCATCTCAATTTGCGGATGCTTCCCTCCATATTGTATTTCCTATGTAACACAGGACGTTTCACCCTTCCAACTTTGCACGTGACTAGTTTTGACAGATTCAGATCCATTCTGCGACCGAGCATTTCCACACCCGGGTGGGCTTGCAACTCGAACGGTTTCCGTGTCGCACGGCATGCTCCGTGCGGTGTGTTCGCGGTGGCACGTACAAGCGCACAAGCCAACTAATGTTGCCTCACTGGCCTCTTTTTGCTGAAAGTTGATGCAACACTGATCGCTTCTGCACTGCTTGCGAGTGAAGGCAGGCGACACGTGATGACGCTGTTGCTTTGCTTAGGCTGTAAGCTACATGCTGAGCACGGCAACACTTGCAACACAAGTAAGCAGTAGACAACAGTTAGTGCTTCGTGAATTGGAGTTGTTGATCCGCAAGCTTTGCATTGATCTGCCGCTTCAGCAGCTTGAAAGCCGCAGCTCAAGCCCACACGTGTGCAGCTGCGAGTGCCGTCCCGGACTCTCTGCCAGCCACTGTCCCATACGTTTTGCGCTCGGCTCTTGTGATGCCAAACGTCGCGACTAGGCAAACTGCCAGCTTGCATTTGATCATGTATTTCTGTACTGTCAACCTCGCGGCAAACAAATGACCAGGCAGCTTGGCGAAAACGCATGAGGAAAGGCGGAGGCGTGCGCAGCTCGAAGCCTGCCCCGTTGTGCATGCTGTATTCCCTGCGACTGTCGATGTTTTAGCGCATTCCGGTGATGGCCGTGGTCTGGGCGCAACTGGTCTGTGCAGTTCTGGGGCAACGAGTGGGAAAAGTGAAGCTACCGGGACATCTTGCGCAATGGGAAGCACATCCAGAAACCACAACAGGACACCATCCGAACATCATCAAACCACCATAAAATCCCCACCCCTGGCCAGCGCGGAACAAGTAGAATTCCAGCAGAGCACCCCACAACAACTGGCCAAGCTCGCCACAAAAACCATCCAAAAGCAGCCAAAACGAGGGCGCCGCCGGAACGCTATGAAGGGAAGGCCTTGAGAAAGAAGGATTTTCTTGAAGGGCAGCGACGACATCCGGAAGGGCTGTTTGAGGGGAACTGGGACATGAACGGCCATCACCGCTCGGATTTCCTCAAAACATCACCGAAACACAACAAGACACCAGGGCACCAGCAAGACTCAACCGCAGCACTGTAGCAACGGCGTCGGATATGCAATGCAAGCGGGCGAGTGTGTCACTTCGTTGCGTCGAGCTCGCACCACATGATCCTTCAAATTACGTTGGGTTCCGCAGCCCGGCAATCAGGGTGGTTCCCTGAAGAGCTTTCCGAGTGTAGCAGCCGTCGCCGCTGCCCACGGTCCTCCCGCACTGGGTCTTCTACTGCGGCGCGGTGTCAGGGCCCGGCAGTTAGTAGCCGCGAGCAAGCCAGGCTGAGCCAGTGCCCAGCGCCAAAGTGGATGTTCTGTGCCAGGACGGCCCACAGGAAACACTCACTGGTGTGCTTTTGTACCACCAGCGGGGCTGGAGTTCTTCTTGTGGGGGCCACCCCGAGCAACATTTCTTGCCCCTTTGTTGGAAGCCACCAGGACGCCCCGTCCTTGTATATGACACGAGTTCGCGCAGTCGGTCGATACTGCCCCGCATCCGCATGCGGGGTGCTCGCCTTGTGTTGCCGCAATTGATAGACGGGCCCTGACCCCACGCGGACGGTGCAACGCTTGGATCTCCAATATGAACTGTTGCTGCTGCTGGTGCTGTTGTCGTTGTTGTGGTTGTTGTGGTTGTGGTTCTTGTGGTTGTTGTGGTTGTTCTGGTTGTTGTGGTTGCGGTTCTTGCTGCTGCTGCTGTTGTTTTCGTTGTTGTGGTTGTGGTTGTTGTGGTTGTTGTGGTTGTCGTGGTTGTGGTTGTTGTGATTGCTGCTGCTGCTGCTGCTGCTGCTGCTGCTGCTGCTGCTGCTGCTGCTGCTATTGTTGTCATTGTTGTGGTTGTGGTTGTGGTTGTGGTTGTGGTTGTGGTTGTTGTTGTTGTTGTTGTTGTTGTTGTTGTTGTTGTTGTTGTTGTTGTTGTTGTTGTGGTTGCAACTCGGCTGTTGTTGTGGTTGTGGTTGTGGTTGTGGTTGTGGTGGTGGTGGTGGTGGTGGTGGTGGTGGTGGTGGTGGTGGTGGTGGTGGTGGTGGTGGTGATTGTTGTTGTTGTTGTTGTTGTTGTTGTTGTTGTTGTTGTTGTTGTTGTTGTTGTTGTTGTTGTTGTTGTTGTTGTTGTTGTTGTTGTTGTTGTTGTTGTTGTTGTGTTGTTTGTTGTGTTGTTGTTGTTGTTGTTGTTGTTGTTGTTGTTGTTGTTGTTGTTGTTGTTGTTGTTGTTGTTTGTTGTTGTTGTTGTTGTTGTTGTTGTTGTTGTTGTTGTTGTTGTTGTTGTTGTGGTTGTTGCTGTTGTTGCTGTTGTTGTTGTTGTTGTTGTTGTTGTTGTTGTTGTTGTTGTTGTTGTTGTTGTTGTTGTTGTTGTTGTTGTTGTTGTTGTTGTTGTTGTTGATGTGGTTGTGGTTGTGGTTGTTGTTGTGGTGGTTGTCGTTGTTGTTGTTGTTGTTGTTGTTGGTGGCAGTCGCGTAAAGACCCTTGGAAACTTCAAAACAAAGCCACGCGACTGCTGCCAACAACAACGGCAACATCTGCCCGGGGGATTGGGGGGGGGGGTGGGCGTGTGGGTTCCAGCACGTTGTTATTTCAATAAAACTACGCGATTGCTGCCGACGACAACAGCAACATTTGACGGGGGGCGATGGGGGGTAGGGGGGTAGGGGTGAGGCCCACTGCCTGGGGCATCTTATCCCCGAAGGCAACCGACACCTTGTGGTAGTAGAGGATCTTTACTTGTTCCCTGGATCTATTCCGGAAAGTCCAAGTGCCAATACTGATAGATTGATGGATTAAACTGGCTGTGTGCCGTGGTTTGCCCTGCAAGTGGTCCGCTGTAGCACCTTTGTATCACGGATGCAATGGCTCAGTGAGCTATGTACATCTGATGTATGGCATGAAAGGCCTTGGGATAAAATGGTGTTGTGTGGAGTTCTATTGGCCCACAGCACTGAATGACGATTTGTTTTTTGCTTTTGGTCGTAGCCATTCAAGTGTGCGCCGTAGCCATAGATGTGTCAGGGACAAGTAAAATTTATATCTTGCCAGAATAAAAATACTGTATTCATGTATCCCTGTGTGGCGCGGGTGAAATGTTTGTGTTTGCAAATGGAAAAACTATGTACTCATTGCGGATACCTATTTGTTTCACAAGATAACGCACAACGCTATGCACAGGTGTGCAACTATTGAACTCCCACAGAAAAGTTTTGTTGATGGTGAGCAATCCGGAAATGTTCGATCACATCCTTCATGCAAAAATGGTGACGAAGAATGCCCTTCGCAGTGCAGGAGGCAGCCATGGCGTAATCCATTCTTTCCTCGATAGGCATCCCCCTTGTCGTGTTCCATGTGTCTTGATATGTCTGCATGATGTGGTTGATCACTCCATTCCCACCATTTCCATCCGAATATCACTCATTGGGCAGCAGAATAGGTTTTTTCTCACGCACCTTTTTGCGTCTGCCCAAGCGGCGAAACACGTGCTTAAGGAGGAGCCCCATTAGGACACAAGCGCAGCTAAGGGGTGGCGTGGGCCGGCACTAAGGAGGGGCGGGGGCGCCAAGAACCGTCGCCGAAGACGGGTGACGAAGGCCGGCGGGCAAGCCGAGTCGGCGAGGAGCTCGCTGAGGTCGGGCCCAGCGCCGCCAAAGCCAGACCGGCCAGCGCTGACGCGACCCTCGAGGAGAGACTCGGCGAAGGACAGCTGAGCCGCAAAGGGCAGGAACGCCGACCTGCGAGCAACGAAGGCGGCAGCCGTGGCGGAGCGGAAGGGAAGGGGGACTTCACGCGCCCGAGCTCGAGCGAGGAGGTGGACGAAGGACGCAGCTTTCTCGCTCCACCGGCCACCGGCCTCAAGGGCGAGGACAGCGAGGAGGCACCGGTGGGCCCGGAGGAGCTCGGGGTAGGCGCGCCCTTTCCGCAGGCGGTCTTTCCGAATGGAATCACTTGTCACAACCTGCCAACGCGACGCAATCACTGGCGATGCCAACAACAGTAGATAGCAATGAGTCTACAATCGTGGAAAACCTCAATTATAGCATGTGGAAGTCCGGCGCGAAAAATGCGTCGACTACTTTAGTCCGCATTTTGACTTTGGCAGTGCTCCTCGGAATTCATTGCTTTGGTCGATCTGGATGACCACAATTTCCTTGTTGTGCCCATATGTATGGATGGTAGTGCGAGGAGGCAATCTCTGGCCGACATCCTGCTTGAGGTTCTGCTTGGACATATGAGGTCCAGTCGTTGCCAGGCAGTCGAAGGTCGGCGTGTCATATTCGGGATCTATACAATCGATCTTGGTGCGAGAGCTCGAGGGTTCCATGCTTGGTTCATCATCATCGCCCTTGTCAGTGGAATGCAGTCGTTTCTTGGTCCGGTGGATGTGTTCTTTTGAGATAGGTCCTTGTCGGACTTGCTAGCATTGACATGAGTGATGCGAATTCGTGAATATTGGTGATATATGGTTCCAGATCTTCGACGTGGAGCCATCCAAGGCAGCATTGACGCAGTGCCTGGAGGACGAGATGCTCTCTTTGTCCTTGGCTTTATTAAGGACAAGCACCAAGGCATCAGGCTGACCGAGGAACGCACTGCGTTGTGCGAACACACCGTCGGGCCTCAAGACATCCTTATGGCATTTGATTCACGTCGTCAATGCTTGCAAGATGGACATGGAGTTTCCCTCGTGGGGTCGGGCTGTTCCCCGGCTTGATTCCCTTCTCCAGGATGCTGTGCAGCTGGTCATTATGGGTTGCATGGAACATGGGCCCCGGGCCGTGGCGGCACGACGGCGGGGAAGGCTCCTCCGCCCTTGTCGCCGAAAGCGCTTCACCCTGCTTGCACGAAAAACAACATGTCTCACCCTCGCTGCACGGAAAAAGGCGCGAGAAAAAAAAAAAAGGTGATTGGTTGGCTTCCTTCCGCATTCCATACTTCGGCTGCTAAAAAACAACATTGTTCTCCCTGTCCCTTGGTCGCGAATGACCACTGCAGCATCTGACAATAAAGTTCCATCTCCTTGTCATTGCTGAAGAGTTCGCAGAGCTTCGAATGCTGCTGGGGTGTAAGATTATCGAGACCTGTTCTTGGGAACAATGGCGTCCTTCTTGTCGCGTTCCTGGTATGTTCCATCATAAACTGGAAATACAAATGCGATCTCAAATCGGGAATTCGAGTAAAAATCATAAAAAATGAGGGGCTTGTTGCCCAGGAAATTCCTCGCGTGGCTGATCGCGGGCTCCGTCAGGATTGACCCGGAGTTCTCTTTTGAGCTCTCTGGTGCTTCTTTCCTTTGGATCATGTCGTGGGCATGCGGAAAGCAGTCTCTAGACTCTCCAGAGGATGAGGTGGACAATCTGCAATGCTCCGCGGTCTTTCCCGCGTGCCCGGTGCTAGCGCCTGTCTCCCTTTCGTGCGGCAGTTTTACACGGCACCCTCTCGGTTTGTGTGGCATGATGCTGCAGGTCGGCCGCACGCGATCGACCAGGCAGAAGGCGGTGAACAAGGCGACCCGCTCATGCCAGCACTCTATGCATTGGGTCAGCACCCGGCCCTGGTAGAACTCCAGCGCCACCTTCGCCCCGGGGAGCTCGTGTTTGCCTACCTCGATGACATTTATGTCATCGTCCCCTCAGCCCGGGCCCGTGTGTTTTCGACCTACTGTCCCAGCACCTGTTCCGGCATGCGCGCATCGAAGTCCACCAAGGCAAAACAAGGGCTTGGAACGCCGCCGGGCTCGAGCCGCCAGGCATCCGTGAGCTTGGCTCCACTGACGCCCCGGTGTGGGTCGGTGACCCAGCCTTGCCGCCCGAGCAACAGGGGCTCGTTGCACTTGGGGTTCCTTGTGGCCATCCTGCATATGTTGCTACCCAGTTGCAAGCCACACGCGCCAAGCAGGACTTGCTCCTTCAAGGCATCCGCTCGCTGCCCGACCTTCAGTCCGCATGGTTGCTGCTTCTGTTTTGTGCTTCCCCGCGCTGCTGTCACCTTCTGCGGTCCTTGCCACCTGTGGCTTCGCTCGCCTTTGCGGAAGCCCATGACGCGGCTGTCGCCGCCTGCCTTGCGGATTTGTTGGGGGCCGGCCCGCTCCCGGACCACGCGCTCCGCCTTGCCCAGCTCCCTTTCCAGCAAGGTGGCCTCAACCTGCGGTCTGCGGTCGCCCTCGCTCCGGCCGCGTATTGGGCCTCGTGGGCCGACACTCTTCCCGTGCTGCCCGCCAGCTCCCGCGCTTCGCCGCCGACGTTGTTGCCAGGCTTGGAGCCGGCGAGCCCGTCGGCCCCACCCTCCGAGGCGTGCTTCAGTCACAGGCAGCGCTTGCTGCGGCCGGGTTTGACTTGCCCACATGGGATGCCGTGATCCTCGGTGCCCAAGCCCCCCCCCAGTCCAATGAGCCAGGCGACCACTTGCCCGAACCCAGCGCGCGGGGCTGGCAGGCGCCAGCTGCGGCCGCAGTCGCCGCGCATCTCCAGACGGAGCTCCTGGCTCAGTTGGATGTGCCCTCGCAGGCCCTTCTGTTTTCCCAGACTGGCCCATTCAGCAGTCGGCCTTTCACCACCGTTCCGACCTGCCCTGAGCTCACCTTCCCCTCCGAACCCTTGCGTGCTCTCCTCCTGCGGCGCCTCCGCCTCCCCCTGCCCCTGTCCGCCCGCACCTGTCGGTGTCGTCGCCCTCTTGACCCTCTTGGCGACCACCGTGCAGCGTGCTCCCGGTCTGGTGCACTCCGGAGTCGAGGCTGCCCGCTCGAGCGTGCAGCAGCCCGCGTGTGCCGCGAGGCCGGGGCTCGAGTGACCACGAACACCCTTGTCCGTGACCTCAATGTTGCGGTCTCTCGCTTTGATGACCGTCGCATCGAGGTCATCGCCAACGGGCTCCCTTTGTGGAATGGGGCCCAGCTCGCGGTTGACACGACCATTGTGTCCCCGCTCACCGCCGCTGGGGAGGCCCGTTCTCGGCGCGACCCGGCCCGACCCGTCGCCCTTCTGGAGGCCCGGCGCCGCAAGGAAGCAACCTACCCCGAGCTTCTTGCCAGCGCCCGCTGCCGCCTGGTTGTGATCGGTGTAGAGGTCGGAGGCCGCTGGGGGTCAGAGGCCGCCTCTTTTCTCCGCCTCCTCGCGCGTGCCAGAGCCCGAGCCGCGCCGGAGGCCCTTCGCCCTGCCCTTCGAAGTGCTTATGTCCACCGATGGTCCGGCTTGTTGTGCGCTGCAGCTTCGCTTGCCTTTGCTGACAGCCTCACTTCCTTGCCCTCCCCTGGCCTGAGCAACCTTGATGGGCCTTGCCCGGACTTGAGTGACCTTCTCGCGGCGTGCCCATCTTCCCCTGGGGCGTCGCGGCTGCCGGCCCGGTAGCCGTCGTGTGCACGCGAGGACGCTGCCCTCCGTAAAAACAGCGTGCAGGTGAGGAAGCTGGCCTCCGAAAAAACAGCTTGCAGAACCCTAGTGCCCGGGGCCCCCCTTAATTGCGACAGAGACGCTGCGGAAAAAGGCGCGCGAAAAAAAATAAAATCTGCTGTGCCTTGAATGGATCAAGAGAGAAGTACTTGCAGACGGATTCTGCATTCGTGATGGTCCTTCTCATGTCGATCTGCTTGTTGTGGCATACCATCGGAAAGATGTCGGTTTCCGTAATCATCCGGTCGGCGTTGGTATGGCAACAAATGCTGTAGATCTTCTTGATGTAGTCCATGTATGCCCTCGCCGTATGTTGCCCAGGTCCTTGAAAGGTAGGGCTCCACCATTCATCGAATCGTGCTTTGAGCCAGGAAGCCCTATCTCCCTGTTTTCTCGCATGCTCAGGAACAAGGTTGAAGATCGGTTTGTGCTCACGGATAGTGGAGCATTCATGGTAGTAGCCTGCGCGTAACTCAGGAATCGACTTTTCCAGAATGGATCAGGATGACCGGATTCCTTCAGGAGGAAAATGCCCGTCTTCTCCGGCTTGTTCGATGTGTTCATCTGGACTCCTTTTCGTTGGCACGGGTGCCCGGTTTTCTGGATGGTGTCAGACTCCGTCTCCTCGTCGACGGCGCTTGGCGCTCTGAGGCGATGCCGTTACTTGGTGTCAATCGCGTCGGTTGGGCAGCAAGCTGCGGCCGGGCGGTGGCAACGACTTCAAGCCGCCCGTCGTCGACTCGGTCGACTTGCAAGTTCATGTCTGCCAGACGGGTGTTGCAAGTGACACGGGCCCCCGCCTCACGGCAAACCCGCGCGGCGCGCGTTTTTAAAGGACAGCCTCGCCCCCGAAGAACCCCTGATCGCGCACAAGCAACACGGTGGTCGTCACCGGCAGAAGCGCTCGGAGAGGTCGCCTCAAGAGAAGCGCCCGGAACATCTGGGAGGAGTAAGCC
Source organism: Effrenium voratum (assembly GCA_963377175.1). Classification (NCBI taxonomy): domain Eukaryota; class Dinophyceae; order Suessiales; family Symbiodiniaceae; genus Effrenium; species Effrenium voratum. The sequence goes on along the minus strand of CAUJNA010000141.1, from coordinate 235,031 downwards.
AAGGGAGGGCAAGTTTGCACAGTGATGAAGCTGCGGCTAGCAAAAGGGCTTGACTGGGAGTGCAGGCGGGAAGCACGCCACGACTGCCCCCGCAAGGGGAGGCTGCGAAGAAGCCAAGGACATCACCAAGGTCTGGCCCCACATCCACAACAGAGCCTCCAAGCAAGACTGCTGCCTGGCAGTGGGCCAGCACGGCGTGCGCAGCTTCACACTGCCTTCGGCCCCTGTGGCCGTGGCCGCGGCCGCCGCCGCTGCATTCCCGTCTAGAAGAACTGGGTTGGACGGAGCGGCGCGTGAAGGGGCTGGCTGGACACGGGACTGGGCAGCTGCACAGAAGCAAAGCTTCTTGAGCAGTGGCGGGGATGTAGCCGCTGCTCTGGGTGCTCTGGTGCACTGCCCACGGTAGGTAAATATAGAAGCGCTTTGCGGCGCTGCAGCCAGATCTTGGGCGGCCGCCGTTTGCTGGGCTTCGAGAACGTAAAGCATTGCTTCAATGGCGGTAGGAGGGGCGCGCACGAGGTCCAACATGGCCGCCGCCAAATCGGCGCGAAGAAGTTGCGGGCCTCCCACTGGGACGCAGCCTCGCTGCAGAGCATGCCAGGGAAGGGGAACATAGAACCAGCTGTTCCCATATGGAAGGGCCTGCGACGCAGTGAAAATTGCCATGCTTCCCCGAGGGCAGAAGCAAGATAGCATTCGGGTTTTTCGGGCCGCGCGTCGGGCCAGGGCGACTAAAGCGTGCAGACCCCCCGGCGCAACTCGTAAAGTTGCGCTAAGTCGACGTCGTCTCCCACGGTTACGGCCTCCGACGTCCCCACAGTTTCCGCAGCGAGGCCGCCGCACAGCTACAACAGCGCATCCTGGAGGGTGTGTGTGACACCGCAACACGAGTAGCGCGAGGCTGCGAGGGACGCGTGGCCGTCCCGCTACAGGCAATGCCTCCAAATATTTTTTGAAAATGGGGGTGGTGTTTGTTCTTTTCCGTTTTGATTGTTTGGTCTGTTCTGTCTGTCTGCCTGTTTTCTTGTTTGCTTGCGTCTGGGCTTGCTTGCTTGCTTGCTAGCTTGCCAGCTTGCTTGCTTGCTTGCTTGCTTGCTTGCTTGCTTGCTTGCTTGCTTGCTTGCTTGCTTGCTTGCTTGCTTGCTTGCTTGCTTGCTTGCTTGCTTGCTTGCTTGCTTGCTTGCTTGCTTGCTTGCTTGCTTGCTTGCTTGCTTGCTTGCTTGCTTGCTTGCTTGCTTGCTTGCTTGCTTGCTTGCTTGCTTGCTTGCTTGCTTGCTTGCTTGCTTGCTTGCTTGCTTGCTTGCTTGCTTGCTTGCTTGCTTGCTTGCTTGCTTGCTTGCTTGCTTGCTTGCTTGCTTGCTTGCTTGCTTGCTTGCTTGCTGCTTGCTTGCTTGCTTGCTTGCTTGCTTGCTTGCTTGCTTGCTTGCTTGCTTGCTTGCTTGCTTGCTTGCTTGCTTGCTTGCTTGCTTGCTTGCTTGCTTGCTTGCTTGCTTGCTTGCTTGCTTGCTTGCTTGCTTGCTTGCTTGCTTGCTTGCTTGCTTGCTTGCTTGCTTGCTTGCTTGCTTGCTTGCTTGCTTGCTTGCTTGCTTGCTTGCTTGCTTGCTTGCTTGCTTGCTTTTGCTTGCGTGCTCGCCTTTTCAGGTTGGCTTGCTTGTGTTACTTGTTTTGTGCCCAAAAATTGACATCTTGCTTGACGCTTCTTCTGTATGTGTGCAGCTCAAGCAGCAATTGTGTTTGGGCAGTGGTAAGGTTTGGCCGCTGCTTGTCAAAAGCGCTCACCCACCCACCCCTGTTTGGGATGGGGCTGGCTGCAGTCCGTGCGCTGCATGTGCTGGCTGCAGCTGGCCTTGTGCTTGTTCACGCAGTGAAAATTGCCATGCTTTTTCGAGGGCATAAGCAAGATAGCATTCGCGTTTTTCGGGGGCCGCGCGTCGGGCCAGGGCGACTAAAGCGTGCAGACCCCCCGGCGCAACTCGTAAAGTTGCGCTAAGTCGATGTCGTCTCCCACGGTTACGGCCTCCGACGTCCCCGCAGTCTCCGCAGCGAGGCCGCCGCACAGCTACAACAGCGCATCCTGGAGGGTGTGCGTGACACCGCAAAACGAGTAGCGCGAGGCTGCGAGGGAGGCGTGCCCATCCCGCTACAGGCAATGCCTCCAAATATTTTTTGAAAATGGGGGTGGTGTTTGTTCTTTTCCGTTTTGTTTGTTTGGTCTGTTCTGTCTGTCTGCCTGTCTTCTTGTTTGCTTGCGTCTGGGCTTGCTAGCTTGCTAGCTTGCTAGCTTGCTAGCTTGCTAGCTTGCTAGCTTGCTTGCTTGCTTGCTTGCTTGCTTGCTTGCTTGCTTGCTTGCTTGCTTGCTTGCTTGCTTTTTTGCTTGCGTGCTCGCCTTTTCAGGTTGGCTTGCTTGTGTTACTTGTTTTGTGCCCAAAAATTGACATCTTGCTTGACGCTTCTTCTGTATGTGTGCAGCTCAAGCAGCAATTGTGTTTGGGTAGTGGTAAGGTTTGGCCGCTGCTTGTCAAAAGCGCTCACCCACCCACCCCTGTTTGGGATGGGGCTGGCTGCAGTCCGTGCGCTGCATGTGCTGGCTGCAGCTGGCTTTGTGGTTGTTCACGCAGTGAAAATTGCCATGCTTCCCCGAGGGCATAAGCAAGATAGCATTCGCGTCTTTCGGGGGCCGCGCGTCGGGCCAGGGCGACTAAAGCGTGCAGACCCCCCGGCGCAACTCGTAAAGTTGCGCTAAGTCGACGTCGTCTTCCACAGTTACGGCCTCCGACGTCCCCGCAGTCTCCGCAGCGAGGCCGCCACACAGCTACAACAGCGCATCCTGGAGGGTGTGCGTGACACCGCAACACGAGTAGCGCGAGGCTGCGAGGGAGGCGTACCCGTCCCGCTACAGGCAATGCCTGCAAATATTTTTGAAAATGGGGGTGGTGTTTGTTGTTATCGGTTTTGTTTGTTTGGTCTGCTCTGTCTGTCTGCCTGTCTTCTTGTTTGCTTGCGTCTGGGCTTGCTTGCTTGCTTGCTTGCTTGCTTGCTAGCTAGCTTGCTAGCTTGCCAGCTTGCTAGCTTGCTAGCTTGCTAGCTTGCTAGCTTGCTTGATAGCTTGCTAGCTTGCTGGCTTGCTAGCTTGCTAGCTTGCCAGCTTGCTAGCTTGCTAGCTTGCTAGCTTGCTAGCTAGCTAGCTAGCTTGCTAGCTTGCTTGCTTGCTTGCTTGCTTGCTTGCTTGCTTGCTTGCTTGCTTGCTTGCTTTTTTGCTTGCGCGCTCGCCTTTTCAGGTTGGCTTGCTTGTGTTACTTGTTTTGTGCTCCAAAAAAAGCAATTTGCTTGTCGCTTGCATGTTTGCTTGTGATTGTGCCCCTGTATGTGTGTCTGTGCCCCTCTCTCTCTCTCTCTCTCTCTCTCTCTCTCTCTCTCTCTCTCTCTCTCTCTCTCTCTCTCTCTCTCTCTCTCTCTCTCTCTCTCTCTCTCTCTCTCTCTCTCTCTCTCTCTCTCTCTCTCTCTCTCTCTCTCTCTCTCTCTCTCTCTCTCTCTCTCTCTCTCTCTCTCTCTCTCTCTCTCTCTCTCTCTCTCTCTCTCTCTCTCTCTCTCTCTCTCTCTCTCTCTCTCCTTAAAATACTGTCTTGTTTTCCTCACAAACAATTGTAGTCTGCCGCGGCCCTTGTTTCCTCTCCAGCGGTGGTGTGCAGTGTGTATCAACTAACAGTGTAGTGCACATGCAACTGTATCATGCACCCACTGTAGTTTAACGCGCCCCTCGGTTGTGCAACCTGGAAGTGTTGTGCAACCGTAGTTGAAAAGGGGAGAATCCAATAGGAACTAACACGTAGTTTCTGTTCTGCAAAAAATGACCGAAGATAGGTCTACTACAACGCTGCTGGCCTCAAAGGCCGAAGAATGTAGTGACTGTACAGGGTCCTAGTTAAATCTCAGTATTCTCAGCGACTCAAATGACGCAGTCCAGCATGTAGTGATCAATAGTCGATTGTCATCGATCTCGGGTGCTGCCAGTTGTAGGTTGTGACAGCGAAGGTAGTTGTTGAGTTGTAGTCGTTGTGGTGGAGTGAGGTCGGTCATGGTGAGTAGTGTGAAGCCGTAGTAGTGTGTGCTTTTGTGGAGAATGGTGGTGATTATCTGGTTGCTTTGTATTGAGAGTCGTGTAGTTGGTTGTGGTGGTTGAGGTGGTGAAGTAGGTCAGGTAGAAACAAGGGCATGTGGTAGTTCTTGTTCTTCAGGTTGTAGATCTCGGTGAACCTGCTCATGTCGTAGTCCACCTTGTAGATGTGTTGCGCGTGTCGTGAGGTTGGAAGGTAGTGTGGTGTTTGAGTGGGGAGCATGTAGGAGATGTAGTCCCAGATGACATGAAGTAGTTGTCCTGAGGCAAGATACCTCAGCAGTAGCTCCTGCTCAATGTGTAGTTTGACAACAACGTCGTGGTCAGGGTGACCAGTTGTGGTGTGGAATGAAGTGGTGTGGTTGTAGTGAACATTGCATGCTTCTGCCATTGTGATGCTTAGTAGTGTGGAGTCGTAGTGGCTTCCTCAGATCGAGTGGTCGACTGTACTCAAGGCGGTCAAGTGGTGTTGTTTGTTGTTAGTCGATACTCTTCAAGAGTAAGTGCTGTGACCCTTTGTCACTTGAGTCTGTATTTTCCACAGCGAGTGGAGTTGATGCTCGGTCGGGTGTAGTCACACCCATAGTAGCATCCACGCTCAAAGGTCCAGTGGCCATGGCTGTAGTAGGCACGAATGGACAAGTGTAGTGAAACACGGGGTACCTTAGTGGAGCAAAACAAATGGCTGTAGGCACGGGCAGACAATAAATGTAGTGTTGCCTGAGCCGCGTTACGTTTACAAATACTTGAGTTGGGGTACATGTAGTCAAAAAAGGTGATACAAAACGTGTAGTCAGCGCGCGCGTGAAAAGTGCCGCCGACGGAGAAAAATGGTGTGTTGTGAAACGGTCGTTGTTGTTGTTGGTTGTTGTTGTTGTTGTTGTTGTTGTTGTTGTTGTTGTTGTTGTTGTTGTGGTTGTGGTTGTGGTTGTGGTTGTTGTTGTTGTTGTTGTTGCTGCTGTTGCTGCTGCTGGTAGCTGCACACTCATGCTCAGTGACCGAACAAGTCGTGTGAGTGTGTCCTGTGTAGTGTACTTCGTTAAGATGTCTGCACTGTTGTGATCTTTGCTATTTGATAATGTTGTTCTTGATGAGGTCTTGTGTGTGTAGAGGAGCTTGAGGTAGATGTGTTTTGCTCGTTTGCTTGAACCTTGTCGTGTAGCTATGCTCTTGCCTGCTGTAGAGTCGCTGTGAATGCGTATGTTGATTGTAGTGCATATGTTTGTTTCCAGGAGCAAGGGTCTCAGGTGCAGTCCTTCATTCACTCCTGTGCAAATTGCGTAGAGCTCTGATTCTGCTGAGCTCAAAGCAACTGTAGCTTGAGTTCGGCTTCCAAATGCTATCGTTGTGTTGAGTAGTTTGATGTTGAAGCCTGATGTTGATTTGCGTGTAGTTGGGCATCCTGCCCAATCGGCATCAACGTAGATCTCAAGGTCGAGGCAGTTGTTGGTGTCAGAGTTGAGTGTAGTGCTTGGTTGCATTATGAGCTTGTAGTGCTTGGTTCCTTGAAGGTAGCGTAGTAAGTGTTTGACTCGTTTGTTGGAAAGTTCGGTAGGTGCTGTGAGGCCCCTTGCAAGTTCTTTGGTAGAGCAAGCAATGTCTGGTCGTGTGTAGGCTAGCCATTGTAGTTTTCCTACAACACGTCTGTACCTCTTGTGTTGTTGTTTGTCAAGTAGTGCTTCATCTTCCACTGTGGGCAGGCGTAGCCACAGGGTTGCACTTCTTGAGGCTTGCTTCCTCAATAATGGTGTTGATGTAGGAGTCGGCCAGTCCGATGGTGATGTGATCACCGGTGTGTTCGATGATTCTTCCAAGGAATTGTTGTGGTTGTTGTGGTTCAATGTAGCCAATGTGTTTGAGTAGTACTCGTTGTTGGATCGCCTCAAAGGTCTTGTTGACTATAGCTGGGTCGCCAAGAACACGTAGATCGTCAACGTACACCATGATGTAGCAGTGTCTTGTAGGCGAAATGTAGACGTTGGGTTAGTCGTTTGAAGCGTAGTTCTTGTAGGACTTGTGCTAAGTAGTCTTGCCATGCCTTTGGTGAACTGCGTAGTCCGTACATGGCTTTTCGTAGTTGCCACAGTTTGTTTTGTTGCGCAGAGTTTTTTTGGCAAAATGTAAGTTGGCTTTTCGTTGTGCTGTGAGAGTGGTGCGTGTAGGAATGCTGTAGATACGTCTCCTAGCCGTGCTGTCCATCCTGGTTGTGCTAGTTGTAGTAGAAGTATCCGTAGTATTTTGAACATTGGTGTAGATGCGTACACGGAGTCCTCGTCGTCGATTTTCTCGCTGTAACCTTATGCAACGATGCGTGGGCGAACTTGTAGTCCTTTCTCACGGTGTACCCATCGCGTAGGGATTGCTTTCCTTATTGTAGAGGTCAGGTGTGGACATGTCTACTTCTTCGTAGACTTCGTGTAGTTTCATTTGTGTTGCCTCTGTTTTCATTCCTTCCAGTAGTTTGGATTCGTCGAATCCTTCAATGTCAAGAACGATTGGTTGTTGTTGTTCGTCGGGGTCGTCGTTCGTGTGCGATTGGAGTGTAGTTCCGTCGTGTATTTCGATTGCTGCGATCATAATGGTCCGTTGTCGTTGTGATTGTGGTTCTGTAGTGTCTTGTTCGGTCGTCCTGACAGTAGTTCCTTCTTTCGTTTTTTGAGCCTTTGTTGGTTGCATTACTTTGTCTTGATTTAGTCGTCGTAGTGGTTGTGTTGTTGTTGGTGGTGTTGGTAGTGGTGGATGTCGGCGTGTGGTCAGTGATGTAGCCATTGGTGAGTCCGGTAGCTGCGAACTTGAAGATCCTGTCGTAGGTCTTGTCGAAAGTAAGAACGGTGCAGTAGTTCGCGCTTGTTTGCTCGGTGGTGGTTGTGGTACGTCGTCTTCAGCGTTAGTCTGTTGTCCTGCGTCACGTTGAGGTGGTCGTGGAGATTGCGACGGTGGTCGTAGTGCTGTAGTTTCCATAAGTGTCGTAAACTTCGGGTCGTAGGTGATACGTCTCGGTGACCATGGAGTTCCGGTTGTCTTGTTCCGTAGTGCGAGGTCGTATTTGAAGTCCGGTTGTAGTCTCCTCACCGTGCGTACTTTCGTCACTCCTTGTTCTGTAGCCACGTAGTTTTCACCTGTTTCGGAAACCTTACCTAGCCAGATGCGTTTCTGCATGCGTAGTTCGGCTTCAGGTAGACTCTTGTGCTGTGGTGGCATGTACAGTAGTGTTTCTTAGAATTCTACGATTGCTCGCTCGTAGTTGCGTCCCCAGCGTCGTTCGAAGCTGCTGTAGCCGTCGGAGTGTACTACGGCGGTTGATAGTCCACGCAGCGTGTCGTATGATCCATGGTAGTAAGGGATGTTTCACGTTGAGTGTGATCCCCGTAGTTGCGTTCGACTTGTGCCTTCAAGGTGCGTGTTTGGCCAAGTAGTGTTCGGTGTAGTCGTTCCCTTGGCTGTTACTGTTGTAGGCCGGTGAGTGTCGTACTGTCATGGATCCTAGTTTTCTGCTGTGGCTTTTAGTAGGTGTTGAGTGTGTCCTCGTTGTCGCTTTGTAGTATTCCATTGTGCGACCGCATTCCAGAATGAATGTTTGTAGGTTGTTGATCATGTAGTCCATCATCGAGGACTTGTCCGGAACGAGACATGCCGTGCACAGTTGTGTAGTTGCGTCAACTGCTGTATGTAGGCGAAGTCGACCTGAGTGACGGGTTGCCGTGCTCGTTGTGTTTTGTAGTTGCCTTGCCGTCCTCTTCCCTGTGCACAGGTTGGACACCAATCTCTGCAGGGAAGATGTGTGAGTTCATGTTCACGAACATGAACTTGCTGTGATGTAGGTTTGCGAGGTTGTAGCAGTCCTTTGGCTCGTTGTGCTTCTACGTGTGGTTCATCATCTGCAACGGTGTTGTCATCCATGTAGTGGTATCCTTCCTTCACAGTGAACCGTACTGTACCGGTCCATGTGTAAGGTAGGTGAGTGTTACCAGCTGTGTCCAGTCGTCCTTGTGTTGTTTGACTTGATAGAAGTTGTTGGGGGTGATTGTAGTTCTGGAAGGCTCAAGCAAGTCAATTGGTGGGTGTCCTCTGTTGGAATGAACATTGTAGTGTGTGGTACCAAGTGGTGTCTGGTCCAGTGTTCTCCTTGTCGTTCCCAGTAGTCTTGCTTGCCTTCTTGTTGTGTCGGTGGTCTAGTTATTTTGGATGTAGGTGCCAGTGTGTCAATGCTTGTTGGTTGTGTTTGTTGTGCTTTAGGCCTCCAAATCTTTTGTGGAGTGCGCATTGTGAGTGATGTCCTGGTTGTAGTTGTTGGTTGTTTTTCAGGTTGTGCACTTGAGCCTTGTCGTGCGATTGTATTTTTTCTTGTGATCCTTTGTGTAGGATTCATCTTTCCCTTAAACCTAGTTTCACCAACCCAGTCGTCACCGGGTAGTCGTTTGTGAAGTTCGGTTTTGGCAATCTGCTTCATGAAGTCTTGTAGTATCTGCGGTTCCTTGCCAGTTCTGACAACTGTAATTTGTCTCCAGTCGTCTAGTTGTTCTGTAGGTATTGGGCATCCGGAGTCTTCTGGTGTGAAGAGCGCTTTTCGTGGGCGCTTGTGTACTCGGATGGCGTAGTCACCATCGAGTTGCCAGTAGTCAGTGTTTCCTCCAAGAATCCTTTGTAGTCCTTGGTCAGTGTGAGTGGCAAGTGGTTGTCCGTAGTGATTGGTTGTATCACAGCTCTCATGACTCCGTCGTGGTCCATTAGTGGTTGTAGTTCGTGATCTTTGGGAATGTAGATCCGCCTGATGGCCAAGTAGAAGAGTTTTTCAGTCGAAGTAGTGGTGCTGTGTTGTCACCGTTTGAAAGTGAGCAGTGTTGTGTGTCCAGTTTCAGCTTGTAACCTCGATCCCGTAGTCTTGATGCGCTAAGGATCGGGTACTTCACGTCACAAACGTAGTAGGGAATCATGATCTTGAAGTTGTCCTTTTGTTAGGGCGCGTACTTGATTCCGTAGGGTCGAACTCGTTGTCGATGACCAAGTAGGCTTGTAGCTTGAATCTCCATTCATCGTAGTTGGAGTAGTCACCATTGAAGTATGGTGGTAGTTTGTACTTGTGTAGTCTCTGCACATCGCTTTCTGCCTGTGCTGCTGCTGTTGTTTGTAGTTTGTGCTGGTGGTATGCCTGCTAATGCTGCCTGTTGATCTCCTGCTGTCATGTCGTAGTAGTTGAGCATACTGTGGTGCTACTGTAGTCACTACTACTGGAGCTGCCCTTCGGGTAGGATCGCTGCCACGTTAAAGTACAAGTGCAAATGCTGTGTAGTTCTTATGACAAACAAATGTAGTCTGCCGCAGCCCTTGTTTTCTCTCCAGCGGTAGTGAGGCTCAAGGCCTGCAGTATGTATCAACTACCAGTGTAGTGCGCATGCAACTGTATCATGCACTCACTGTAGTTTACCATCTCTCTCAGTGTTCGTATTTAATTGCGTGAGGTCGTTCCTGCGAGCGTCTGCGTCTGCAAGCGAACGCGTGGACGTGCAGGCGGGTTGCGCGCGGCGCAGGAGTGCGGGTGTGCGGTGGGAGAGGCCGGCGGGCGTGGGTGCGTGCGTGCTTGCGTGGGTGTGCGCTCGCGTCGTGATTCCCTGCGTGCCCGTGTCTGTGTTTGTCTGTGTCTGTCTCTGTGTCTGTGTCTGTGTCTGTGTCTGTGTGTTTGTGTTTGTGTTTTTGTGTCTGTGTCTGCGTCTGTGTGTCTGTGTCTGTGCGTGTGTGTCTGTGTGTCTGTGCGTGTGTGTCTGTGTGTCTATGTGTCTGTGTGTCTGTGTGTCTGTGTGTCTGTGTGTCTGTGTGTCTGTGTGTCTGTGTGTCTGTGTGTGTGCCTGTGTCTCTCTCTGTGTCTCGGCGTCTGTGTGTCTGTGTGTTTGTGTCTACTTTTATGCGTGCGTGTGGACATGCAAAAGCTTAGCAGGACATTAGCAACGGATCAGAGAAGCGCTGGCAGGCGACGGGGCTGGCAACTGTTGGTCCCTTGCCGTAAGCCAGAGCGAATGTTGGCGAGACAAACGCCAGGAGTGGACTGTTGCAACACAACATCCTTAGGCGCCGGGTCGCTGCTCAAGAAAGGTGCGGCCGTGGGACTGGCTTGCCACACGTCTCGCCCTTCATGACATGACCCACAACCGCTTGAAGGCGTACTGGATCCTTGCCGTGGCCTCCCAACGCAGCACGCGTTCAGTTGCGTTGGGCTTGGGCTTGCGGCGGGGCTTCACGACGCTTCACCCACATGACCGGGATCCCCGTGCTTTAAGTCATGGGAACAAGGAATTGAAGTCCCTTGCCTTCAAGGTGGCGACAGCGATCTCCCAGCAAAGACGGCAGCTCGAATGGCAAGCAGCGTTGCAGGTCTTTTGGGCATATGTGCACCGTGTGCGCCGCGACGTGCTGATCCCGCCATTCAATGCTGCCATTGCAGCACCTCTTGCAAGCATTGAGGGGGTCAGCACCAAGTTGATAGGTTGCGCGCCAGTTGGGCATGTGATTCCGTCCGGCTGGCAGGCATGCGAAGTTGGCAGTTGCTGGCAGCTTGCGATGTCATTGATGGCTGACGCTTCCACCTTCGCTTTAGCACCCAATGTGCCTTGGCATTTGGCACGAGCTCGCTCGAGTGAGTGCTGACAGCGCAGGTCCGAGAGGATCCCGACAATTTTCCAGCATTCAGAGAACTGGGCGCTCTGAGGCTGTGACTGTGACAGCGCTGATGTCAGCTTGCCGGAGAGGACATCAGTGGCAAAGAGCGCTTCACATTTTCAAGCATTTTGCTGCTGATGGATCGGCAGATGCTGGGCTTCTCGGAATTGCCATATCCTGCACCTGAGTCCGCGCTTCCATGCATGTCTACTTCATTCTTGTGTTGTTGCAGTTCCATCGGTTGGGAATCAAGGCACTGCATGTGGCCACTTGTGGCAGAGCGCCTTGCATCTGTTAGACCTGTCCGACCGCCTGGGCGTCCGCAACCTGGCCCTGCAGAATGCCAGCATCCTGGCATGCGAAAAGGCGCGGCGCTGGGAGGCCGCTCTACATTTGCTGGAGGAAGCTGTGGGGTCCTCCGGCCTCGGGCTGTCTGGAACGGCGCTGACGTCAGTCACCGTGAACCTCGCGGTCTCCGCCTGCCAGAAAGCGCGGCAGTGGGGCGCCGCACTGCGCCTCGCCGCGCGCTTCGCTCGGTCGGCGGATGTGGTGGGGGAGACGGTGGCCATCGGCGCTTTGGGAGCCGCGCGGCGCTGGCAGGAGGCGCTGCGCCGGTTTCGGGCGCTCGAGGCGCTCGAGGCCTCGCCGTGCCAGATGGCTGCGGCTCACACCGCCACCGCCTTCAGCTTGGAGCGGGCCACGTGCTGGGAAATCGCCCTAGTCCTGGCCACACCGCTCAACCGGCGCAGTGCTGAGGCAACGGCGACCCATTGTTTCTAATTGCACATTTTCACATCTTTTGCTCAACATGTTTTCATCTTCCACCCAACTCCCTGAGATGGCGGCCATCGCAGCAGCTCGAACTGGCCGCTGGCAGGTGGCCTTGCTGATGGCGCAGAGCCATTTTGGCAAACAGCTGGCGGTCCAGTCCTGTGCTGCTTGGTTGCAACACATGGGATGTATGATGGTACATGATGCATTTGCTTGTGCATGTCTTTGCACAGGAGCAATCTGGTTGCTGGGGAGTGGATGTTGCTGGCTCTTCACAGCTGATCGACGCAGTACAGCGGTGGAAGGCACGGGGTTTTGCTTTTGCTGTCTCGGAGCCGCCTTTCGAGCTAAGGTGGATTTGGAAGGAGGCGCCTTGAGGGGCAGAGGGGAGCACGTAGAGATCTTGGTGCGCCCGGGGGCGGCGCCAAGCAACGCGGCTCGCTGCATATCATGGCATGGCATGGCATGGTCGCTCAGATCGCTTCATGGCAGTATGCAGAACGAGGCCATTTGGTGTGTGACAGCACGGGATTGGCTGGAGCAGAGATTGGTCAAAAGGCCGAGATGGCACATCTTTTGCCAGAGTTCAGGCACAAGCTTCTTCCAGTGACACTGACTGTAGTGTGGGTTGGCAGCTTTTTGATCACAGCTTTGGCATTATCTTCGCTCACCGCCTTCGGACCCCCCCCACCCCAAACTTCCTCACCTTCGCACAGCATGAGACACGTGAAGCGCGGTCAGAAATTTCGGAAAATATAAGGGAGGGCCATTTTTTTAGTTTTTTTCTTCGTTTTTTTTAGGAATTATTTTTGTTTTTCAGGGTGGGTGGCTTTTCGGCTTTTTGGCTTTTGTGGCTTTTACGTGGGCTTTTGTGGCTTTTGTGGCTTTTCATTTCGCATCCTCTGCATTCACAGTTCCTCTCTTTCGCATCCTCTGCATTGCCAGTTCCGCTGGCTTTTTGGCTTTGTGGCTTTTGGCGGCTTTCTGGCTTTGGCTTTTCGCATCCGCTGCTTTCCCAGTTGGGTTTTGGCCTTGGCTTCCTGCATCCTCAGCATCGCAAGTTCCTCTCTGGTGCCCCCCGCCACCCCCTTTCGATTAAAATGCACGCCTAATTGAATCATCACTTTTTCGATCATCATGCGACAGCTGCTTTTTATATTCTTTGGCTGCCATTTTACAGGGATTAGTTTGCCTGTGATTGAATCCTCACTTGTACCATGAGGCCTTGCCGCAGAGGAACTGATGACCCCCATACTGCTTTTTATACTTTTTTGGCCCTAATTGAATCATCACTTTTTCAATCATCGTGGGGGGGGCTGCCGCCCCCCCCCCCCAACCCCCCCGCTATTTTTTTGACTTTTTGCCCCTATTTGAACCATCACTTTTTCGATCATCATGCGACCGCTACTTTTTAGAGTCTTTGCCCCTAATTGTTCGATCATCATGGGGGGGGCTGCCGCCCCCCCCCCCCAACCCCCTCGCTATTTTTTGGACTTTCTGCCCCTGGTTGAATCATCACTTTTTCGATCTGCAGGGATTAGTTTGCCCGTATTTAAACCCTCACTTGTACCATGAGGCCTTGGCGCAGAGGCACTGATGCCCCCCCCGCTGCTTTTATTTTTATTTTTTTAATTTTTTTGGCCCATTGAATCATCATTTTTTTCAAACATCATCTCATCACTTTTTTCAATCATCATCCCCCCCGACTTTTTGCCTTTGATTGAATCATCACTTTTTCGATCATCATGGGGGGGCTGCCGCCCCGCGCCTTTAATTGAATCATCATTTTTTCAATCATCATGGGGGGAATTGCCGCCCCCCCACCCCCGCTACGTTTTAGGTGTTTTACAGGGATTAGTTTGCCCGTGATTGAATCCTCACTTGTACCATGCGGCCTTGCCGCAGAGGAACTGATGACCCCCCCGCTGCTTTTTTTATATTTTTTTGGCCCTAATTGAATCATCACTTTTTCAATCATCGTGGGGGGGCTGCCGCCCCCCCCAACCTCCCCGCTATTTTTCCTAATTGTTCGATCATCATGGGGGGGCTGCCGCCCCCCCCCCCCCCCCCAACCCCCCCGCTATTTTTTGGACTTTCTGCCCCTGGTTGAATCATCACTTTTTCGATCTACAGGGATTAGTTTGCCCGTGATTGAACCCTCACTTGTACCATGAGGCCTTGCCGCAGAGGAACTGATGACCCCCCCGCTGCTTTTTTAATATTTTTTTGGCCCTCATTGAATCATCACTCCCCCGCTATTTTTTGGACTTTTTGCCCCTAATTGAATCATCACTTTTTCGATCATCATGCGACCGCTACTTTTTAGATTATTTGCCCCAATTGTTCGATCATCATGGGGGGGCTGCCGCCCCCCCCAACCCCCCCGCTATTTTTTAGACTTTTTGCCCCTGATTGAATCATCACTTTTTCGATCATCATGGGGGGGGCTGCCGCCCGAATTCTGGTCAGTGTCGTACTGATCACCCATGAGATGCTAATCTTCTGCTTGGTCTCTTGCAGCTTTTCTGTTCTTGCGGTTGATGTCATCGATGCTCCCAGAATCCTGAAAATTCACCCTCGTCTTGACAGACTTTGCAGAGCTGCATCCTTGATCAGATTCTTCTTGTTCCCTTCGGTCGAGCATTGTCTCTTTCGAGTCTCGGTTGGCTTGTGGTTGAAGAACTCATCGAAGTTGCGATCCGGAATGGTCTGATCAATTGTGTCCAGCGGAGCACTGTCGTCCCTTCTCATGGAGTTCCTTTCCAGGCTTCGGACAGGATGCCGTGCAACTTCTTGTCGTTGCCTGCGTGGACCATGAAGGACATGTCTTGATCATTCTACCTGTCTACTGCACGGTTTCCCCAACTGTTGCAGGTGATGGCCTACATAGTTGTGACTTGGGCGGAGGAGCCCAAGGATGTTTTTGGTCTGTTGTTCCACTTGATGATGGTGTTAGCTCTGGCTGCTTTGGTGGAAGACCCTGGCCATAATCATCATGGTGATCAGACCCGCAGGCGGGACTTGCATTCCGAGGTTGACGCGCCTCAACTGTTCTGTGGTACTCGATCGTCCTAAGAGCATGCTGCTCATCGATTTGGCTGATGGTACCATAAGTCTTTCTCTCTGCCTGTCGTTGTAATCTCCATCAAACTTCGGAAAAACGAACCAACTCGAAACGTGTCTTGTCACTTCTGGGAGAGCGTCGTGAGGCGCAAGTAAGTTCGGAATTGATGACCTGGTAGAGCTTTCATCATCTATCTTTGTTCACACTCTCGACGGCTTCGCAAAGATGCGGGACATACTCTGCTCAATCGTTCCGTTCTCCATCGGATCAAAGACATGATGCCGGGAAAGGCACGCATACTGATGAGATTCCGAGCTTTTTGCACAGAGCCCGGGCATTGCGGCTTGATTTGTGTGTGGCTAAAAATTAAAGAGCTTGGGTTACGCGGCTTTTGTCTTTGTGGGTGGCCATTTGCCAGGGTTCCATTTTGGGCACCCATTGTTGACTCTACATGTTCTACACCTAAACCCTCAAAACTTAAACCCTACAAACCCTACAAACCCAACACCTAAACCCTAAAAGCCCTAAAAACCCTCAACCCCGAAACCTCAACCCTCAAACCCTAAACCCCCAAAACTAAAAACCTAAAACACCCTCAATCTAAACCCTAACAACCCGGAACCAACACCTAAACAAAATCTCAAATCTTTTACACCAGTTTCTCACAAGTCCAACCTGGTCGGTGACAAGCTTCTTTTTTGCAATGCGGAAAACGTGGAAATACCGGCACATTTGACTTGTGAGAAAAGGAGAACACACGTGTGAGAAAAAAGGGCTTCGCATGAGACGGCAACGAGTTTCGATCTCTGGGCGCCTTTGCCATGGGCCTCCGTCGGCTGCGGCGCTTGCGGCGC
Organism: Effrenium voratum; assembly: GCA_963377175.1. Classification (NCBI taxonomy): domain Eukaryota; class Dinophyceae; order Suessiales; family Symbiodiniaceae; genus Effrenium; species Effrenium voratum. The sequence goes on along the minus strand of CAUJNA010000141.1, from coordinate 219,577 downwards.
CTGGCGCGGGTGCGCCGGAGAGCCACGCGTGCCGCGAGTGCAGGTAGCTTGGTCGGCATGCGTGCACGCGGCATCGAGACTTTGAGCATTGAGGTCCCATGGCCAAAAAGTGTCACGTGCCGAGGCCTCGAAGCTTTGCCAAGCTCGTTCAATGCACAGGCGTGGCCCATGCTGCTTAGGCGCGACCTGCTTGATGCTCACAGTGCGTGCCATGCGCAGGATGTGAACTGCAAGGTCCAAGCCAACCTCGACAAGAGCCGGACGTTGGGTGCACAAAGTCGTCAAAATCACACAAAAACTGAGCAGCTCTTGGCGCGGACGGCTGCCCGGCATCACCAATGCTTCACCTGATGTAGCGTTTGTTTGTGTTTCCGCCACCAGTCAAGCTCCGAGACTTGAGGCAGTCAAGCGTGCATTGCCCCGGTATGCTCGCATAAATGTTCTGGCACCAGGACCCCCAGATTGGGAGACACAGACTCAATAATTTTGCAGCATGCTTGCATGTTGTTGCTGTCAACAGCCTTCATTGCAATATGTCCCCAGGACTGAGCTGGGGCCACGTGCAACGGCAACTGCAGCAGTCAGGGCACGTCTTTTGGCGCCCTAGCTTGCATGAGAAGAGGGCTGCTGCCTGCGTTTCTGCCGGGCTGCAGCCGCCAGAAGGCAATAAGCGTCTCGGACATTGGAATTCAGCCAGCACTTTATTTTTTCTGCCTTGCTTAAGCTTGCCTGAGGATCTACTATCGGGATGTTCACTTGCCTGAGCTCCTGGTGTTCAAGCCGATGGGCCAGTCACACACAGATGGCGTGGCTTGCGCGTGCAAGCGGCTTTTGTTTTTTGTTTTGCAAAGGGGCCTTCGTCTTCTGCCAGATGCCTCAGGAGCTCTTTGACGAAGGGGGCCTTGTCTTTCAGCAGAAAGCCTCCGCCTTCCCAGCCATTGCTTTGGCGCCGCCACCGGGGGCCCAAGTGATCGATGCTTGCGCGGCGCCTGGCTCGAAGACCTCCCAGCTGGCGGTTCCCTGGCAAAGCACTCAGATTTGATTCGCTACCTTCCAATACGCCTTTATCAAATTGGGCAAGCCGAGGCTATGATGAAGAATGAAGGTCAAATATTTGCATTTGACAGAGATGGCCGGCGATTGAAAACAATGATCGAGCTACTTCAGCGCAGGCATGTTTCTTGCGTCGAAGCGTGCGAGAAGGACTGGGTGGATGCACGTCAATGTTTGCCAATGGAAATCACATGCTGTTACTTTTTGCAGTGAGGACTTCTTGCAAGTATCTCCGAAGAATGCCAAGTATCAGCACGTCACCCACTTCCTCTTAGATCCCAGTTGTTCTTCCTCAGGGATGACTGCGCAGCAGCTCACGGGTGACGAAGTTGCGACGTTGACCGCCAATCAGCAGAAGGTGATCCGTCATGCTATGCGGTTTCCTGCCTGCCAACGGATCGCATACTCTACTTGCTCCATCCTGGACAAGGAGAACGAACTTGTTGTGCAGAAGGCCCTGGGCTCTCAATTCGACAGGCCTTCCGGCCCTCCCCCCCAGCCCCATGCGAGGTGTTGAGCACGGCCGAGGGCGCGCGGTTTCAACTGGAACGAGCCTTGCCTTGGCCACAGCCTTGGCATCCTGATGCATGTCTCATGTGTTGATTTGATTGGTTCACTTGTGCTGTAGAAATCTTTGTATGTTGTTTCTCAAGCCGAGGTGGCCCAGACGTGGCCTCCCGGTCTTCCCTGGGACGGAGTGCTGCGTGCGCAGTACTTGGGAGGACCAGACCATCGGCTTCTTCCTTGCCCTCTTCGTGCGCAACGAAACAGCGTGCAAGCCAGCGGCCCTTTTGTTTGGCTCCTTGGCCCTTTTTAGCAACTTGTTGGAAGCAAGATAGCCAGCTTAGCGGCTAAGCTGGCAAACCTGAAACCATTTGAAGGCATGTCTGGCTCGACAGCCTGCCGCTGCCGCTTGCTTGCTTGTCTGAGCAACTTAGTCCCGCCTTGCTTCGCAGGAGGTGTTTGGCTCATCTAGATAGTGAACATATTAGCTTGAGCTTGAACAAGCTAGCTTCACCGTGTCTTGGACAGATAAGACCTGTGGGGCTGTTGACGCCTGTGTGAACACCCTGCAGACGTCATCAAACCTTAGTTTGCATGGCGTAAATGCTCCGCTTGAAGCAGTTGACACTTGCAAACTGCTACATTGTCCGCGTTTCCTGAAGCACGGCGCCCATGGCAAGATAGGCACCGCAGGCTTGAGGCAGCTTCGGCCGTCGGGTTGCTTGCCAGGGGCCATGGCCTCAAGACCGCGCGGGCGACGCGGACGGAGTCCGAGCCCCAGCCTGCTCTTTGTGCCCGCACTTCCCACTTGCCAGGTCGGGACACAAAAGACCCAAAAGACCGGGGAGACCGGGACCGTGACAGAGACCGCGGAGATCGGGACCGCGGGGATCGCGGCCGTGGAGGACTGGACCTGCATCTTGCGCGGGATTCCTGGGCGTCGCCGGCAGTTTTTCAGGAAGGCCTCAGAACGACAAGCGCAGCCGTGGACGAGGCCACAGGGAGATGACCTCGGCACCAAGATGTAGTTGCTGTCAGTGTTGCGTGCTCAAAGGCTGAAAGGGGGCACTCCTTGCATGGCACATGCCGCAGGCAGCACTGGCAGAGATAGGAGGCCGTGGCGAAATCCAAACGTGTCACAGCACGTCAAACGGGACCTCTGCTTCTGCAGGCCTGGCTCTCGCAGGCGCTCACGAGGAGAGGGAATGTGTCACCGAGTTCTTGCCCTGTTCGCCCGAAGCGTGCGTCATCTGCCAGGAGCAGAAAATAAGAGCCGAGGCAAGAGCCGAAGCAAGAGCCGAAGCAAGAGCCGAGGCAAGAGCCGAGGCGAGAAGAGCAGAGGCAGAGGACACTTCCAAATGGTGAAGTGGCACTGCCACATGGTGAGAAATGCCAAATGAGACCCATGTGAGACCACATGTGAGACCCATGTGAGAGGTCGATCGTTCTCTCCGCATCTCGAGGAGAGCTGAGCTTCAAGGGCCTCCTGGAGGCAAAGCGCGCCAAGCGAGACCGCGACGGCCGCAAGGACGGATAGATGTGGGAAGGTGTTGTGCAGATGCCGCTACGATATATTCCAGCATTTCTCCAGGATGTTCGATTTTCCCCAGGAAGTTAAATTGTGAAGGTGTTCAGAATCTAGCCTAAGCAGATCTAATTTGCTTAGAATATAAGCCAAACTTATGCTTGGATAAGCAACATTTTTCAGCTAGGATCACTTCCTGGACTTTTGCTCAGAAAGATCCCCTGTTCCTGGACATTCCGAGACCCCGATTTTGACAATTTCGAAGCTTGGACAAGCGTCCAAGCAAGTCTAGTTTCCTGTAAAAGGTTCCCTGCGAAAATCTTCACGCCATCTACGAATGAAAGTGGGCGAGGACAGCTCCAAGCGGAAGCGCAGGCTGGGCTGAGGGAGCATCCGCATTCCCTGTGAGTTCCAAAATTATGTGGCGGCCCGTGCCAGGAGAAAAACGGAAAGCGAGCCCGAAAAGGAGACAGAGGAAGCAGAAGAGGATGGAGACGAAGCCGAGGATGCAGAGGATCAGGATAAGGAGAGCGATGAAAAGGCTGACACAGAAGTAGAGGAGGACGAAGAAGAAGTGGACGAGAACGACGAAGCAGGGGACAAGGATGAGGATGAAGAGCAAGAAGACAAGGACGATGAGCAAGATGAAGATAAGGAGAACGAAATGGAGGACAATGAGGATAAGGACCAAGACTCGCCTGAGGCAGAGCCAAGCAGATGCCGCATGAACTTGGAATTTTGAGCACCCCCATTGGCTCTACTTATTGCGTTCTGGTTTGGCCAACTTGATCAAGCGACGCATACCCTGAGGGCAAGGAGGAAGCCGCTGAAGATGGTGATGGCAAGTTTGAGCACTTGGATGCTACTGAACTTGCGAGCTACTGGCAACAGGACGCGAGCACATCGATCTTTCGGGGCATGCGACTGGCAGCCATTTGCAGCCTGAGGAGAACCAGGAAGATGAAAAGGATGCGAGCGAGGCCAAACTTGGCCAAACTTGGCCAAGCTTACTTGGCCACATTTGGCCACTCGCGGTGTGGGATTGTGCACCGGCCTGCTCCAGGCTGAAGCTCCCGCACTGGCAGCAAGACCTAAGGCCCGGAGCTGAGGCTGAGGCTCCAAAAGTTGGCATTGAACCTGTCGGATCTGCCCAGTCCTGAAAGGTTAGAACGGGAAGGTAAACCTTTTTGGGTTTCAGGACGATGTTTCTTTTTTTTTTTTCCTTTTCATGCATGGCAGCATGTATACAGCTGGCGTCGCGCAGGTCCGGCCGGCGCGACGGGCCGCGCCCCCGCCGGATCCGAAGGCAAGCGCCGGGCAAAAGGTCGGCCGCGACGCCGCGACGCCGCGACGCCGGGCCGCGCTGCGTCAGGAGCGCGAGAGCGACAAGGACGACAAGGACGAGAAGGACGAGAAGGACGAGAAGGACGAGAAGGACGGACTCCCGCCAGTTGAACGGCGCACGCCCAAGGACTCGTCCCATGCGTCCACTGCCAGTGAGCAGCCTGGTCCTGAGCTGTGAGCTTGGCTTCCCGCGGTTCAGAAACACGTGAGGCCAGAGACATCCGCGCGGAAAGCGAGCACAAGACCGGGCTGCCCGGGAAAGTTGTGTGTGGAAGTTGTTGGCTCATGGGCTATGCGTGGCGTTGAGTCATGTTGAGTCGTGGCGCAGGAAGAGGTGAGGGACATGAAAGGGTCCGAGTGAAGCGCACCTCGGCCTCACCATGCCCTTTTGCTTTCGAAGCCTATGGCTGGTTTGCTTTCCGAAGGCAAGCGAAGGCGAAGGCTGGCGGGCTGCATGTGCGCGTGCTGTTGTAGAATGAATGTCGCATTCGGCAATCCACCACTTTCCACAAAAATGCAGTGCAGCCGCTACGCTGCTCACAGGAAAAGACGTGTTGAGGATGGCGAGCGCAACAAAGGCACTGACAACGAAGCCAGGCTCTTGGAGCCAATGAAGCACTCAGAGTGGTTGGTTTCTGATCTGTTTGGCTTTAGGAGAAAAAGCCTTCGGACCACGACATTGCCAGGGCCATAGGCTTCCGTGGCGATGGCGAAGTTTGGCTAAGTTCGATCTGGAGCCTGCAGGTCGCAATGGTAGTGGCTGCTGCGGACGAGCTCGCTGCTGATGAGGCCAGGCTCGAGTTTTATTCGTTGCTCTGCTTATGCGCAGGCTGAGCACACGCATGAGAGCCGCAAGACAGAGTCGCCGGAGGCCCGTAACAGATCCCGTAACCCACCGATGTTTGCAGTGAGCGAGAGCCGATTGGAATCGAGTCACGGGGAGCTAATCGCTTTTGACTTGGGGGCGCGAGTGGTTGGGATGGCACCTCGATTAATCTGCGCTCACTGGATGACCACGGCGCTGCATTCAGCGGGGCTTGATTTTACTATACGTGTGCTAGTCATCGAACATCATAAAAGCAGAAAAGCACAAAAACAAGCCTCGTGTTTTGGCGGCTGGCTTCGGCATGTTTCCGTTTGCTTTTCGTTCCCGTGTGGCAAAATACACTCAGAGACCTGAAAGAAAGTGCGGCAAGTGTTTTTTGCGCAAGTAAATGCCAGCCATGGCACCTGGCAGGTGTCGGACGGCCGTTGCCCCAGACTTTTCCCGGACGCGGAGTGCGTGCTGAGCTGAGCTGAGGTGAGAAGGCCTCCGAGAAAGAGGCCGAGGCCGAGGCGTCAGCGGACGAGGCGGCCGAGAGTGAGGCCAAGGCGAGCCAAGAGGAGAAGCCCGACGAGGCGGCAAAATCTGTGGCCATGTTTTCGGATAGCCCGCAAAGTCCGACGAAAGTTTTCGGGTTAGGCGGAAGAGAAAGAGCTCAGCATGCGGGTGGCAGCTGAAGCGAACGTCACGGCCCCATGGCCCAAACAGTCAACTGGAGCGCGATCCGGGCTGAGGCCTTGATCCGAGAGGTCTACCAGCGCCAGAACCCGGCCAAACTTGGGGAGGTCCTTGGGCATTTGCCGTGTTTGCCGGAGAAAGGGCATGCCTTGAGATTTCTTTTGCTATCGGGCGGTTTGGAAGCGGTTGAGGCTTCAGTAACTTTAGGCTTTGGCCGGAATGCGACAGGTGAGTGCTCTCCTCGCCAAGTACGCAGGGGCTGAGCCAGAACTTCAGGTGCTTTTGCATCGGTGTGCAAGAATCCCTACTGAAGGCTGGCTCTCTACGAGCGCGTTTGCGAGAAGTACGGGGACGGTGTCACGAGCGGTCCAGCGAGAGAAAGAAAATCCCGAGAGGTTCAACCTGGAAGTTTGCGCAAATTGAAATCGCAGGAGACGCCCCAGGACATCGAAGTGATACTTCAGAAGGCGCCCCGGCGCAGCGCATGGCTTGGCGAAAATGGGCTTAAATTGATCGAGGCCGCCCAAGAAGTGGCCAACAAGAGGGCTGACCCGGCCTTAGTCGCGTGGCAAGGGCCCGAACTGGCGCTCGAATGCTTGTGAAGTGTTTCTCCAGCTCGAACTGGAGAAGCGCAAACAACACAGCGATTCGGGCGAAAAACGGATGCCAAACGATACTAGAGAAGAAGGTTACGTAAGGTTACAAGGGCTGTCCACAGTTTTGCAACTCAACCTCGAGCTAGAAGCATCAATGCTCAAACTGGTGCTGCTACTAAACCGCTTTGCAGCAATTCACGAACAAATACTATTACAACTAGTCCTCCAGCACTACTCCAATGCTAAGTGTTAAAAGCAGGGCACCAGGGTTTAGGCTGTGTAGGGCGTGATTGACTGATTGGCCGGCTGCCTGAGATCCAAGCTTGGCCAGCCGTCCTCGTCTGACTTCTCCTAAACGTTTCTTGTCTGACAGTTTTCTTTATATTTTTCAGTAGGCCTCAGCACATCCGAATTCTTGGATTCACGAATGCACCCCCTTGAATCCTTGAATGCCCGGTATTAAGGAATCTGGATCCAAGTAGACCTCAAAAGTCCCCAGCATTCAGAAATCTATATGAGAGTGATGAGAAACCTGAATCCCAGTATGAAGGTTTCAGGGGGTGCATTCACGGATCCAAGATTTCATGCAACAGTCCCCCGGCAAGCTTGGATCTTGGATCCAAGAAATCCAGTTGGCAGTCCTAAGAAACCTTCATGGCGGTAATTCTATTTCTGGCGCGCCCCTTGCATGTGTAACATGCAATGCATGTATATGTTATGGACCTATCTGCAAAGAGTTTAGGCAGACGGTGGCTTTTTTTCTTTTGCTTCCCGAGGCGCCCGAAGCAGCGCCCGCTTTGGCGGCCCGAGCCAAAGGTGCGTCGAAGCCACCGCAGCGCGCCAGCGGCAGCGAAGTCCTGGGTGTGGCTGTGCCCCGGCCGACCTCATTCGACTCAAGTTCGACTCAAGTCGCTGCGAGAATTGGACCACTTACATCTTAGGGCCTTCCGCAAGGGCTGAGAGTTTTGTGCAACTTCGGGAAGCTTTACCATGGAGAATGGGCCCTGTCACAAATCTGAGGACACACCAGAATCTCCTGAGAAGCCACCGGACGAGGCACATCATGGCTCTGCAAATCACATGGCTTCCCTGGTTTGCTCAGGTTCTGGCTGCGGCGATGGAGGAGGCATGGCTTTGGGCAGTGAGTGGCAGTTGGCACCACAAGCCCTGCAAGGTGGATGGTCATGAGTCAGGGTCGGAGAAGTCGAAGTCGAAGGAGTCAAAGAAGTCGGAGAAGTCGGAGAAGTCGGAGTCGGGCAAGGGCGAGCCAGAGAAAGGACCGCTCCGTTCCTCCGCGCCCGGCTTCAAATCGCACTGTCGCACTGTCGCGCTTTCGCGCTTTGCGCTAGGCCGAGGGAAGGCCAGCTCGGTGGACGACGTCTCTGCCCCGTCAGAGCCCCGGGCCCCGGGCGGGTGCAAGCCGAGCGAGCTGCAAGCCGAGGGCCGAGCGAGGGAGCTGTGGCTTGGAGTTCTCTCGTTCTCACCTAAGGCCCAGACAGGGAGTGAAGAGAGTCAAGCGAAAGCGAAGAAAGCGAGTCCCGCGCAAGCATGAGCGGGACACGCGTGAGGAAGAACTTTCAAGTGAGAAAGCAGCCAGACGCAATTAGTTACCATCAATTGCGGCATAAAGTAGATGTGTATTTTTGCAATACGCGTATAGATGTGCATGAATGTGCATGTGCGAAGGCATGTCGTGTGAGCTTTTTCCTTTCGCTTTTTTATGCTTTTTTTTGCCCATTTGGAGAGGGTACCTGACAGCAACGCAAGGATGGCTACGTGCCAAGGAAAAAGGCACGCGTGCCGGTGAAGGCAGGGAGGGCATGCTTTGCGTTGGAGGGCCCGAGCGGTTTGCGTCATACGCTTGTCCTCAAGTTTGGGTGGGCAACTCGTGCGAGACGAGCCAGAAGCTGCATCAGCGTAAATGCACTGCATGGCAAAGCTGAGGCAGACTCGGAAGAGAGGTCTCCAGAGCCATCGCCAAAGTCAGTAGCAAAGTCTCCAGAGCCAAAGTCGCCAGAGCCGGTGCCAAAGTCCGAGCCAAAGTCTCCAGAGCCGAAGTCTCCAGAGCCGAAGTCTCCAGAGCCGAAATCTCCGGAGCCAAAATCTGCGGAGCCAAAATCTGCGGAGCCAAAATCTGCAGAGCTGAAATCTGCGCAGAAGAAGGCCGGAAGTCGGAAGGGACCAAGAGCACTCTTTGGCATGCTTTGGCATGCCACGAAAGTTGGGCGTCTACCCAAGGGCCTTCTTTGGCTCTACGTGAAAATTTGCACGTGTTGCTCAAGAGTCTCCTTTGATTCCCCAAGGTCTCCTCACGGCACCAACATTGGGTTGGGCGGGGGTTGTAAATTGGCTTCCATTTTTCCATCGCGTGTTCCTTTGCCAACGAAAGGCGATCCATCATCTTGAGAACCTCCCCCCCCCCCCAGCTAGCTTTCCCCATGCAACCCCTTTGTGCCATCTCAGAGGCCTGGACGTCGTTTCTCTTGCATGAGCACGCAGGATGCCAGCTCAACGCCTACAAGGGACCATGCCAACAGCCAAGCAGGCTGGAAGTTGTTCCTTGCCAAATTGTCAAAAGCCGAATTTCTAGCCGCCGTCTTTCCCCAGCTCTGCAAACTGACTCGTGAGTGAGCCGAAGGTGACATGCTCCGAGGCTCTTCGGTTCTTTGCACTATGTTTTTATTTGGGGCGCTCGCTTCGAAGCGCGCATGCCTTTGAAGTCCTAACAAACCTTGGAAGCCTTCGAAGGATGGGCTTTGCTCGCTTTGCTTTCGGCTCCAGGCCGAGTCACGGGCTTCGCCAAGAAGTCCTCGGCTCCTCCGCCGGCGCCGGGCCCGCCGCCGGCCGGGCCGCCGCCGGCCGGGCCGCCGCCGGCCGGGCCGCCCAAACCCGCACCGCCCCCGGGCTACTTCCCAGTGCGCCCAGGCGGGGACACTGTGACACGTGACATTTCGAATCCTCCACAACCTTCGGGCTTCCACGACCTTCCCTGACCTTCCATGACTGTCATGACCTTCCGCGACCCGGGCTTCCTGAAGACCCAAAGCTAAGCCATGTCCGAAATGAAGGGAACTTGTGGAAAGCTGGCGCGTTGAAGTTACATGTTAACAAGTCAGTGGTTAGCTAATCAAGTCTGATGGAAGTCGGGTAATTCGCATTAATTCGCAGTGTCTCCAAATCTAGCAGTTTTGGAACAAGCTGCGTTTGTTATCCTGTGGCCTGGCTTGCAAAAGCCGAAGCTGAGCCGGCAAACAAAATGACGTCCAGATCTCCAAGGGACTAGGCGATTGACATTCTGTTTGGCTTCGCCCCTGTCAGCATTTGGTCTCGCAATTTGTGTATGGCAGTGCTCGTATTTTTGCCACAAGGCATTGAATCATTGCCACAAGAAGGCTCAATGCAAAACGTGTTTGGGTCAGTACGGCAAACAATACCCCCTTCCCCGCTGCGGATTCTGCGTGTGAAGGTGTGGCTTGCGTCTCACAGGTGCCAGTGCTTCCGATCATGCATTATGCTGTTTGTCTAGTCTCTCCATCTAGATCAGGTAGTTGTTAAGTTTGTTTTTCTTCTTTTTCTGAGCGCATTCGCAGGGCCTCCGCCCAGCGTGCCGCCGCCGCTGGGGCCGCCCCCCGGGTCCTGGGCGCCCAAGGCAGCGGCCATGTCCAAGCAGGCGGCAAAGGCGGCAGCCAAGGCCAAAGCCAAGGCCCAGGCAGAGGCGGCCCAGGCGGCCCAGGCGGCCCAGGCGGCCCAGGCGGCCCAGGCGGCCCAGTCGGCCAGCGCGGCCAACGCGGCCAAAGCGCAGGCCAAGACAAAAGCCAAGCCAGGCCGGGCCACGAAATAAGGAGAACATGGGAAGATTGAGAAGACACGAGACTGTTCCAGGCGAGTGTCCAGTGCTGGACGTTGGTCCGGAGAACTCGTCCTCTTATACCTCCTCCGAGCTGTCGGAGAGCGAGGAGGTCGGGTTGCCGCTGCCACCGGCCGCGCGACAGCCCCAGCAACTTCCTTGTTCTGGCGCCGGGCCTTACCCGTGCAACTGAATCAGTTTGCATGATTTTGCATGCTGCATGCTGCGCGTCGCTGTCCAAATTGATCGCTACGAGGAAGGCTATGGCCACCATTGGTGCGAAGGCCGGGGCCGGGCAGTGACGTCGTGCGGTGCATTGCGCGTTCAGTGATTCAGGCAGCTCCCAAGGCAACCACGGCGAAGCCCGGGCCCCTGGGAAACGCTGAGCACAGTCCTGGAGCAATTCGGGGCACTGAGCCGAGGAAGTGCCAGAGCGTCAGCAGCGCAGCAGCCTCGGTTTCAGTGAACTTTCTCTGCCGATCGAGTGATTCAGAGATGCCACCCGAGTCCGACGTGAGCAGCTCCGAGTCTGAAGCGGAGGCGTCGCAGAAGGCCGTCGCAGGACCTACACGCTTCCAGTCGAAATGGGTGTTTGCACCCAAGGATCCGGCAGTGACACGGCTTGCAGGAGTGAGGTTGTCGCCCACAATCTCCCCGCCGCGGCTTAGAGAGGCCCTGTGGGTGCGGCTTCCCCACACAAGCGTTGCAAAGCCGGGCAGGTCATGGCAGGGAAAAGGAACGTCGCGAGAGCCTCATAAATGCCAGCCGGATTCGGGCCAAGTCGCCAGCACGAGCACTGGCAACTTGCTGCCCAGGATATGGCGATACTGGATCGGTATCATGAGGCGTTTGGTCACACACTGCATGGGGCCCCACAGCCAGTGCCTGCAGGTATTTTGCAGCTGACGTCGTAGACTCGACCTGCAATGAACGCGGAGACAACAAGCCAACGTGGTTCTGCTGCATGTATTGTGCCTTTGGGGGGCGCACGAAGTGGCGCTTGCACACCTTAGTATGGCATGCGGCCATGTGGTGTGAAAGGTTTGGCGAAGGGTCATGTAAGTTTCATAGGCACAGCTTAGTGGAAGGCAGCATGGCAGCATTGATGGGAATTGGCCACTTGTAGCGAGTTCCGTTGAGCTATGCTTCATGGATGACGGCATTGACCTTGACCCAGCAATCCGTCAAGCAGCGTCCTGACCACTTGGCAGTGAGCTACCTCACGCTGGAGCGCACCGTGGGCTGGCTGACCTACCGGCAGGCGAGGGTCTCGAAAGCCATGTGTGGCATGCGGCATTTTACGAGGCAGTTTGGGCATTGTCTCTTTCTTGTTTGCGTTGGCTAGTTGGCTAGGTATGGTATCTTGCTGGGCTGATCGCTCGTTGCCTCGGCGGCAGCGTCTTGGCAGTGGCCATCGACGATGGTCCCTACCTGGCATTGGCAGAGCTTGCTGGCTGGCGCAGGCTCCCGAATGAATCCTTCCCTGCGGCTGCGTGTTAAAGTTCCGTTCCTGTCTTCCTGTCTTTTTTTCGTTTTTTGTTGCTGCTTTTTGCTCCGGTTTGGTAGGGGCATGGTCCTGGTGCCCTTGGATCCGCACGACCCCGTGGCGCGGCTGCGGCACGTGGCCGCCGAAGCGGGGGCCTCCTGCATCGTGACCAAAGACTGGGGCGATGCAAAGCGACTCGTCAACCGCCGATGCCAATCGGCGCTCGTCGTGAAACTGCAAACTGAGCATTTGGGAACGCAAGAGTCTGAAGGCCCCATGCGAACCAACTAAGGAAGTTGGCAGATGCTGCTGAGGTGGAAGTCATCGATCTGAGCCTGGCAGTGCCCCTATCCGAGCTCTCAGAGCAGGAGCTGCAGGAGCCGCATGAGCAGGACCCGGAGCCGGAGTGTGACCCCGAATCCGTTGCATACATGTGGCCCGGCGTGGCATGGCCGGGCTTGCAAGTGAGTGACTTGAGCTCAGGTGGTTCACGAGCGGCTCAACGGGGCAACCCAAGGGGGTCTTGATATCTCACCGAGCTTTCAGAAACTGGCGGCTTGATATCTCAATTGGCTTTGGCAGTTGCACTTGTAGGCCAGAAAGTCAGTCCTGCAAGCTCTGACGTGCCGAGGTGTGTAGTCAAAAACCCACCTCAGCGCATTACAGAGAAAAGCGTCGTGCTGATTGCATCCGCGTCCACGTTCGATCCATCCATTGGCGCCTTGGCAGTTCCATCAAAGCTGCAGTGAGGTTGTGGGTCAACTCTTGCCAGGCTGACAGATGTCCCCTTGCATATTGCCGCGTTTCATCAGACCCACCCAGATGCACACCCGCCCGCCCCCACCCACGCCCCACACAGACGCAGACACACATACACAAACACAGACAAGGACGTCTGAGACGCACGCACACACAGACACAACACATAGACACACACACACACAGAGACAGCCACAGACGTACACAGGCGTGGCGGAGACAGCCACAGCTAGCCAAAGCAAGGAAGTAGACGAAACAGACCGCAAGCGCAACCAAACATTCCTGAGCAAACTGAGGAGTGACAGTCGAGTAAGGATGTATCCCACGCCGTGTCTTGCAAACGTCTGTCATACAGTCATACAGGTTTTGGAAAGTTCATCCGGGTCGCTCAATGCGTAATGTTGGACCTGCTTTAATTTGATCCCCCCCCCTCCCCCCCCCTGAACAATGGAACCAGTCAGCGGGACCCTGTTTAGGCAAACCATGGGGGTCTGGGTGGGACTTTCAACTTGATTTAGTATTGGTAGACTTGAGTTTCCGTTTGATTTAGTATTGCTGGAGCTTCCTTTTGAGATCTGGAACTGAGTTTCCATTTGATTTAGTATTGCCGGAGCTTCCTTTTGAAATTTGCTCCCAAAACCAGTTGAACACTAAAGAGGACCCCAAAGCAATCACATTAAAGAGGATCAGGGTTGGTTGTGGGCAACCCCCTTTGTGTGATTGATTCACCTTGCTTTCTTGTAAAGAAGTTATCATAATTTTGATGGTTTGGGCACAACTTGCAAAATGGATTTCCTAGACCTCAGGCTAGCTCAGAACCAGCCTCCAGCTCAACATCAGCTAAGGCTTAGTCTAGCTTGAGCCCGACCTGAGCCTGCCCAGACCAGAGAGTTGAAAACAAACAAGCCTGAACTTCTTTTTGGATTTTTTTGGGGGAGGGGAAAAACTTGCAACAATAGCGGACCCCTAAAACAGTCTCAGGATCCTGAATTGCAAAAATATGTTTTACAATAGCGGCGACTTTCATTAAAGCGGGTGTAATATTCCGCCCGAGGACCCCCCAGTTGAGGTGGCTCACACACACGCACACACTTAAACTCCAAATGGAGAGTGCTAATCTTTCGAGTACAACTGATGAGTCTCGAGTACAACTGATGAGTCTCGAGTGGGCGTAGGTTCGGCTTGCATTCACTTGTTTTCCGTCTAGCAGCGAACACGTTACCCGAAAGAACAAGAAGCACAAACAGCGCCGCAACCAAGGGGGCCAAAAAGACATTTGCAAAACTGGTGCAGGTACACATCAAGGCGCCCCTTGATGCATCCAGTCATCCTCGATAGCTTCGTTGGCGTGGCTACGAGGAGACCGCCACGCCCCCTGCTGAGAAACCGAAAGGGTGGTGACAGGGCATTCTGTCACTCCGCACACACACACGCTAGTTACAATTCCGAGAGAGGGCGCTGATCAAGTTCGAGTCCACGTGTCGAGTGGGAAGCTGGACTCATGCTTCAAGAGTTCGAGCGACTAGGTTTGAAAACGTTGCCGGCGGGAACACAGCGAGAAACGCAAGTTGATCAGACT
>CAUJNA010000141.1:165383-200383 GCA_963377175.1 Effrenium voratum | reverse complement strand
CCATGTGTCACCAAACGTGCCAGTCAACCGCAAAACAATCAATCCAACACTCGCAGCGCACGCAGCACCGACCGCGGCGGTTTGCAGCCAGACGCGACACAGGTTTCGATGCAGGTCACTCCAATCAAATTCAAGATCATAGGGAGGTGAGGCAGGTCGTCAATCACCATCTGCGATCAAGGATGTTGACGAAGAAGACAATCCAGCATGCATGAGGTCAGGCGATCTCGAAAGGAAAACTGGGCGCGGAATGTTCGGGTGCGGATTGTCGAGTCTTTGGTATCCTCTGGTGTGCCAGTCACGATATTGCCATGTATAAAAGGATGCATAGGAGACCGGTTGGGAGAAAGAATCCAGAGTGGCGCCTCCCGTGCTGTCACGAGGCCAATACACTTCGAAGTGGTAGAACCTGCGCCATTCCCGATAGGTTGATGTGCTATCCGGAGCAGGTCCCAAAGTGGAATCAGCGACAGGTTGCCACGGACCTGGTACATAAACTCGAATCCACTCAACTCTTGTGTTTGCAGGGCCATTCACGATGTCATACTCAAAGTAGCGCGGGACGGACCATCTGTCAGTGCCAAATATTGTCGAATTGAACATAACAGCCGAATCGGCCTATATGAGACAAAAGGAGTCTGCGAAAGCATGGACATGGAGATAGCACAACCCAAGGCAAGGCAACCCAAGATCAAGCATCAAGCGAATCGGACCATGTAGCTCAGTGTCACCGCATGTTTCCGGCAGCAATGACATGAATGGAAGCAATCAATCAAAAGGTCATAAGCAAAGCACTCAAGATGGAAAACTCAGCAGGCTCGCCGCAATGTTTTGACCGACATTCCGTCCAAGCATCAATCAGACTCGTTCCACTCAAAATTGGGATCATAGCTCGGTGGGGGAGAAGGTTCACGCCACGCGCCATCTGGAACTGAAGACGCCGACGAGGACGAAACTCCATCAGACACGAAATCTGTCGATCCAATGTATGTACGCGGGACACCAAGTCGTTGATAACCACGCGTGTGCCAATCCCGGAATTGCCATATGTAATGGGACGCGTAAGATACGGGCGTAACATTCGGATCTGCAGTGGTGCCTCCGGTGCTGTCACGGGGCAAGTACACGTCAAAGTGGTAGACCCTGCGCCATTCACGATATGTGGAAGCGCGGTCCGGAGTTGGGCCCAAGGTGGATTCAGCCACAGGCTGCCACACGCCCGGTGTGTAAACCCGAATCCATTCCACGCCTCGCTCAATGTGGTACTCAATTTAGCGTGGCAACATGACAACCGAATCAGTCGCTATGTCACTATTGCAAGGGCAAATGAAGCCAAGGGGTCTGCGGTGTAACAATCATGCCATGACCAACATGTACGCCATGTACAATCTGCAACAACTTTTCAAACTAAAGACTGGACGAATCAGCAAAGTCTGTAGTGTACTGCGATAATGTTTCACCGCCGCTGGTGACGCGCGCATCTGCAATGGAAATGTCCTGGTTGACGTCGACACAGGGAGAAAGACATTTCCGTCCATGAGGTAGGAAGGCATGGCAGTAATGCTTGCATCTTGTGGTTCTGGACCGTGTTGCACGAGTAGCCCTTTTCGAAGCGAACACAGTGAAGGGCCGCCGAGAATACCGCTCATCAGAGATTGATGTTGTTCGAGTGCGTTTCGGGGAACGTGTGAGACTGCGGTGATCTTCAGCATGAGATGGGTCAGCTCTGCAAACTGAGCGGCGTGTGTGCTCAGAGACCATAGTAGCCGGGCATGACTGTCCTCGGGGAGAAGGGGTAGAGGAAGTTCGCAATGAGGGCAAGAACTGTGGATGAAGCATCATCGGTGGCGGTGGTGGTGGTGGTGGAGGAGGAGGAGGAAGTAGTAGCAATTGTGGTGGAGGTGGAGGTGGTGCCGTCAATCGAAATGGTCTGTCAGGCAATGTGCCGGCCGGGTGGTTTGGTCCGTGATGCTGTAACCACGTCGGCTGCGCTCCATGGGTCCAAATTATGAATGTGTGCACATTTTGCTCCAGCATGATTTGAACACTCATGTCCGCAAAACAAGGCAAGACAACTACAAGGTCAACGCAATGCACCACTCGAAAAGAATTTTGACGGCTCCAAGATTGCAAAGTCATCTAACTGCGAGCCTCAAGTCGCTGGTAGACCTTCCATGCCTGCTTGACTTCCTCAATGGGTTTCTGAAGGAAGCGGGCGATAGTCTTGTAGGTGGGCCTGGAATCCTTGTCCTTTTTGCGTCTCCATCTCATCCAGCTCACCCTGTGTCCATGCCGTGAATGGTTCGAGATAATCATTGCGGAGGGCAATGGTGAATTCCTGTAGAAGTTCACGAGGCCCATGGACCACCGTCGGCGATGGACGGAACGAAGAAGCACCGGGATGTGGACGGACTGAACCGTCCGAATCCGAATCAGGCGTAGTAGACGAAGCTTGCCCCGGTGCACGATCGTTGCGTGCGGCATTAGGAGCGAGAGGTCTTGGTGGTGGTAGCCGGTCCACCAGAGTCTCTGGGCGTTGACCATGGTTGCCTCCTGGAGCTTCACGACGTGCTTCACGATGAGGTGATAGTGCAGGTATATACCAGGTAGAAGAAGTATCCACAGGCCGAGTTCTGGCGCGGGTGGGAGTAGTCCATGTCTTGAATTACGTGGTGCTCTGGGAGGCATCCGGGGATCTGATTCCTGATTTCGATCTGCCACCAGGGCAAAGTTCAGGGTGTGCAGGGCAGTGGCAACTTGGGAAGCGAGGACGTTGGGCGCTGCCACCAGGTTATTCACAAACTCTGTAGACAGCCACATGGCAAGTGAAATCACAGCGAGGACAACACAAGCAAGAAGGGCTGCGAGTCAACACAGACAACTCATGGTGGCATGCACTGGTCCAAATCCGTAGGCTGAGACCCTTTTGCCGCTGGTCAAGATTCAACGGCCGTATGATAGACCAGATGGTCGACACGCCGGGGGGTGGCTTAGGCACGACAATGTGATGGTCCGAAGTAAGAATAGGTCGCGCACGCCTGCCAAGTGGTCGTCTGCGATGTCTACGGCTGCGAGACCGACGTCAATCCAAGTCACGGTGTCTGGACCTTCTTTTCCGGTTGTGCTCCCTGGAAGCGGTGTCACACTCCGGCTCGATGAGATCGGCCGGTTCCATCCGGGTGAGGTGGTCTCACCACTGAGGCTTTCGGGGATGCAGGTGCCGGTGTCAGTGGAGGCGGCAATGGTGAATGTCCGCCAGGCGCCGCAGGTGGAAGCGGCGGTTGTGGATGCCGTTGTTGACCTTCAAGACGTTGTAGTCCGGCCACCAGGATACTGATCTGCGACGAGATAGAGTGCAGCATGAGCCGACATTCTCGTAAAAGGTCCCCATGATCCATGACAGCGCAGGATACGGCTGGCAATGATGGAATGGCTCGATCAGTATCAAAACCAAACTGCGGAAACATCAAACTAAGAGGCAAACAAGCAACAAGACGCAGCAATCCAAAAGCATGCAACAGCTCCACATGCCTTTTCCGGAAGAAGTCATGATGGATACCACGAAAACGTTGACACAAACCGCGGAGGGGTAGTGCAAGGAAAGGTACTTGTTCGCATTGCCGAAGACATTCACCAGAACATCCCCAAGTAGTTAGGCACCGCAATGGATGAACGAAGTTTCCACCTGCCATCTTTTGCAGGAATGCAATCATAGAAGTGGGAAGCTGCAATATCCGCGTAAGTGCCTCCGCGCGGAATCGTGCAGTGGGGCTGGCGCAGTCTTGCCGCCCCTCCTATGCAGATGGGCCGGTCACTGTGCACTCCTGCGAATTGGGCTGCTGCTTTCACCGCTGCGTCATGAGACACCAGGCTGCCTCTGCAGTAGAAACCCATCGGGGGAAGCCACACGTCGTTCCAGTTCGTGTAGTCGTGATTAGGAGGTGGCTGCATCAGCCATTTCGAAGGTCGGACGAGCTCCTCATCTTGCAAGATGTTGATGGCAGCGTGGATGTTGGTGTTGTGTGCCCAGAAAAATGGTGAGATCGACTGAGTACGATGCTTGTCAGGTAGCAGGCGGCGTGGCTCGAAGGAGAAGATGATCCCGAAGTGGTTCTTCCTGGTGTCCTTCTTGAATGGTTGAAACCGGTGGTAGGTCCGTCTGGTCTTCAGGATGTACGGCCAACACTCTTCGCAAACGCCGAGCTGAACAATGAGCTGTGCAGGTAGCGAGCCCGGGGAGATATTGAACTCACGGGATATCTCCTGGATTACCCGAGCGGTCCAGGGGCCTGGGTTGCCGTGTGGCGGTGGAGAAGGTGGTAGTTCAGAGACAGACTTCACTCGCTGTTCATCATCAATAATGCTGCGACGGTGCGGCATGAGGCTCCTGTAGACGGTCTCCCAGGATTTCTTCCACTGGTCAGGTTCAGGAAAAGCTAGGGTCGCAATGCAGGGCAACGTGTAGTAAAGAACTTCATTGATCACGATGGCAATCTCCTCAATCCGACTGCCGGAGCGAAGTGCAAAACGGTGGCTGCCTAAGGAAGGTACTGGATGGCGAACAGGAAGATGAAGCAATTCAACCTGGTCCGAGGGTGCCCTGTGGCACGCCGGCGGGATTGACGGTGATGGAGGCCGTCTCTGATCATCATGAGTGCGACGGCCGGCGCGGGTCCAATCACCCCAGTCCTCTTCATCCTCAGATATCCCATGTGGTCCAACCCGGGATCGGCGGGAGACCGGAGATCGTGAACGCCTCGTAGTGACATGGTCATGCATCGCTCTGGCGTTGCGTGAGGGGCTGAGTGCCCGAACATCGCGTGAAGAGCTGTGCGCCTGAACATTGCGAAGGTGCACGAGGCCATGCGTCTGGACAAAGAGCTGCATCTCATTGCCATTGATGAAGTTTGGAAGTTGGTCAAGAGTAACTTGGCTGGTAGTTTGCACCATGCCGTCAGGGCGCAGAAGGCTGCTAACCACGTACTCCGCCATGCTCAGGTGAAGAAACGCCGCAATGCAAAAGGCCAACACATCCGAGCCAACTGCGAAATGCAAGCACATGAAGAAGCCAGAAAGCAACACGCCGGCAAGCAATCTCAAAGAAAACTCCACAAGCACAACAGCAGCAAGGAAACGTACAGATTTTGCCGCAATTCGTCGCCGAACGTCACGGAAAAAATGAGGGTCGAAGCCTTTGGCTTCATAAAGGCGTTTGAGAGCATCTAATCCAATTTGTTGCTGGGCTGCTGGTTGAGCGCCACGTACAATGAGCCACGATCGGGATGACCACGAAGAGTAAGTAAACATCTGATCATTGGCACTTCGGATTCCTTTGATCTGAGAAGGATGATCAGGTAGTTGCGGTGTGATAGTCCTGGACGAAGAACCACACATGTAACCCAGCACTTTGGTATCATGCTGGGTCTCCAGCATCACAGGGGGACGATAAAATTCCAGGGAGAGAAAATTCATGAGTACCGTTGTGGACGGGGCCGAATCACGCAGCAGGATGAAGCGATTGTCGACATAGCGCTCGTGCCAGATCGCCCCAAAGTCGGACATGCGAAATCGAAGAGAGCACATGGTTTGATGCCAGAAGAAGTCCTCGACTGTAGCAGCCAGATTGCAGAGTGGGGGCGCCGCAGGTGATCCCATGGCAACACCACGTTCCTGCCGGAACAAATAGCCATTAATCTCAAAATGACTGTTATCAATGACAAAGTCAAGGAGGCATCGAAGGTCTTGTTCACGAAAGGTTCGAGGGACCTTGGTTTGACGGCGCCACTTGCCTTTGAACATGCGACGTCGGTGATCCGACTTCACCTCGTACACCGACCAATGTGAAGATCTGCGGAGACCAACTACTTGGTCATATCGATGCAGCAGGACTTGTAGTGCTTGATGGAAACGCTCTGTGGGTATGGATGTAAAGAAACCGGAAAGGTCCTGACATACCAGGTGGATGTATTCGGTGGGCTCTTCATGTGATAGCGCATCCCAAAGCTGCTGGACTAGCTCCTGAACCGAAAGTTGACCTGGTACGTCTGGAAAGGTGACTTTGGTAAGTTCAAAGATGAGGGCGCCGAAGACCGTGAGGAGGGGTGCTGCCCACGTGCGAAAGAAAGAAATAATCGGTCTCGCTTTTAGCCAGTCCTTGGTCGGTTTGGGAAGGATGCGAGCCGTGGGCAACGGCGCCTGTAGTCGAAGTCCCCAAGCGTAACGCTGTTGTAGTAGAGCAGGTATCGTAGTGACAACTTCAGAGCGAAAAGATGCTGCAGACTCACGGCACAGCGAAAAGACATCACCTGTGCAAAAGGTCTTGTGCATCAGTGTGGCAAATAACGAAGGACAAATCACATAAGCGCGCGAGGGGAAATGATCCGCTGGAATTACAACCCATGAGGACAGGGAAACAATAGTGCG
Organism: Effrenium voratum; assembly: GCA_963377175.1. Taxonomy (NCBI): domain Eukaryota; class Dinophyceae; order Suessiales; family Symbiodiniaceae; genus Effrenium; species Effrenium voratum. The sequence goes on along the minus strand of CAUJNA010000141.1, from coordinate 193,960 downwards.
TTGCAGTGACGCGGAAGTCCAATGTGCGTGGTCTTGAATGTTAGAGCGATGTGCGTCGATCAACTCCGTCAGGTTGAAAATCAGTAGGAAAACTGGTTCCATGTATATGCCAGCGACGAGCCAATCTACGAAGCTGCATGGTAAAACGCTGCTGAAGCATGTCAACATCACCAAAATACTGATCTTTCATGGATGCAGTCATGATGTCAAGGTCAATGTCCGCGTTGATGCGCGAGAACTCATCAACAATCACGGCATGATCATGTGCACGAAACAGGTTGCAAGCTTCGATGTCCGAACAGCGGCACGGAAAAGACGTGTCAGGAGTCCACCTGCGTTGCCATGAGCGGTAGTTGTAGATCCTGTCTCCCAAGGTAGCACTGCGAGTTTCCACAACACGGATCTTCGGAATAAATAAAGAAGGAAACAGATCACGATGTGATGCTACCCGACGTTGCAACCATGTTCCAAGCTGATCCTTCCAATTCAGAACGTGTAGAGGTGGAAGAAGCAGTTAAGTCATGGTGCTCGGTAATTCAAGTTGTCGCTTGCGCATAACCTGGGCGAGGAGTTTCTGCGCCTTGGAACGAAAAGGCTCGTTGACGAAGACGGAGAGACGCAGGAAGTAGTATAGCTGGGTGGGTGGAAAAGCCGCCGATAACAGATCGCGCATAGCTTGAAACGATGCGCCTGTGTTGGATCCCAGTTGATAAAGAGTGGAGTAGTGTGCCTGAATGTCATCCAACATCTCGGATCGTAATTGCCGATGGAGATCAGGATGTAGTCGTCGCCGAAAGCGCTTATGTAGCGAGAGTGAGGTAGGCGATGATAACGAATGACGCCGAAAGTCAACCAGATGTTCACGGAAACCAATCTTCCGAAGAAGTCTGTGCACCCAGGGAGCGTTTAGATGTGGACGTAGCATATATTGCCACTTGCTTTCCTGGACCCAAATCGAAGAAAGTGGGAGTTTAATCTCAACCGGAATGGCACAGAAAAGCCACTAAATATTGGATCGCTTCCAGTAGTGAAGTGCAGGCTCAAAGAAGGCATGATGTCCCCGTAGTAGTTGTAGAAATTTGCGGCTGCGTGAATGTTCACGGCGAAGAACATCTTGATCGGTTGCTCCAACATAGTAGGGACTATGCCATGGTGAGAGTCTGAGGTAGACGCATGGTTGCTGATGGTGACCTGGATCCTGAATGAAGTCAACGAGGTCCGGGAAGCGTGTCCGCAGTGATCGAAGGTGTCGCATATCCGCAAAAGTAGAGTGCATGATGTCACACAGCAGTGACGTCTTGCAAAAATGAAGAACCCCGAAGAACGGCGGAATGTACCCATGGTTTTGAGAAATGAGACGCTGCAAATAACAGATCAACAGATAGGCAGTGTTCCGACATTTGTGAAGCTCATACCTGTTGGCCATAGTATGAGATGAACGCGACATGGAATGTGTCGGAATCTGAAGTGCAATACGAACCACCATGAGCACTTCAATGATGAGGTCTAACTGAGGCAACTGCTGAATGGACTCATACTCATCCATTAGGATCGACGGTGGTGGAAGTCCAGGAAAACAGTACTGCCAGCACGTAGAGAACACCGTCAGCGAATTCAGAAAAGTAGCCAAAGAATGCCATGGTACAACGTCGTCAAAGATTCCACTATGGCGAAGTTCAGTCCACATGATGGATATGCAACCAAGGAAGGCTACAAGCTGGCGGCGACATGCATTCAAGAGACAATGAGCACCAAGCAACTCACAAGGCAAGTAGAGACAAGCACCACACCAAACAAGCAATGTGCAAGAAGAGTACGGACAAGTTTTGAACCGTTCGTCATCTACGACGCAACTGCCACTCCGGGCTAATATGCGAGCAATGGAAACTGTTCAACCGATGAGTAAGCGGGCAGTCACGATGAGGTGACACAGCGCTTTGTCCGTGAGCTTGGTGATGTTGCCGGGTTCGAGTCCCCACAGAGCGGCCATGGCTGCAAACGTAGGTGCATCTCCTTTTGGCATGCGTTGACGAGCCTGAAAGAGCTGGGTCGACATAGATTCCAAAGACTTGTTGCCGTTGAGGCGGGATGGGTGATTGGCCCACTTAATCAATGACGCCACTGTAGTGGTAGTAGGTGATTGCTTGAGATACAAGCGTGGTTGATCACTGGTCCATGCGTAGTGCTTGATGATGTCTTCTGGCGTGCTGTGCATGGTGAGCAGCTGTGACGCCGCCGGCTTGGATGGCGGGGAGGAAAGTCTGTGAAGAGACTGGATGATCCGTGGTTGTTGCTGAACCGAACCATCAAACGACTTGCCATCGAGGGCCGCCGCACTGACCGTGGGCAGGGAGCTGGTCGGTGTCGAAGATTGTGAGTGGTTGGTCGGCGGCGGTGTAACCAACTCTGCATCCTCTTTCTGAGATGGTAACGTTGGGGAAGACGAAGCTCGTTGTGACGCCAAATATTGAGCCTGGAGCAACTCATGAGCACGATGTAGGTCATTGAACTTCTTGAGCATGTCTTCTGCTTGGGTAGAGGGCGTAAGAGTCGCGTGGTGTTGGTGAAGAAATTGAAGCACCAGATTGGCCAAGCGGTCGTGAACCTTGATGCGCTGATTGAAGTCGTCAAGGTTGAGCCCCAGCGAATTGGCAAGGTCCTTTTCCAATGTAAGCAGGTTGAGCGGCTGCGATCGTCGCAGTAGTTCTGCACAGGTACTCCAAAGCAGGGCCTCGGTGCGGGTACAAAATCCTTCCCACGTCACGAATCTCCCGTGAGCAAACGGTCGCAGTAGCCAGTTGGTAATGCCCCCGTGTATGACCTGAACCAGGCGAACATCCCGGATGCCCATGCCAGACATGTCACGTAGAGTATTGTGCGGGGTGCTGGCAACCGTCATGGGCAGGCTGAAATTGTAGAGTTTGTTGATGTCGAACATGCCATCCCCAGGTTTCCAATCATCCGGTAGAGTAAGCCACGCTTTTTGAGGTCGAACTGGTAACGCAGCTGGGTATCCAGGCGATGGTGTGGCTTGGGAAGAAGTGACCGGTGGTGGCATCACGGGCGTCACGAACTTGGCTGGTGTGGGTTCCGGAGGAAACGGCATCATGTAGTTGACCGGAGCATGATGAAATTGCTGCGTAGAGGAGGGGTTCGATGGATAGTTGCCTGGCGGCACCGGAAAAGCACTGGAAGTGTTGTAGCCCGAATTGTGTTGCCAGGAGACCAAGTTGTTCCAATCCATGCCATCCGAGACCTGGCTGTCATTGTGTTCACGTCTGCGTGCTTTGCGAGGTTGAGGGGAGGGACTCCGATCCCGTCTGCGCCGAGTTCTGGATCTGTCTCGATCATCCCGGCGTGACATGACGAAACAGCAACACGTCCGGAAATGGTAAAGCTCGTCCTTGAGGCAGGATACAAACCACAATCAACGACAACGCAAGACCAAGTACATGCATGTGAAACAACCGACAAACTGCCAGCAGCGGCGTCCAGGATTGTGAAACTTAACTATGAAGAGGTGGCTGTCTTCCCTTTAGTGAAATCTCGTTCCTGGTTAAACGTGAAATTCCGCTGTTCTATGATAAGCACGTTGAGGTCAAATTTTCCGGCGTACCGGCCCGGGGTCACACGATGGGTACACCCGAGGGTCCCCCACGAATGGGGTGTTCACACTTAGACTCCAGATGGAGGGTTCTAATCTTTCGAGTACAACTGATGAGTCTCGAGTACAACTGATGAGTCACGAGTACAATTGATGAGTCTCGAGTAAGTATAGGTTCGGCTCGCACTGCACTCGGTTTCCCTCTAGTGTCGAAAACGTTACAAGGTTCAACATGAAGCACACACAGCAAGAGAAACCACGGGCCAAAAGGACTTTGAATCACACGAGATGCACAGGTACGTCGAGGTGATCAGCCTCGATATCACAGGACAAGTGCGGCGTCTTCGTTGGATGCCGACCGCACAGGTCCCCGGCATCCCCCTGTGCAAGAAACTGTGGTGACAGGGAATTCTGTCACTCCGCACACACACAGACACACACAGACACACACACACACACACACACACACACACACACACACACACACACACACACACACACACACACACACACACACACACACACACACACACACACACACACACACACACACACACACACACACACACACACACACACACACACACACACACACACACACACACACACACACACACACACACACACACACACACACACACACACACACACACACACACACACACACACACACACACACACACACACACACACACACACACTTAAACACACTTAAACACACTTAAACACACTTAAACACACTTAAACACACTTAAACACACTTAAACACACTTAAACACACTTAAACACACTTAAACACACTTAAACACACTTAAACACATTTAAACACACTTAAACACACTTAAACACACTTAAACACACTTAAACACACTTAAACACACTTAAACACACTTAAACACACTTAAACACACTTAAACACACTTAAGCACACTTAAACACACTTAATTAAACACACTTAAACACACTTAAACACACTTAAACACACTTAAACACACTTAAACACACTTAAACACATTTAAACACACTTAAACACATTTAAACACACTTAAACACACTTAAACACACTTAAACACACTTAAACACACACACACGCACACTTAAACACACACACACACACTTAAACACACACTTAAACACACGCACACACACACACACACTTAAACACACACACACACACACACTTAAACACACACACACACTTACACACACACACACACTTAAACACACACACAACACTTAAACACACACACGCACACTTAGACACACACACACACTTAACACACACACACACACACTTAACACACACACACAAACACACACACACACTTAAACACACACACACTTAAACACACACACACACACACACTTAAACACACACACACTTAAACACACACACACACACACACACACACACACACACACACGCACACGCACACGCACACGCACACGCACACGCACACAGCACACGCACACGCACACGGCACACGCACACGCTCACAGCGCCACGCGCCACGCGCAGCACCCGCAACCACGCACACACGCACACACGCACACACGCACACACGCACACACGCAACACACGCCCACACCAACCGATGCCAGCACACAACGCAGCCGCCACGCACACACACACACACACACACACACACGCACACGCACACGCACGCACACGCACCCACGCACCCACGCACCCACGCACCCACGCACCCACGCACCCACGCACCCACGCACCCACGCACACACGCACACACGCACACACGCACACACGCACCCACGCACACACGCACACACGCACACACGCACACACGCACACACGCACACACGCACACACGCACACACGCACACACGCACACACGCACACACGCACACACGCACACACGCACACACGCACACACGCAAACACGCACACACGCACACACGCACACACGCACACACGCACACACGCACACACGCACACACGCACACACGCACACACGCACACACGCACACACGCACACACGCACACACGCACACACGCACACCCGCACACACGCACACACGCACACACGCACACACGCACACACGCACACCCGCACACACGCACACACGCACACACGCACACACGCACACACGCACACACGCACACACGCACACACGCACACACGCACACACGCACACACGCACACACGCACACACGCACACACGCACACACGCACACACGCACACACGCCCACACGCACACACGCACACACGCACACACGCACACACGCACACACGCACACACGCACACACGCACACACGCACACACCACCCCCAAACCACACACCCACACCCAAACCACACCCACACCCACACCCACACCCAAACACAACCACACACACCCACACTACACCCAAAACACCCACACCACACCCACACACCCCACACACCCACAACCCACACACCCACTCACCACACACCCACACACCCACCACCGCACCCACCACCCCACACACCCAAAACACCCACACACCCACACACCCACCACACCCACAACCACACACCACACACCCACACACCCACACACCTCACACACCACCAACCACACACCCACACACCCACCCACCCACCCACCCACCCACCCACCCACCCACCCACCCACCCACCCACCCACCCACCCACCCACCCACCCACCCACCCTACTTGTCGATGCCGATCGGAGCTTCACACCCACCATGCGCTCATTTTGCTTGAGGGTGGAGATGTACCGCGGGCCATAGGACTGTCCTTTGATCCCCAACTTCGAGATCACGCTCTTTGCCGCGCCCAAGGTGTCCAGGCTGAGGTAGGTCTTCAGCGCCATCGTCAGCTCGTGTGGAGGCTTGCTTCCTTCAAGGGCACCAGCTCGCACATCTCTTTCATGAAGGCCTCGGGTCTGGCCTCCTCGTCCTTAACAGCATAAACACAAATCAGCAAAATTCACAGAAAACAAGATAAGAACCACCAAGCAACTCAAAAACCAGAACAACCCCCAACAAAATATTTAATCAAAGCATACATCATCAAATAGTTCAAACAAGCATACCAACAAAACAGCAAAAATAGAAACCATCAAAGAACCCAAACTCAAACACACACATCAACAAAAAGCAAAGCAACATACCAACAAAAAATATCAGAAGAGTATCAAACAAAATAAAATACAAACAGCCAAAGCACGAAAAAATCAAAAGAGCATACCAAGTTCAAACAACGCACTTTGAAAGAGATAACCAAATCAAGAAAAATACAATATTTCAATCTTTACAAACCATAAGTACAGTATAATTATGACATATAAGATTTTACAGGTTATTATTATATTATGATTTTAATTTCAGTACAGGATAATAATTTAATTGATTTGTCTTTCTTCTTTCATACATCATTTTAAAAATAATATTAATATCTCTCAATGTATTTTGAATATTAAACTTTTTACTTTCAATAAATAATTTGATATTTTCCCCTTTCTCTTGACTATAGCCCAACATCCATAATATATCATAAATCATGTCATATTTTCTTACTGATTTTAAGAAACTGTTTAACATAATCATAAGGTGGTATTTTATTTACAGTTAGAAATATTAAAATCTCATCTTCTACATTTCTATTATTTATTTATTTTTATTCCCAACAGACATTTGATTAATTCTTGATAATATCTCCAATTTTTACAATTTTTACATATGTCTTCTTCACCATCCATTGAATAATTAATAATATTATTCCCTATTTCATTAGGTAAATTCAATTTACACAATTCCATATTTTCTTTTTTGAAGTGACAACAATCATAGCATTTATTATTGATATAATTATTGATTTTATCACCGTTCATTTTCCTCTTATTATATTAAGGCAATATTTTTAAAGTCATTTTTAAGGCATTAATAAAAAATTAAGAAACAAACCATAAGTTTAGTATAATTATAACATAAAATATTTTACATGTTATTATTATAGTATGAAACAAGTATAACTACATGCACTACGTGTCAAACACACATGTCCTATGTGTCAAACACTCATGCCCTATGTGTCAAACACACATACCCCTATGTGTCAAACACACATACGCCTATGTGTCAAACACACATACCCCTATGTGTCAAACACACATACCCCTATGTGTCAAACACACATACCCCTATTTGTCAAACACACATGCCATATGTGTCAAACACACATACCCCTATGTGTCAAACACACATACCCTATGTGTCAAACACACATGCCATATGTGTCAAACACTCATTAAAATTTGACTGATAAGATTTTCGGGTATTCTGTATAGGTCTTCCTGTTTATGTATTGTTGGATTGTCTCCCCATTTTTCCTTGTTTCCATTTGGCAGTCTCTATTGATTATATTGTAGATATTGTTGATGCTTGATGGTCTTTTCGTGTGGTGCTTTATCTCCTCTTCGGAGCGTTGAACCACAGCAACAAGTGTATTTTATTTTGTTTATTTCTAACTTTTCTTGGTATGTTTGTTGTTTCTTTCTTTCTCGCATTTGTTTTTCTTCTTCGTCTTCACAAATGTTCCCTAAAAACCGCTGATGCTCTTTGCTTCTTTCGTGCTCTGCTTTTCCACCAATACCAACAACAGACCCACAGGCACAGGTGTATTTTTGTTTCTGTCTTTCATTGATGGCATCTTTGTTTTTCCAATAGTGGTCTCGTTTTTGTTGATTTATTTGTTCTCGGTAGTGCTCCCTGTATTCAGCATATGTTCTTCCCGGTGTCTGCTTATTAACACAACCCGTCGATTGTTTGTAATGACCTTCTCTTTTCCGTAGTTCTTCAACTGTATCGCACGGGCAGTTTTCAATTAGTTCAATCAAGCAGTTGTCAATACCAAATTCATCAAAAATATTGAAGAATGTTATAAAATATTTACCACCCTTCAAATAGTTTCTGTATCCTTTACGATGCCTTGTCATTCTCTGACTTAGACTTTCACAGGTGCTTCCTATATAGCATCTAGTATAAGCATTATCAGTTATTTTATACACCTTCCCATTCCTATATCGGTTTGTATCCATTACTATCATATTAATATGGCATTTCTTTAAAGGGGTTTCAATCCAAACTACATAAGATGTCCAAAAGTAATTGGGATGGTATTCTATATAAATCACTCTGTGAATGAATGATGGGGTTTTCCCCCTAGTCGGCTTTGCTTTTTTGTGGAAGCCGTTGCGCAGTTTCAATATGTTTATTATTCCTGATGTTGCCACAATCCTTTTTACATAAATCTTTAGGTTTCCAAATTGTAATGTTATTCCAAAGCCTAGTTCTCTTTCTGTAAGGCATTCCATATTTACAATAATCTACATCTTTGAAATCAAACTCATTCATAAACTCCTGATTTTTTAATAATCCAGTTTGGGGATTTTCGATTACAAAATATTTAGGATTGAAATATTTGATAATTTCAATAGTTTTTAAAACTATACTATTAGCATATTCGATATTCCTAATTCCCCTAGTTTTTGCTACACTATATTCAGTGCATGGAGGACTTGCCCAGATAAAATCAAAATGGTTCCTATCAAATTGTTTATAATCCCATTTCAAAATATCAGTATTTATATCAGCATTTTTCAAATCCAATGAAATAACATTGAAACCGAGCGACTTTGCAACAAGTCCAACACTACCTGTTCCGCTAAACATCTCTAATAAGTTCATTATTAGAGATATTTAGATAATATTATCTATGAATAAAAAGTCCTGTTTCCTCGTTAAAAACTAAACTATGTTTAGTTTTCAATGAGTAAATACAACTTTATGAATAAAGTTGCGTTTCCTCATCATAGTCAATTTGATAAAATGTCATAGTGGAAGACTTCGGTTCTTTAATTTCTTTGTTATTAAGTTTGTTTAAATATATATTTCTTGTATTTTTATATTCCCCATTGGTTCTATCTACTTCTTTACTTTGATAACTGTTTGTTACTGGTTTCTTCTTTTCCATTTCTTGTAAGATTTCTAAAATATTCTTATTCTGTTCTAAAACCTTGTTCAGTTTTTTAGCAATCTTTTCTAATCCTTCATCCATGTAAATATATACTAAACTATAAAACTAAACTTTTAAAACTAAATGTTGCAATTATGTTAAATCTACTCTTTAAATACTAATTTTTCATCATTTCATGTATAGTTTCCTGAGTTTCCTTATCACCATTATCTGATGGAGTAACTCCCCTCCCAAAGCGAACAGCAATATTATGGACATCTGTTTCTAAGTTGATACTGTCTTTAGTTTTATCAATATTCATTTTCTTATCATTCTTACTTATTTTGAAACTGGCTGGAATACACGAACATTTACAGTTTCCTTTCTTTTGTATTTCTAATTCATTTTTCATTTCTAACATCTTTTTACACATTGGGCAAGCAAACTCAATAACTGATGTTTCTTTAACAATTTCTTCTTTTTCTTCATCAGTTGAAGAAACAACTGGTTCAGTCTGATTCTTTTTCTTTTTTCCCATTTATATTAATATTCACATTTTTATTTTTGATATATAGTATAACAAACTTAACTAATTCTAAAACAAAATAACATATTTTTTTACATCTATTACTAGTTATAACAACTTGTTCTATATTCTCTACTTCATCTATTATATCAATATAATCTGAATAACTTCTATTCATATAAAATAATACATCTTAAATTATTTTCTAAATGTCTTTAATATTACTTTTATTATGCCTGATGTAAAACCAATTGATGAAATCAAGTATGACTTTAAGCAAAGTAAGCACGAGGTCGTCCCTAAATTGCCGATGAGAGCGATGATTGTAGGGCCGTCAGGCTCTGGAAAGAGCACCCTACTTGTATCAATGATACTTGATATTTATAGAAAGAATTTTTATCTGGCCCCCATCAGTAAATTTGGATAGTATTTGGTTGCCTGTTAAAAAATACATTAAAGAAGGTTTGAAAGTAGATACTGATAAAGAACCGTGTTGGTGGGATGAGTTCAATGTTGTAGATTTAGAAAGAGTTATAGAAACTCAAAATAAAATATTGAATATCAGAAAAAACAAGGAATGAAGAAGTTATTTAATATATTAGTTATATTGGGTGATGTATCTGATATTTTGTAGAGGTCGTCATAGCGGAATATCAACACTTGTAAGTCTTCAAAAGTCATCAACAGTGCCACCAATTATTAGGGTAAATATAAGTCATTTGTTTTTATTATAAAGTTAGAAATTTTAAAGAAATAGAAATATTACAAGCTGAGTTATCGGCAATTGTTAGAAGCGATAATTTACACGAAAGCAAGAAACTAATTTATAAAATATATGAGACCGCCACTGATGAACCACATAGTTTTTTATATATTAACCTTTTAGAAAAGAACCCAGATAAAATGGTTATGAAAAAGTTTTCTCAATATTTGAAATTACCAATTAAATATATAAATATATTGATATTATATGATATTTTATGATTTACCCTTAGAATTAAAAACCTTGTATTATCTTATAATTTAGGTGATGTTAGATTATTAAAAATAAAAAATAATAATATTATTAAAAATTATATTAATAAATTTAAACCAGTGTATAAGTCTTACAAATTAAATAATATGCAATATTTTGAAATTGATAATATCAATATTAATAATGGTATATCATATATTTTTCATTTAAGTGACTTAGGTAAATTACATCAAAAACATAAACCATTAAAATTATTAATTGAATATGATATATTTGTTACATCTACCTCATTTACTTGTTTGAATCATGTTCGTAATCGTACTTGAACATCAACTAATTTATTCGATATTTATTATTTTCTTAATAAAGACCTTCATGAAACTAAATTAGTGTATAGCCGTAATATGGATAATTTTATTTCATTACAAGTGAAAAAAATAACTACTAAAGTCATCAATGATGATAGACAAAGTTTTATTAGTAAATTTTATTCATATGTTTACAATTAATAATATTAATGAATCATATTAATATTACTAATTTAAATCAATGAAGCGTTGCATAAATTCAACGCATGTAATTTATATAATAGTTTGTCCGATTTTTGATTTTCTAACTTTTCTATTCTCGTTACACATTCTTGAATAGATTTTATTATTAAAGTATCCGCTCTCGTTTTTTCATCCACTCTTAAATTCTTAATGTCTTCCATACTGTTATTTTCTTCGTTTTTGCTTTGACCAATACCCATTATATATTATTATTTAGATTTTTCTTTTTTCAATTCCTTAACTTCTTTTTCAAGTTTATCTATTTTATCATTTATTTCTAATACTGCTTTATGAACCAACACGGGTAAAACTAAATAATTCAATCCTAAATACTCTTTATCTTTACATACAATATTTTCAAACTCTTTAGGAATTGCTTTTAATACTTCATCTGCGATATATCCTATATGAGTTTTACCCCCGTCATTTCTATCGTGTCTCTTAAACTTCTTTGGCTTAAATTTCTTAATAATATTCATACAGTTAGATTTGACATTGTCTGTGTCATATTTCAACCGCGAATCAGATGAATCAACAAACGTTCCATTAATGGTTACTGTCGTTGCTGTTAAATCTATTTTAGTTCCTGTTGATGGTTCAAGTGTATTACATAGCAATTTCTTCGTTCCTGCAACTGTTACATTTTCATTGAATGTTGATGAGGCATTATTTGTAAAACTTCCAGTATTTACTGTTGTTCCAAATGTCTTATCAATAGATAATAAAACTGAAGGTGTAGTTGAACTATCTGAAACTCTGAATGCAGTGTTTGACGTTCTGAATATTACATCAATTGTGGATAAGTTAGTTCCATCATAATAAGTTGATATTTCACTTGTTCCCATTAATATATCTGTTCCTGTTGTCATTGAAATATTATTCAAAAATGAAACCGTTGTTAAATCAAATGATTGAATGGTATTAGTTGCTAAATATGCATTTTGAACTGCTAAGTTAGTATCAACGGTTATTAATGTTCCTCCGTTAGGTGCTAAATGATTGCTTCTTAATGCTCCGTTAGTTTTAACATAAACATCATCAGCAAATAAATTACCCATAAAATCAGCAGTAGCAGTATTAAAAGTCCATCCGTTAGTAATATTAACTGCGCCGACTATGTTAGACTGAACAGCGGGGTCTCCACAAATAAATCTGATTGAAGAATTAGCATCAGTATTCCTCATATCAAAAGATGAAAAAGAGCTAACGAATTTATATAATTCACAATTTGTATCAATGGTTAATTTACCATCGGTATCAGTATTAACATTATCACAATTAACATCAGCATTCGTATAAATGTTTCCTAAAACATCAATAGGCTTATTAAAAATAGTGTTATTAACTAATCCATCACACATCATATATTGATTAGAAGCATTACTAACATCGCCAACACTAATGGCAACAAAATCATCATGAGACATATATAAACCTTCTATTGTATTGGGCGTATATCTTCGTATTGAACCATTATTATTAAAATTCAAATATGAACTATTGTTAAGACATACTGCTTTGTCAGTTCCTATAAAATCAACTGTATCAGTAAATCTCGATTTTCCAGCACAGTTTAAAACATAGCCATTAACACCAACAGCACCTAAACCAAATCTATCCTTAACCCACACACGTCCAACATTAGCATCTCCTATTTGCGTTTCCCATTGACCTCCTGCGCTACTCATCCACATGCGTCCGTCTCTGTTAATATTGAACTCTCTATTAAACATTTGAAAAGTCATTTGCAATCCTAGATTAGGCGAAGGTGTAGTACTAAACTTATTACATATTATTCTTCCAGTAGTCAGCATATTTAAATCACTGTGTAAAGTTGCATTATAGCTAAACTTAATAGCACCTGCTACCGATTGAGCGTTAGTATCTATCTTATCTAACTTTTGTCCTAATGATGTATCCTGTGAATTATTGCTAGCAATTATTGAATTAATTGTATTTGTATTTCCCGTTATGAATCCACTTAATCCATCTGATTGTAAAACATATCTAGCATCAGAACCTGCTATATCTAAAATAGACGAACACGAAAATAAACCAGATACTTGTAAATTACTTAATATTGTAGTATTATGATTTAATATTATTTTATCATTTTGAAAAGTTGAAGAATTATTAATTTCTACATCTCCAAAACCTCTTTGATTTAAGAACATAGTTGCTCCACTTAAATTTCCATAAACATAAGTATCAATATAATTATTGTATAATTCATGATAATAATTATAATTTCCAAATTCTGCTATTTTGAAAGTTGAAGTAGTTGTTATATTATGTATTAATGTATTATTTAACACTGATGTATTTAATTTTTCTGATAATAAATTATTAGTCGTTATTTTATTATAATAATCTGCTCATTAAGTGAACCTCCATTCTGTAAATCTGATATGGCTGAAATATGTGAATTTACTGTAGTATTTAATCATGTTATTAAACTAGAATTAGAACTAATATTATTAAAATTAGTTGTTATAGTAGAATTCAAATTATTTATTATATGTGTATTAAATGAAATATTATTAATATTTGTATTAATTAAGTTAGAATTAGAACTAATGTTATTAAAATTCGTTGTCATAGTAGAATTTAAATTATGTATTAAATTTGTATTTGATGAAATATTATTAAAATTTGTATTTGAAGTTATTGTCAGATTACCAATTAAAAATGTATTTGAACTAATATTATTTGATAACACATTAACGTCCGTCTTATTGTATGATTGAGTTATATCATAAAAATTAGCGTCAATCTGTGCTTTTGTGTAAGTATCTACTTGGTCTGCTTTGTTGTTGAGTAAATCAATTGTATCTGTTTGATTAGCGTATATGTTTCTAATGTTTGTTACCCCGCTTGTAGAATTGATTTCGCTAATTGTGTGCGCTACAACATTTTCAAAGTTTGTTAAATTTATTGAAGGCATTATATATTAATAGTAGAAAATGATAATATTTTTTATTTTTAATATTATCATTTTTACTTTTTTTAATCTGAAATCTGTACGCCCGCATCGCGTATGGATAATATTTGCTCACTCACTAACGTTGCATATATTGTATCTGGCATAAAACTTACATCCATATTTCCAATAGGTTTGCAACGAATTAAAAGTTGTTGCCCAGCTTTCGTGTTGATTCCAGTATATGAACTATCGGGAACCTTCTCCATTTTCATAGCAAAGATGAACTTGTCGGTTTTATGCTGGTTAAATTCAATAGATAAATGATGTTGATGAAATAAAGGTAAATTCAATGCCTTTCGCAAATAATAGAACGCTTGCGTTAAGCTTTTACAAGGATACTCAGGAAATACTTTTGAACCTAATTGAAGTTGAAATTCTAAGTCATTGTCAGGGTTATAGTTTCCGTGAGTTGAAAAGGTTGTTCTTGTTGATGGATGGTAAAACCTGTTGTATTCCTTATGAACTTCAGTTGCTCCTCCCGTGGCATCTGCTTTATAGAAGGTGATAAATGTGGCAGTGAGTTTCGACACAGAACGAACAACAGTAGTGTTTATTGTTGCTTGACCAACAACTGAATTAGACTGAGAAATGTAAGTATTATATGTGATAGGTAATTCTTTTCCATCAAGTAGATGAGCGACATATTTATTGTGGAGGTCATTGTCCAAACTTACTACATCGCATTGAAGGAAGCAGTTATTAAGTTTGAATTCACCGCTTGTGCTTTGATGTGTGTTAGGCGCACTCTCACTGCCGGGGAAATCACCGGAAACATCAGGTGAAACAATAATTACTGACAAGTTCAAGTTCTAAAACAAGAGGACACGCTTTTAATGGAATATACTTAAACTGATTAAATAAACCAAGCATCGGTTTAAATCCGACAACCATTTCAGACGTAAAGCCTGGGATTGTTTCAGCGTTATAAGTTTTTCCAATAGCACCAGATGTAGGGTCGGCAAAACGTTGTGATAAATCGTCATCGTATCTATATCCAAAACTTTGCGCGTCTTCATTGTCCCTTGCTCCTTTTGACATCAAACAACTCATCATATGATGGTTTCTATTGTAGTAGTCAATGTCTTCAACAAGTTGATTACCAGCAATTAATCTTGCCCTTCTGAAAAAGCAGTAAGCAGGAGACAGAGGTCGTAACCGTTTGTTGTTTGTAGTTTCCTTGTTTGAAACATTGAAAAACACCATTACCGATTGAGGGTCTAACCAACTATTATCTTCGGCATTCAAAGCGATTTTCAATACACGATTTCCAGACGAAGGTTTATAAATATTTGAACCAGACGGGAAGAACGAAACGCTACGACGCTCATTTATATAACTTGCACCTTTATTTAACTTGAATGAGAGGTTGTCAATTAGAATATCTTCAGCACCAAAAGTTTCCATTGCTATATATAATTTTATTTAGAAATAATTTAAACTAATTTGACAAATTTATACATTTATTAATTTCTAAAACATAATTAATAATTATGTTTTACAAATTGATGAAATTGTAATTTCATTAATTTCTACAAACATTTGTTTTTACAAATTGAATAATTTAGTGTAATCCTTTTGATTAGATTTGTTATTTTTAAATATTTTCATTCTCTTTTTCTTAATCTTATCTTCAACTGGATTATTAGATTTTTCTTTCTCCATTACTAATTCTCTAATTTCTTCATATGAACTTTTCTTATACTTTTTATTTTCATTCTTAATCATATCATCCGTTGTTTCATTGTCATATTTCTTATGCTGTATCATAATAATGATGTGAAAATAATTGTAGTTTTTTCTTGTTACTATTTCATCAATGTCTGATTGACTGTGATTACAAGTGCTTCTGTTGTCATTGATGAGGAAATAACCAAATTCAAATTTGTTTACAAACATATTATAAATTGAAATAATCCAGTTATAATCAATATAGTCAGGTCTAACTCTGATACTCCTAATAATGAAACATCCACATTGGCATTTTACATATGTTCGTTTATTATCTCTATATAAATCCATTAATCTTTGTTCAATTGTTAATGGTTTATATGTTGTTTCACTTTCTGTCAAGTTTTCATTTAACTGATTATACATATATAATATTATATATTTATATATTTAAGTACTTATTTAACTATATTATCGCACTTACAGGTTCAACACTTCTTGAAACATCACGCCCCAGATCACTGTCTCCAGTTATGTAATCGTGGTTAGTAGTTAGTAAATGAATTTAATGAACCAGTATAAACAGTTATAGCGCCACGGTCAGCAATACTGACAGGGTCTAAGATACTTCTAAAATTAATATAATCATCGGTAATTTTAGACCTTCGTGATATAAACGGCGCTCCATAAGTAGTTAAAGTTAATTCTCTTTCAGGATAATCTTTTGTTATCTGTGCCCCTACACTTGAACCGAGACTGTGTGTTATAAGATGTTTAACTTCATTGTTTTCATTCAATGCTTTTGATGTGTCTTTATATCGTTGCGAGTATTTTGTCATTTTAAACGGAAGTCCTACATCTGCCAGAATGTCATTAACAGCACCTCCAAACGTTCCTTTTCCAAATGTTCCGCTTACATGCATTTTATCACCATCAATATAAAAACCGTTACCATTGCCATATGCTCTACTTAACCCTTGTGCATCAGTTAAATTTGAATTAGATAATAACTATTTAATATTTTGTCAGTTTGTTTCATAACATCAGTTATTTTAATTGATTTCTTGTATGGTTGATAATGTTTAATTTTCCCATGCTTCATTTCATAAATTAACTTTTTATATTACTCATATAATTAAAGTTATAAATTAATTTCTCAATCAATTAATAATGCTCACATATAAGAAGGTCTATATTGACAGTGCCCATAGGATTTGAGGTACATCATCAAATTTTAGAGTTGAATTGCCGGAAACTTTACAAACAGACAACGGAGTTCATTGCTACATTCACGAAGTAACATTGCCTAACTCTTGGTATTCAATACAGTCAGGATTAAATAATATACTATACTTTTATTCTTCCCCGTTAGTTCCAGATGAAGATAATACAAATGTTCATTGGGTTGCTGTTGCATTGGCAGAAGGAGTTTATACTGGTACAGAACTGGCAACAGAATTAAAAACAAAAATTAACGGTATTTTTGATAAGGTCAATTTCTCAAATACTTATGAAGTTACTTACAGTGTAAAGACTAATAAAATCACGATTTCTTCAAACTATGCCGATAGACAATTTGCAGTATTAACTGATGAACAAATGAAGATAATACATGAAAGTTATATTTGGGTTGAAAGTTTTGATGCTAATGATTTAAAGTCTGTTAATGAAGTTTTAGGAAATTATCAAATGAATGTTTATCAATATGGTAATGCTTATGTTTCTGGTTTCGTTAATCTTCAGCCCATTAGAAATATTTATATTCATTCTTCTCAGTTGTCTAATTATAATCAAATAAATTTAAGAACGGGGGATAGTACAGTTGTTAAGAAAGTGCCAGTCACAGCACCACATGCGGGAGTTATTTTTGATGGTGACGGAGTAAATGCTTTGGACTATTTAGATGTATCTAATAGAACCTGTAAACAATTGGATTTTTGGATTTCTAATTTGGCAGGGAATGAAATTAATTTGAATGGAGTTAATTGTAGTTTTAGTCTCCTTTTCGTAAAAAGTGACATTATTTGATAATGGAATTGTAATATCAAATGTCAAAAACTTAAAATCATATATAGATTTTCCATATAGAAAATATATAGAATATATTATATGTCAAGTATTGAGGTAGTAGATGTTAATAATACTAAAACAGAAGAAGCACCTGTTAATAATGAAGTCGTTGAACAAAATGAAGCAGTTAATGAAGAACCAACGCCAGAAGAAGTTAAACCAGAAGAAGTCATTCCTGAACCAAGAGCGAAAGCAAAAGCATTACCAAGAACTAAAAAAGAAGTTGAATTAGTAGAATGTGAACAATGCTCTAAAAAGATGACATTGAAAAGTTTGAGACACTCACATCCTAAAAATTGTAAAGGGGCAAAAACCGAGATGCTCCCAGTCAATCCACAAAAGAATATTAGAAAGATACAACCAGAAGTAAAAGAAGAAATTAAGAATGAGATTAAACAAGAAGTGATTAAAGAAACTATTAAGAATCCCACGACAACAGAACTATTAAGCCAACATTATGAAGAACTTAAACAAAAGAAAAAACAAGATAAACAAGAAAAAATAAACAAATTATCTTCATCAATGTTTTAAATAATAATCTAATTATAATATATATTATTCATGCTTACGAGAAGTCATAGAAATGTAGAATTTAAAAGGGCACCACAAGTAGAACGTCATTATAATGTTTCAGATTTATGGGGAGTTGCTTCAAGAATGAATTATTTTAAACAGTTGAAGGACACACTGGAAGCGAGACAATCACAGGGAGCATTAACAAAGTATAGAAATGATTTAGCTGAAAGCAACAGAACCGAAAGCTACAGAAAGGAATTAGACAGAATAAGAAAATATTAGACAACACACGGTCACCAGACGGAATACAAACAAAGGAACAACTAACTGTAAGAAAGAAGCATTTAGAAGAAATGATTAAGAATATCTCTGATTAATTTATTATTCTAAATTATTAATATACTATGATTAAATCAATGAATAGATTGAATACAGTAGGACCGGTAAAAGTAGGGTCATTGAAATCACAATTACATTTGAGACCTTCTTATGTTGAATTGTTAAAAGAAACGTTGGTAGGTGATGAGAACCGTCCATCAATTGAAAATGTGATAGACAGAAAAGCGACAAGATACAGATTAAACCAATACGGTAGTCAGTTTGATAATAAGGACGCCTTAGACATTCAAAAGAAACAAGAACTAGACCGGAGAGGAGAAGTTATGAAAGGAGCAATGTCGGACGTTGGTAGTGTAAGAGCTAAACTTAATGACGAACTGAAACTTGCTGACACACTGAAACAACACCAGTCTTTCATTCAAGAAGGATTGGCGGAAACAAACAAACAGAAAGAAGAACTTGCTGAAAAAATGAGACTTTGGAGAGAACAACACGAAGAAATGGCAAGTGCTGTATCAAAGAGTTCATATCCTGCCGGTGTAGAAGTTCATTCAATGGTGTCCGCTGATGAAATGCCAGAATTAGAACCATTAGAGGAAGGCGAAGAAGAAGATGAACGAGAAGACGACCCAGTTGTTGAAGTAGAATCAAAAGCAGAAGACGCTTATGGTTACAACGAGTTTAAGAAAAGAGCGTCTGAACTAACACCCGCTTATCTTGCAAGCAGACCAGAAGAGATGAAAGAAGTCATGGACAAACTGAAAGGATTTAGAAAGATTAAAGACAGCGTTTATGAAGAATTCACTGAGTTATATAATGCTTTAATTAATAGCGATGGTGATTTTATAAAGAAGGAACACAGACTGAAATTAGTAAGGTTTTACAATGACAAAGTGTATTACTCAGTTTTCCACCCACGACACCCACGACCTAAGGAAAAAGAAGATAGTCCAACCGTGATGGATGGTTCATTTAAAGAAATACCAGCGGAAGTTTAATAAGATATATAATATTTAATATGACTGATAAATATTATGGATTACACCGACGCCCTACTTTTGAAGAAATGCTAAAGGAAGCGATGACGCACAGATTAAAAATTGAAATCATCCTCGAAAGACAGGTAATTGACTTGTCAATCAACAATATAGATTTTGACGATTTTGACCTTTCAAAATACGATAGGAGACTACGGTTGAATGCTAGGGTTCAAACTGAAAAACAAGTTCTTCAACACGAATTGTTCCCTGATATGTTTGATGAAGTAGCACCAACATCACAGTTATATGAAAACAACGAGGCAGACGCACAAACAACACGATATATAGCAAAAGATTTTGCTGATGAAATTTATAGTAATGCAATTTCAGAACTAAAAGATGAACCAAAAGATGAACCAAAAGATGAACCAAAAGATGAAAAGCAGGAAGATTTACAAAGTCTTCATTTAACGTCATCATCGTCATCAGCATCAACCGAAAAAGATAAGAAAGAGGAAAGCCGAGAAATAAAATCGTTAAGAAACATATTTTTAGGTGGAGAAGACAAGAGCGTATTTGAACTATTCCAACGAGGTAAGAAGTCATCCACTCCATCAGAACAATCACGAGAACAGGAAGAAGAACAACCGAGGGCATCATTCTGGTCAAGACGTCAGGTAGAAGCAAGAAGCAGAAGTCACTCACCAGAAGAAAGAGCAAGAGGTAATCAAATGAACAGAAGTCAATTAGAAACAAGAAGCAGGAGCAACTCGTCCCAAGAAATAGCTAGAGGTAGTAAATGGACGAGGGAACAAATGGAAACAAGAAGCAGGAGCAGAAGCCCAGAAAGCACAAATACAAAAAGTAGCCGAGGTAAAAAGAAAAAATAAAAGTCTAATTGGAGGAAAATAATAAAAAGTCACTTAAAGAATAATCACCTTTATTTATAAAATATAATGCCGTCATATTTTGTTGATAATGGCGTGAAAATGACAATGACTAATGATATGTTTGATATGTTATGGAACAGTATAGGAAATGATGAACTTATTAGTTCAGAAACAAGCGACATATCATCAGAAGAAGAACCGAAAACAAAAAATGCTGAATGGAGAAAACAGGATAACGGATACTACAATAGGAAACCAAATGATGATAACTATTTTAAAACATACTATAAAGAAAAGACAAAACACTCATGTGTATGTGATATTTGTGGAAGTCAGCTAAGTTGTAAATCAAATCTTGCAAAACATAAGAAGTCTAAGAAATGTCTCGTAGCAGGCAATGCTACTGCACCGTGTCAAAAGCATTTAGTGTAATTGAATGATATTTTTAAAAATAATATCATGTAATTCATAAATTGTATGATATTATTAAAAAGACTATCATGTAATTCATAATGAGTAGGAAATTAGATAAGGATGAAATTTTAAAAAAGATATATTATGATGTTGATGAGGGGGTCGGTTCTGTTAGAGATTTATATGAAAAAGCGAATAAAGTTGAAGCAGGTTTTACATTAGATTATGTTTCTAAATGGATGAAATCTCAACCAAACAAGCAAACAAGAAATTATAAGAACTACAATTCATACACGGCACCTTTTCCAAAATATGAATTCCAAATTGATTTAATGGTCATGTCAAGTTTGTTAAATGACGTTGGTGTTGATGTTAAAAATCAACCTAAATTTGGTTTTGTTTGTATCGATATTTTCAGTAAAAAGTGTCATATAGTTCCAATGGAAGTTAATGATATTGATACTTTTTTCAATGCTATGTTGGAATGTTTTAAAGTTCTAGGCTGTCCACTTAGTATATATAGTGATGACGAAGGAGCATTAAATAGTACGAAGATACATAATTATTTGAAAGGTGAAGGAATTGAATTAATTATTACTAAAACTCATGCATCACAAGCAGAGAGAATGATTAGAACAATTAAGAAAATGATTAGTGATAGACTTCGTCATCATAAAGGGTCATGGGTTGAAATGATGAAAGTATCCCTGAAGCAATATAATAGTAGTCAAATACATAGTAGCACACAAACAACACCAAACAAAGCACATGATTTAGACAATGTTTTAGATGTTAGAGCAAGCCAAATACTGAAAGAAAAGCATAATAGAAAGTATCCAAATGTGACTGAGGGAGACTATTTTAAAGTTTATAGCAAAGGTAAAGGAAATTTTGTTTCTAAAAAAGAGAGCCGTTCCGTATGGTCTGATAGAAAATATAAGGTGATACTTATAGGTATGGATTTACTTAATAATAAATATTATAAATTAGATGGATTAAGTAAAAATACAATAGGCACGAGATTTTATTGGTTAATTGAATAATGACCAAACGGTAAACTGCTACAATTATCTAACCAATATCTTTTATTATCATAATTACTAAGCGAATACGTAACTTGATTAATGCTATATATTTGATGGTTTTTTGAGCGTATAGTGTTAAATTCAACTTTATCCTTCAAATCACCATTTAATGTTTCTTCGTATTTTTTTAATGTATTTCATTAGCAACTTTATGTTTAACAATGCCTTTACTCCTCTTATGTTCTTCATCTTCTCCACACACCTTATAGCAGTATGATTTAGGTTTTAAACCTATGAAGTGTGTCATTATTTTCCCTGATAACTCATCCTTCATCTTCCCAAGAACTTTTTTTTATTAGAAGCATTATAACATTCATGATTTTTATGATAATCTGAAAAATCCATATGTTGATTTATATGCTTAAAATCTGTGTAAATATCATCAGTTTCAACATGGATAATAAAACTATCAGTGTCAGTATATGCTAATTTTATTTTATCGTTATATTTAGGTTTTAATACATCATAATAAAAAGACTACATATGAATTTTAGAATAATCTAAAATTGATAGACCCATATAAATAAGTTTTTCTAATTCTACCATTGCCTTTTCAAGTTCTACCACCACTAAATCTTCATTTATAATGTGTCTATGTTTGTATGATTGTTTATTTACTAATTTCTGGAAGCGTTCAGGTGTATTGATTAGTCTGAAGTCATTGTGATTACGAACGTTTTCGAGTGTTTTTCCATATACAGCGTTATTTAATAATTTGAATAAATCTTTTTCAAATTCAGTTTTAGCATTCTTTCGTTTTTCGGTGTTGAAATCAATGTATGGTTTTAAAAAAATCTGCTTGATTAAAACTAATTACCCTATGGACTTTCTTTAGTTTTAATCCATGCTCTAAATAAAACTTCAATGCTGATATATGTAATACATACTTTTTCTTACCCATAACATTTAATATTAGTTTATCTGTTTTTTCATCAGATGCATCTTTTCCATAATATTTTTATGTATTTCTTTTTGAACTGTTGAAAGCATATTCTCACTAACACTCATAATTTCTGGTTCTAATGGATAATCTCTATGTAAATCATGTAATTCTTTTGGGTATTCTAAATCAACTTCTAAAATATAGCCTTTGTCATCATCATCACTCCATCCTTGAAAAATACCAATTGAAATTATCAAACGGTAGTTTTTTACTCATAGCCAGACCATATAAGTTATTAGCGTCTAAATAACTTATATAACTTGATGGTTTTGACTTGTCATATTGTTCATTCATGTATTTATTATTTGCTTCTACTTGTTTATGAGCACATTGTGTCATCCCGCCACGAAGACCTTTTTCAATCATTTCATACATATCTTTATTATGTATTTGTTGAAGTCTAACACCAGTAAGAGATAAGAAGGCAGACCATGAATAATTAGGTAATGTTATGTAATGTGCAGGGTCTAAACCATAATAATTTAAACACATATCCCTAAAGTTTTCAAAAACACCACTAAGCAAATAAACATCCGTCATCAAATATAAATCATTGTATTCACCTAGGTTTTTGATATTGAAATTATCCCATATTACGTTTGCCCTTGTGTGTTGTGTATCTGTTATACCTTCTTCATATAATTTACTGTAAAAGTCTTCTATATTCGGTAATTGCGATTCATTGAATTTATCAAATGAATTCATGTAGTCGTAAGGATAAACTCCTTTTTCAGTTAATAAGTCTAAATCGGTTTTATTTCTAATATATGGATTTGCTGTTGAAAATCGGAAATTATTCTCCCAGTCATTCCGTTTTTTTATATATAGGTTTATCATGCTCATCTTTACTTACTATGTCATATTTCTTTAATTTAACTAATTTATCTAAAGATGCCGAAAGAAAAGCCATGCTATTTTTAAACTGTAATGAACCAAATGAAAATGTAATAAACTTTTCGCTATTTTGTGCAATTATATCTATTCTCTTATTTTCGTTCAATTCCTTATTTATTTCATTTGCTTTACCTATGATTAAGTGAGAGTCATAGTTTTTTAAATTATGAAAAATACTGGTATCTTGAAATATCTAAATGAATAATCCAAATTACATTTTTCGTGAGCACAACCTCTATACTCACCAGTAAAATGACAGTGGTCACGAACTTTTGTATCTTCTGGTTTAAAATTCTTATTACATATTGAACGTACAGTAGCTTTTCTAAATTCTGCTTCTTGTTCATCTGTAATATCCAGTGGTTTATTAACATTCATTTTATCAAAAATATCTTTTTTAATTTCTCTTAATTTATTTACAAAGTGGTCTAAACAATCCTCTCCACGGTATAAAAAAGGTTGACTTGTATTGTCAATACAATTTACAACATTCAACATATAACCGCATGGTTTGTGTTCCTGATACGTGCCCTTGATGCCATTATTTGAATTTTCAGTTATACACTCAAAATCTCCATAAACAACAAACGGACATTTTAATTTTGTATTGTATTTTTCAAATTCAATATAACTACCTTCTTTTGGTAATTTAAACTGTTGTCCGTGTGTTGCCATACAACCAGTTTCATAATGTTTTGTTAATAAATCCTTTCTAGTAAAAGCATGAGAACAATAATGACAATAATGTGTTGGTTGGTTGGTCATTTTTGTTTGTTTGCCAGTTCATTAGACGACTTAGATTTTTAATAACAACATAGTGATGGTTATTTTCTGTTTCAGTTTTCAAAAGGCTTATTTGATGTTTAGCATCTCTTGTTTTAGTTCTGTAATCAATTATAATTTTTTCGTCATTCAAAGTATCATCAATTTCATAAACATTGATTGAAACTAACTTACTCTTATTTTCTTCAAACCTTTCAGTATCCTTATTACCAGTTGGAAATTTAACACCTTCCCAGTTTAAGATATTGTCGTTTAATTTGTTGTAATGAAAAGTATGTTCTGGGTGACTTTTACTAATCTTATTAAATACTACTGATTGAATACAATATTTGAAACATTTATTATCTCTATTTTGAATATTTGATACATGCTTTCTTATGTTTAATCCATTCTGGTAAGTCAATATAACTACCTGCCCTAGTAGGGTCATATTTATCATAATGTATTGTGATTGATAATATCTTTATAAATGTTAAATTAGATGCTGAACCTTCTAACTTTTCTATGTTCAATAAAATCTCTTTGATTGATTTTTCAATTGCTTCATCCAAATCGGTTTCATTATATACGTTTGCCCTTGTTGCAGGTAAATTATAAAGAATCTCTGTGTGTCTTGTTACACCATCATCATCATAATAATGATAAAATAAACCTTCTACCCATATATTCAGTTTCATTGCTCTATTAGTTTTCAAAAAGGTGAAAAGTCTATCTTTTTGGTAGTGTATCATTGATAGTGCCTTTTCACCTTGAAAATGTTTATTTACTAGTTTTATAGAATTAGCATAACTTTTGAATGCTGATTGTTGGTCTGTTATTCTGAATTTGTTTTTTATAGCGTATTTTGTCATGGCATTTTTCATTCTTTGTTTAAGGTATGTTGAGCGAATTGTTTTTGTAGCATGACTATTATATTCATTGGAGTTTGCTACTGATTTTAATTTCTTGTTCAAAACATTCGAGATAGGTTTTCTTTGTTGTATCTAAATTTTCTACCGCCTATAATTATTGATTTTAATTCCTTGTTTCCTCTTTTTGGTATTTCCGCTTTGTCATTATTTAGTAGATAATCTATAACATTTTTCATAATACTATACTATATAATTTAATGTATGTTTATTTCTTTAAGTTAATTTAATATATGAATTCTTACAATATACTTAAAGACATATTATTATATATAAATAACTATGTTTTCAGAACTTGAGGCGATAAAAGAAACACCGTATTTCCTAGTTCTTGACTTTGTTTGTGACAATTATTTAATATCATTTAATGAAAGTAATGTTGTCTATAAACAGGGAATGTATGCTAGATATAAAAAGTGGTGTAGTAAGAATAACAGAGCATGTATAACCTTTGATAAGTTTGATGAAGAGATAATGAAGAATAATGAAGTTAAATGTTTTACTCTTTTTGGGAAAGATTGTTATACAAATCCTATTTATGACCCAGAATAAGCATACATATTTATAACATTTATTTGGTTAAATGTTATAATTATGTTTTCTACTTAAAATTTACTTAAAGAAATACTGCCTTAATGTATTCAGAGGAAAATGACACTTTTTGATTATAGTAAGTGTGAATGTTGCAGTAATAAAAAGAATGATATTAATCTAACATTGTATAACTTATTACCTGCTATAATAAAATAAGTGAGTATAATGTATATTGTGACCAGTGCTGTATAACAAGAGACCTTGAAAAGTTTTTTGTAGAAGAACATAAGGATAAGGGATATACAAAGTTTCAACTACAATTGAAATTCTTTATGAGATATCACAAACGATTTCCTGTATATTTTTACAATAAAATTGCTAGAAAGTCTGAAAAAGAAATAGATGAGTTTTTTAATAATAAAGATTTGATTAAAAGGTTTGGAGGAGAACTAAGCATTAAACCATATAAATCATTTGCTAAAGAATTTCGTGATTTGTTTGAAGAGATTGATTGGCATTTATTAAGCAAAGATAAAATAAACGAGGTCTTGAATGAATTCAGAATAACTAAATATCATGTATGGTATTACTACAACACTAAATATAGAGTATGTCTATTGCTGTATTTATTCTTTTGGGAATGTATTTATTCAATAATAGGAAAAGACAATATCAAATATATAGACATTGGTGATATTAATAAATATGTAGATTACATATTTGAAGACATATTGCCTGACTGTTATCTTAAATCCTTAATTCTTAATTGACATATAATAATAACATGCAAAATGTTATATGTTATAATTTTTACTATACTTATGGTTTGTTTCTTAATTTTTATTAATGCCTTAAAAATGACTTAAAGAAATAGTGCCTTAATATAATAAGAGGAGAATGAACGGTGATAAAATCAATAATTATATCAATACAAAAATGCTATGATTGTTGTCACTTCAAAAAGGAAAATATGGAATTGTATAAATTGAATTTACCTAATGAAATAGTGAATAATATTATTAATTATTCAATGGATGGTGAAGAAGACATATGTAAAAATTGTAAAAATTGGAGATATTATCAAGAATTAATCAAGTGTCTGTTGGGAAGAAAAAGAATAAATAATAGAAATGTAGAAGATGAGATTTTGATATTTCTAACTGTAAATAAAATACCACCTTATGATTATGTTAAACAGTTTCTTAAAATCAGTAAGAAAATATGACATGATTTATGATATATTATGGATGTTGGGCTATAGTCAAGAGAAAGGGGAAGATGTTAAAGAAAATATCAAATTATTTATTGAAAGTAAAAAGTTTAATATTCAAAATACATAGAGATATTAATATTATTTTTAAAATGATATATGAAAGAAGTAAGACAAATCAATTAAATTATTATCCTGTACTGAAATTATAGTCATAATATAATAATAACATGTAAAATCTTATATGTTACAATTATACTGTACTTATGGTTTGTAAAGATTGAAATATTCTATTTTTCTTGATTTGGTTATCTCTTTCAAAGTGCGTTGTTTGAACTTGGTATGCTCTTTTGATTTTTTCGTGCTTTGGCTGTTTGTATTTTATTTTGTTTGATACTCTTCTGATATTTTTTGTTGGTATGTTGCTTTTTTTTGATGTGTGTGTTTGAGTTTGGGTTCTTTGATGGTTTTTATTTGTTGCTGTTTTGTTGGTATGCTTGTTTGAATTATTTAATGATGTATGCTTTGATTAAATATTTTGTTGGGGGTTGTTCTGGTTTTTGAGTTGCTTGGTGGTTCTTATCTTGTTTTCTGTGAATTTTGCTGATTTGTGTTTATGCTGTTTGATTATTTGGTTGTATTCTTTCAAATGCCGTTTTTTAAATTTTTTCACCCGCCCCCACCCGCCCCCACCCACCCCCACCCGCCCCCACCCGCCCCGCCCCGCCCCGCCCCGCCC
>CAUJNA010000141.1:162542-165283 GCA_963377175.1 Effrenium voratum | reverse complement strand
CACACGCACACACGCACACACGCACACACGCACACACGCGCACACGCACACACGCACACACGCACACACGCACACACGCACACACGCACACACGCACGCACGCACACACGCACACACGCACACACGCACACGCGCCCACCCACCCACCCACCCACGCACGCACGCACGCACGCACCCACCCACCCACCCACCCACCCACCCACCCCCACCCACACACACACTATAAAAAAGGCTGAGACACAGACACGGATTCAGTTTTAGTTTGAATCGCGCACACACACACACACACGCGCGCACGTGCATAAAGCACACTCTCTTTTGTTGGCTTGCATTGTGGCTGGCCTCGGAGGTGACATCTTCGCGACCTGGGCCGTGGGTGGCACTGTGGCAGTGGCGCCTCGCATGCTTTTCTTCGCCAACCTCGGGTGGGCCCTTGAGCGACTGGCCGTGACGCATGTGACCTGCACGCCCTCTCTGTGGCAGTCCCTGGAGCGGCTTGGCGCTAGAATCGCTTGAGGGTGCCAGCCTGTCGGAAAAGGAGGCTTAGTTCGAGCCGAGGCCAGGGCCGCTCGATCTCACCGGACTCACCGTGTGCCTGGGTGGCGAGCGAGCGCCGCAGCCCTTGCTGGACCATTGGGCACCCAAGCTGACGCTGCTGAACACCTACGGCACAACGGAGTGTCCTAACCCTAGTGCACGGGCTGTGTGTCTTTTGGGGTTCCTGTGCGCAAGCGTGTTGCCATGAGGGCCTGCAAGTTGCAAGGCACCGTTTGGCAGACGCTGCGGCGCATGAACTTGGGGGACACGGCAACCCTGGTGGGCCGCCCCTACGAGGGAAATGAGATTGGGATCCTGGTGGCTCGCTTGCAGTTCAAATGCGAGGCCTAAAGTTGGCCTAAAGGCCAAGCAACTCGCCGCGCAGCTCGTCGCCATATCACTGTATATCAGCTGCGCCATGCTGCGCCCAAGGAGCGTGATGGCACTACTGCAATGCCGGCTGGGGAAGTGGGTGAAATCGTGCAAGGTGGGGTTCAAGTTGGGATCGGAAGCTCAGCTTTTGTGGCTTCATTTGGAGCATACATGCGGCAAATATGCGCATCTACCCGGCAAAGTCCGGCTGAGGCTACTACCGGCGTCCAGAGCTGACCGCCCAGAAGTTCCCCGAGCTGCAGGGCAAGCGCTGGTACCGCACCGGCGACGGTGGCCGCCTGCGGGGCTCGCGGGAGCAGTCGGATTTGGAGCTGGAGGTGGTCGGCCGCTTTGATAGCCAGGCGGGGCGGGGCGGGGCTGCATGGCAGGCTGAGTTTTGCAGATTCAGTGGCATTCTGTGGCACCAATGTCATGCCAGAAGTCATGCAAGTGACGTTTGGCTGCTTAGCATGGCGCGCGGCCCGTGTGAACACAGGCTTAACTTGGCATTGCCTGTTTTGGAAAGGTTTTGGAGTGCTGATCAGATGTCTAAGACTTGTTCCATGCATTTGTTGCAGTCAGATTCCTGCGAAGCATGGATCAAGCTATCATGAGAGGGTTGCCCATCCGCGCGCACGGACATCCGTGCAATATGCTCGTGCTTGCACGTGGCCTCTCCCATCGGAAATTCGAAATTTAGGAGTGCAAAGTCAGTCCTAGAGGCAAAGCGGAAACAACAGGCCGTGCCTAGAATTGAGTCGCTCACAGGGGTACAAATTTCTAGGGCCAAAGCGACAATGGCAGCAAGGTGAAGATCCGGGGCATGCGCGTGGAGTTGGGAGAAATCGAGGCAGGTGTCGTCAAGTCCTCTGCTGGCTTACTCAGCAACTGCGCGGTCAAGCTCCGAGACACCTTCTTGGTGGCCTACTGTCAGGCCGTGCGTCTCACCATATCTCTCGCTCGTAGCATCGTGCTACCAGGCAAATCGACATATGCCAGGTTTCCTCAGCTGCGGCTGTCATGATGCACGAGCCATACTGTGCGAGAGCTGCAAAGCCCAACCCCAACAATCCCACCAAATCGCTTTGACTTAGGTATTCTTCCCGTGGTGAGCGACTTTCTGTTGCAGCGAGCCTCCCACGAGCTGCCCCGGCATATGCTGCCCAGCAAGTTCGTGCTGATGCAGAGGCTGCCTTTGACTCCCAACGGGAGTCTTGACACCCAACATTGCAGCCGCGCGTGCCATGCACTCCAATTAGTTGAGGGAAGTATTGCTTGCAACGCTCCCTGAGACAGAGAGGCAGCCAGTGCATGGCAAGAAAAAAACAATTTCTGGGACTACAGGGATGATGCTAGAGCGTATTTTCGTATCGCCGTCGCATTGCTGCACAGAACGAGGAAGGTGGATGGCAAGTCGTTGCCGGAAGCAGTCGACTGTGTCTCCACTTCATCTGCACCACTTACCAGCTTGGAGCGGGTGGTTGCGGGAGTGTGGGAGGACACTCTCGGCAAAAATGGCGATAAGAGAGTTACGCCCGCAAGTCCAAACAGTATCAAATGGCGTGTGTAACAAGGACCTGTGCACTGGATTTTTGGGAGGATCTCTGATCGCGGTAGACGGTTCTACACAAGGACTTCTTCACAAGGCCCCTGCAGGCCATGTGCACGATGGAAGATCCTGCACGACAGCTCTGAAAGTGATTCGTTTAAAAAGTCCCACGATATCATGAGAGGATACCTTTTGCAAAGCTCTTGCAGTCAAATCTCGCAAAGGACTGTCCATTGAGATCCTCCCAAGACATGTGCACAGAACGTGGCCAGAGACCCTGCAA